>JAJEJO010004615.1:0-62292 GCA_020662805.1 Glaucomys volans
GCTATATATTTTATCATATTGAGTTATGGTTTATCATAATAAACATCTCCCTCCCTTAAAAAAACAAAACAAAACAAAAAAACTTTAGGTATTCTTATTGTTTAGCAAGCTAAGAAGATATTAATTGCTTTGGCATTTAAGAAATTCATAGAATGGACCCAATCTGCCTTTCCCACTTGTCTTGTGAGTATGCCCTGAACTTCAGCCAAGTAAAAACACACCATTCATGTGCTCCACACTGGCCTGGCTCTGTGTCCTCACTGACAACATGGTCCTCCTCATGCAGCTCTTCAGCTTATGTGCCTTTCTTTTTTTATATATATGTGGTGCTGAGAATTGTACCCAGTGCCTCACATGTGCCAGGCAAGCACTCAACCACTGAGCCACAACCCCAGCTCAGCTTATGTGTCTTTTAAAGACCTATACACCTTTATGATTTTTCTCAATCCTTATCTCCTTCGTTGGAGTTTTCTTGCTCTGCCTCAATTGGAGAGAGCAGAAATGAACAACATTTTCCTGCAAAGAGCCAAACTGCAAAAATAATGAGTAAGATGGTCTCTATCACAACCATTCAACCATCATGGTGGTGTGAAATAAGCCATAGACAATACTTAATGAATGAGCATGGCTGTGTTCCAATAAAACTTGATGAATAGTAAAATTTAAATTTCAGATAATTTTGAGGTACACAAAATATTAGTCTTTTGATTTAGTTTCACCATTTAAAAATGGTAAAATCCATTCTTAGCTTTCAGGCCATAGTGTGCCAACCTCTGGGACAGAGTACACCTTGATGTTAAATTTCCAGTGCATTCTAAGATGCTCTTCTTTTTGTATTGTAGTTACTGGTGTACTTACTTCCCAAACACTCTATTAGTCTATAAATTCTTTGAGGGAAAGAATACCGTCAATAATAATAATAGAGGCTATTATTGATTGATCACCTTATGTAAGACACTGAGTTTTACACGTAAAATCTCATAACAGATGTATAAGGTAGGTATTATTATTGTATTTTGATACTGGGGAGTGAATCCAGGGGTGTTGTGCCACTGATCTACATCCCCAGTCCTTTTATTTTATTTATTTATTTGGGGGGCAAGACAGTATCTTGCTAAGTTGCTAAAGCTGACCTTGAACTTGCATTCTTCCTGCCTTCCTGAGTTGCTGGGGTACAGGTGTGTGCCAAATTGCCTGGATTAAGGTAGGTCTTATCATTTTTATTATTACAGATAAGAAATTAATACTTGAGGAGGTTCTGAACTCAATAAGCAGGAGAGCTGGGAGCTGACTACCTCAGCAACCTGACGCCAGAGCCCAATCTCTCTATCACTGTTTCATATGTTCTACTGTCATGTATAACTAATTGGAACAAGAAAAAAATTTTTTAAAAAAACCTTAACATATGCCTGAGAAATGAGCATTTTATTTTGGAGTAAACTCCTGAGATTAGGTTATAATTTCAATGCCTTGAAAGGAGCTCACAGCAGAAGCACTTTTGGGGAGGGCAAGCTTCAAAGAATGGAGAAGAGGATCTCATTGAAGTGTGCCTGCCTTAGAAGAGCCTTTGCCCTGTTATCTCTTAATAATGTGCTCAACTCCGATGATGCACAAATCCTGATGCAACACACAGAAGTGCAGACAGAACTGAATGGGGGAAATGCACAAAATAGTTGCTGAGCCCCAGCGGAAGGGCCAGGCCTATGAGCTAGCAGCATGCCAGCTGCTCTCCCAGAAGGAGAGAAATGAGTGCAGCTGGGAGGACACTTGTGCAATAGAAAAATACTTTTCCTTTTTTTCTTTTCTTTTTTTTTTTTTTTAACCATCAGATTTGAGCAAATGGTTTATGTGTGAAAGGTTTTGCGGAACCAAGCTAAATGGTGCTAAGTCACTAGACGAAAGATCACACTCTCCAGCTCAAGACACCTGTCTCTAGAGACTGTTTCTAACACTCTAAGTCTAGATGAGGACAGGCAGTGAACAGCATCCAGATCAGCTAAGGGCACACAGTGACCTGGCAACAGGAACAACAAAAAATTCTTAAATCCCCAGGGCTGTTGTATCAGTGAGAAGAAAAAACTGAGAAGGAAATATGCCCTCTGCAGCCTTGCTGCTCCCTCTGTGGACAGCAGCACCTGTACCACCAAGGGCAGGGCAGACTGGGAATGAAAATTCTCACCAGGTCCAAGGTCAACTGAATCAGGATCTGCATTTTAGCAAAGTTTTTGCACATTAATGTGTGAAATATGCTGGCCACATCACTAACCACACCTGTTGTGGGAAATCCAGTTTCTTTTGAATGGTTCTGTAAAAGAAAGGACAAATTCAGAGGTTCCTCTCTTTATGAGATTCGGAGAAACAAGAAGCAGCATGTAAGTAATAAAAATCCTGGACCATGGCTGTATACCTGACTCATCCTGAACTGACCACAACCTGTGGTCATCTCCTCACTTCTCTGGGCCTCAGTTTGTGTACGATGAGATTTGACAAGGTGGTTTAGGGCTCAAACATTCCAAATATCAAAGTTCAAATTGTGTGCATATATATGTTCTGATTTCCTATTTCCTAGAAAAAAATGCATCTAAGAAGTTATCTGTGATTTAATCCTAGGATCTGGAATGGACAGGGTCTACTCTGTAGACTTTGGCCTCAACTGTCACTTACCTTTTTTTATATATATATATATATATATATATATATATATACACACACACATACATATATATGTGTATATATAATGTACACACTTATATACACACATATATATCCTAATTATCTAATGATATATAAATATGTAATTTGTATATATATTTGCATGTATAGCCAGTTATATACATACAAATACGTGTGTATATATAGAAAGATATATATATATCTTATCTATATATATATATATATATAGAGAGAGAGAGAGAGAGAGAGAGAGAGAGAGAATATGTGCCAGTTCCAAATGGATCACCAAATTAAAAGAGCAAAATCTTGTCTATCAGCCAGGCTCCCATGCTGGTAAGACCCTTGACTGTACAGTTCACGATGCCTCTACTTTCATGCTCCTATGAACTGGTAAATGACCCATCTCATCAGAAAGACATTACTATCCTTTAGACACCTAAATCCAACTCTCTCCAAATGCAGGATCACATGATTTATTAGTCAGCAAAAAGTGACATTTGCCCCTAAGCCTCTGATGAAAGAGTGAAGGATTCTAAAGGAATGTCCTACTTGACAAATTTTAAGGCCATGTTGTCAGTCTGTATGGAAAATCTGAATGATTTCTACCGTTCCAGTTGGAGGGGGAGAGGGAAGCTGCTAAATAAGTAAATAAGATATATAAAATCACTGTTATCCTCTGCCATAATTGCTTTAAACCTATTTCAGCAAGAAAACAGGGAAAGATAATTCTAACTCCCATCAGCTTTCTACACTCATCCCTGGCAAATGCAGTATTATCTTGATCTATAGCTCTTTGGTGACCCCAGATCTCTTTACAGTCACCAGTATCCAGGACTGAGATCCATTGAAACTGGGTGCCTGACATCTTGGCTCTTTCTTCTTCCTTTTGGCTTCCTTCTCATGTGGACCTGAAGTCATTTACAGCCCATCATATTGTGAGTGTTCAATGCTCATTCATATAACTGAGTGAATGAACAAAATGCATGCTGATGCCACGCGTTTCCAGACCAAGAAAGAATCTCACACCAAGCCTAAATTTGGTTACATGAAGAGTCATCGCACTTCTTTCCACCTGCTTCATTTACTGCCCACCCCGAAAAAAGAAACTTGTTTGCAATTGTCTACAGAGCCTGCATTTCATAATGGGGAACGGAATTCTCAAATGAAGACGCCTAGAAAACCTAAAAAATAATTACGAAGGATCATCATTTTCCAAATGGAGCCTCTAGCCATGACTCCTTAGCTACTTTTCTCTCCTGTGCTATCCTCTAATGACAAGTCATTACTATTTATTTTTCAAAGGTCTGCTTCTGCTGACATAAAGAAACCTTCCAGCCCGCTGCTCTGATCTTGCAGCGCTGGAGAAATGGTGCAAACAACCCCAGGAATGCTAATGTGCACTTTGCAGCCTCAGAGCCTCTAAGGCAAGGAAAATAGGAGGCACAAGCCGATTGCAAGTGACCCAGCTTTCTCTCCTCTTTTTTCCCCACCCACTGTGTAACCTTGACACCGCCCAGGTCTCAGTCTGCAGAAGAAGGCTGCTGCTCAGGCAGGCAGGAGAGTGGGGCAGGCAAGCCGACTAATGAAGGGCCAAGGAGGGGCATTGTTCCTCGCTGCTCTTCTACCACGGGGAGGCTTGGGGCATAGACTGGTGCTTTTGTTCTCCAAGCCACAGGAAGAAGCACTTATCTCCCAAACAAGAATTTGTGGAGGTTCATGAAAATAAAATCAAACTCTCCATTGCTCCGCAAGAACAAGAGACCTCCTCCCTCTGCGCTTGGAGAGTTGAAGGAGGGGCTCTGCTGGTTGCAGGTCTCCGACCGATGCCTCCGGGAGGAGCTGGAAGCAGCCAGTGAAAGACCCACCCGACGCGCAGTGCGCGCCACGCCCCACGGTCCCTGCGGTCTCCGCAGCCCAGGCCACGCCCGTCGCGCCCGCAGCCTGAGGGCGAGCGGGAGGTGGGGGCGCGGAGGGTTGCGTAGGAGAAACAAAGGGATGAGATCACCGTGAAGAGGGACCCGAGCGATCGTGAAAGAGGCAGAAAACGAAGAGGGACTGCTGGACTGAAACAGGAGTCAAAAACGCTGGTGTTGGGGCAGGGAGAGCAAGCAGTCAGGTGGTGTTCACAAGAGCGGAAACAGTAGGGACAGGGACCAGTCAAAACTGGCCCTGGTTAGGAAAAAAGAAAGTTTGCTTAATTCCTATTTCTACTCCCCATCACGTTGTTTTCCCCAAACTCCCGAGATTTGTGTCATTTGTTTTATCTACTTAAGTTTTGTAAGGATGGACTTCAGGGTGTCCCAGAATCTGAAGCAGTAGGCAGTGCATTTAGTTTATAATTACATTTTGTTTTCTAAGACTTTCAGAGAAAAATATCAGTGTGAGGTAAGATAGAAGAAATTGGTAGAAGGGAGACATAAAGGACAAGAAAATAAGATTTTAATTCAGAAGTTTCCCATACTTTTCCAGGTCTGTCACCCCCTACACCTGTCTCCCTTCCAGGCATATATCTGCTTGTGTACTGTCAGTTAACTTCCCAATAAATTAATTAAGACAAGAGAGACACCATATCTTGAGGGACCTATAATTTAGGGGACTTTCCAGCACTACCAATCATATTGAGGAGCACACCAGCCTAAGGATCGTGAGACTGACCAGACCACCAAGAATAGTTTGGGATCACCAGACAGATACCTTTCCAACATTCCTTTCCATTCCCACCGCTCATAAAGTTTCCTTTAAAAGAAAAGCCAGGAACCCCAAAATCAGGATTCTCACTCTTAAGATGGCCCACATTTTCCCTTGAATGCTTTCCTTACTTTGCCCCCAGAGACAGAGATTGCCCCCATTATCCCTTGAATAGTATAAACTTCTGTGCATGTGGTGTGTGCTGAATTTTTTTTTTTTTTTTTTGGTACTAGGGATTGAACTGGGAGGCACTTGACCACTGAGCCCCATCCCCAGCCCTATTTTGTATTTTATTTAGAGACAGGGTCTCACTGAGTTGCTTAGTGCCTCACCATTGCTGAGGCTAGCTTTGAACTTGCAATCCTCCTGTCTCAGCTTCCAGAGCCACTGGGATTACAGGCATGTGCCACTGCACTGGCTTGCTAAAACATTTTTTACCTCAGGTATGCCAAGAACCTTGCTGGTACTGAGTTGACTTCCCCTTTCTCTCCAGGAACTCACTGGACTATACTTTGGAGACACCTCTTCTCCCATGACAAGAGGTGTACACTAACACCCACCAAAGGTTAAATAGACTGTAGCATTGTGGAAAAGAAAAAAAGAAGAAACATGAAATGCAAATGGTACCAGGAGTGAGGAATTTACTAACACTTCTCTTTGGTTAAGGTGAACATTTTGAAGACAGAGGTGAAAATCAAGTGTGTTTTTATTTGAGGGAAAACTGCAGTGTAGATCATGGAAGACCAAGATGGGGGAGAGAAGAGGAGCCCATGAGGTATGCCACCCAGGTTTAGACATAAAGGTGTGGGCAACTAATGGAGAAAAACAATTGCTGGGGCTATCTCTTGGTTTTGCATGGATTTGGCCTTTTAAAGTAAACCAAAAAACTACTTTGTGAACCTCACTACATAAGAAGACTATTAACTGATGAAGACTTTAATTTGTATAAGGGGTCATCCTTGGACCTATTAGCTTCCTACTCAGATGGAACTTGATTGAGGACAGAAAACTTGTCTAGGTTGCCATGTTAGCATCAGTCCCTAGCCTGATTCAAAGGACTTAGAGGGCACTCAATAAATAGTTGTGGAAGAAGTGAATGAATTGCCAAGTGATTTGCACATTCTTATTTCCTCTTACACCACAACTGACCAGTCATCATCTGGTAGTAATCATGGGTCATTAAAAATCTCTTACCCAATATTCCTTTCTTCTCCCTGGGGGTGACAGACACCCCATAAACTTCTCTCCCTAGACCTGAATAACTCACCTCTCTTAAATATACACTTCAGCTCATCACTTGCTCACATAAAGCACTAATTTTCTCTTTCACCCCCATTTCTGTTTTCTCCTTCTTCTTTCCCACCCAAATAGTATTTCTTCTAACGTTTGCCAAATCAACATGGGAAAAAGAGAAATGTGTGTGTGTGATATATCTACATCTAAATACGGATACATATATATGCTTTCAGATGAAATTAGTTATAAAGAAATGACTCCATTACTCTATAAAACCCAGTAACATTATTTCTTCCTATGTTTCCATGTGGCAAATGTGCAGAATCTCTGCTCCATTTTGATCAAACAGAGCTAGATATTTGAACACCATTTTTTGCTGTTTTTGTGGGGAAAGTTTTACATTTCAAATTTAGCCATTTAGTTTTGAAATATAATCCATTTGTAACTGGGAAATGGCCTGCTTTTTTCTAAGAAGCTGTTTGTTAAGAGGCTGTTTGTTAAGAGGCTGTTCCATAAGATACTAACACTTTTACATTTGGGAAATGAGAGAAAATAGATAATATTTCCATTGTTACAAAACAGATTCCTGGGTCCCACCTCCAGTGATGCTGATTGAGGGAGATGAGTGTAAAGCAGTCAAAATGCATTTTAATTGGTGCCTTAGTGGGCTGCTTGTTACAAGTGATCCTTAGGCCACAAGTAGCCTGGGCCACACTCCTGTTTAGAAATAACTTCCTTGATTTTTATTGAAAATGTCTATATTGAGTTAGTCAGTATTTTCTACTCTTGCCATGCTGCCTCCTGACTTTAAAGTCATGGATACCCAGAGGCAGCTGTCACACACACAAATGACCAAGAAACTATGCTAAATTCCAGCATACACACAGCCCAACTGAATGTAGGCACAAGGCCTAGACAAGACCATTACATCATGTTATTTCATAGCCATGGAAACAGATGGAGAGAGTCAACCAATCAGTGATATAGCTAGGACTAGACCTCATCACCTTCTATGTTTTCCCTTGAGTCCTCAGGACCACAGAGAATGAGAAGACTGAATTTGGGACAAAGTAGATAACTGAATTAGATCATTAGTGTCAAAAGGCATGCTTTAGCCTAAGGCATTTGGCAGGTCTCAATTTATTATCCTTCCATTCTGGGCCTGAAAGATTCAGATTAGCAGACTAGATTGCTCCTCTGTTACATTTCAATCATAGAGATATGATTTGGTGCTTCTGTGTAGCTAGTATGGGATCATAAAAGCTAAAGAGGGTATAGCCTGAAAAGAACAGATTATGTTTTTCTGCCCCAGAAGCAAAACTCCTGAGTTTTGCATAATGTCATGGAATATTACAATATGTAATGTAAATGCAAATTAACTTGTAGTGTTTTATCACATTTAGTAAATTATAGGATACATTTTGTTCTTCAGCAGATTCAGTACACATAGAAGTACAGAAAACCCGGATCCAGAAGAAAGCCCATCTTTTAGGCACACACTGGATCACTGTATAATATTCTGTACACAAGTTGATGTTGTTTAACAGCAAAAGAAAATTTATACACAAAGAAGATAGTGAAACTTTCAGTGATACACATATTTGTGTTAACAACCCTGTTCAATAAGCTATTCTAATACAATAAGCCAGTTGATGGCGTTTTGTTTTGATTTTCAGAGTTAACACTGATTACATATAATCATATAAACATACATCCTTGGGAAAGCAAATATCCATGGTACAATAAATTTATTAATATAAATTATTTCCCTTAATTATTTTTGTTGTCTCCAAGGTAGTACTGGCTTCTGAAGTAAAGAACCATTGGATTCTAGTTTTCAGGAACTCTGATCCTTCCAGACCTTTCTGTGGTAAGTTTAGGAATATTCTGCTGTTCAAACATCAAAAGTACGATCAGCTTGATATAATCTAGCTTCATTGAAGTCTTGTTTATATCTAAGAGGCAGCAATCTCGGAAGCATAACGGAGTATCAGAGGTTCCTAATTCCATTGTCTGTATATACTTTTTTTTTTTTTTTTTTTTGGCGGTGCTGGGGATTGAACCCAGGGCCTTGTGCTTGTGAGACAAGCACTCTACCAACTGAGCTATATCCAACCTATATATACTTGTTAACTGAAAATCTTTAGAATCAGAGATTTGTTACCACCTTCTTTGGATGTGGAGATTTGTCCAAGATCACCAGAAATTTTTAAACACATCAAAGCATCGAATTCACTGTCTAGGTGCTGCTGGACTTTTCTGCTATATGCTCCACAGAGCTTCCATATTCTTTAAGTGTAAGCACATTCAATTATAGACACTGAAGGAACCTCTACGCAGAATGTTACAGCTGCACCGCACTGTGTACATTTCTGGAAAGTGGACTTGGTATTATTTTCCCCCAAGAAACCACCAATTTACACATCTGTTCTTTGCAGCAATGGATATAATTATCATGATGTTGTTTGTAGTCATATGACCCTCTGAAGGGGCACTGGTTAAACATCTGTAAACAGGGATAAACATCATATTGTGTCTCTTTCTCAAGCAATCTGAGCAATTTTTGCTGGAGGGGAAAAAAAGGCATCTTTTGTCCAGGCAATGTTCAGCAGTATCTGCCTTCCTGAAAGTGTGACTGCATGAGATTGGTTTTGCCCCCAGGAAGGCAGATTTTGCTGAAGCGCTCTTTTGACTCAAGGAACAGTGTTCAAAGTAAAACAGGGCTTAAAAAAACAGACTGTAAGAGAAGTGTGCTGCAGTAGTATTGGGTTTGCTCATCATTTTCTCCAATCTTCCTGGGCAGAGTTGGGCTCTTCAGTAAGGATAGTTTGTATTTCTTAAGTGTCTTTCTCCAGAGAAGAACTTTCCACACAGACCTGTACATTGCTGTTTCATCTGCTATAGGTGGATAGGTAGCCAAGTACATGACTTGTTTAAGTACCATCCAATTCTGTTTTATACATATAGGGGGCAACTGATAAATTAAAATAAGTACAGTACAGTGGCTTGAAAGATGGAATGTTTTACAGCAAAGCAGAAAACTTCAAACCCATGACAATCAATTGAGCAGTTTTCCAGGTTTAGCAAAAGGCAAAATTATCACAGAAGTAATGCATAAATGCATTAAATCTATATACAGTAGATTTGAAATAAGAAGATGTACAAGAGAGAGAAGAAAACCAAAATTTCCTCCTTCTGTTGTTCATACATTTTAGAAAATATTCTTTGGTGCAGTACTAATTTTTAATTTTTTAAGTACTAAGTAATTGAAAAGTTAGAAATGTCTGTTTTTTCTCCTGGGAAAATCTATTAAACATGAATAAGAAAGAAAAGTTAATATAATATTTATATTTTGATGAAATTACCAAACTCCAGGGCCAGTACAGAACTGGGGCCTTAGATGTAAGACCCAAAGGTGAGGTTGGAAATTCTAACATACATGATTAGAAGGAAGGAGCTTATCTTTAAACAAGTGGTTTGGAAGAGCCCATCAAGTTCCTAAATCTTTAGTTCTAAGAACTGTAAAAACTACTCCATATTTTGGTTTAAAAAAAAAATAAGACTAAGTATATTCCCTGATGCTCAGTATTCTCCCACTTGGTTTATAGAAACCCAGTCTCAAGAGTTTTAGCCCAACCTTTACTATCACTTAGCTGCTCGTCTAACCAACTCTAAGGTCCTTCAACTTGCCTCATACATTTTTTAGCTGGTAGTTGCTTCTTTTAGAGACTTTGAATATAAGAACACATTCAGTGTTAAAGGTGCATAAGATTGTGCAAAATCTACTGTTAATGATAAATATCAAAAATTATCCTACCAGCAAATTTATTAACTGCCATTTTGTCTCAGGATGGTGGTCTGAACCAAAGTTAAATCTTCCTGTCTACTAATTTTCATCCAAATCTGTCAACCCTTTCAAAAATGAGCTGTGAAACCTGTACATGCAAAAATATTTGCAACTTAGTTGAAAGATCTTAATAAAAATCATTATTGAACACTAGAAAGGAATCAGGAATTTAGAGATGTAGAAAATGCAATTCTTGCCCTATGTATAGTTACCATTTAGGTATGGATAAAAACAAAAATGAAATGAAAAATTAAATAATACACGGCAGCATATACTTGGAATTAAATGGGTGGGGCAGTTAATATGTGGATTGAAATTTTAAAACTGAGACTCATCACCGAGATCAGAAGAAATTCAAGAAAGAGGGGAGATTCAAAGGAAAAGCAGGGTTTTGGAGAAAGGTTATGGACTTGGTTTTAATTATAAAGCTTTGGAATGGAAAAGATATCCAGTAAGATCTAAGTACATATCCAGTAAGCAATTAGAAGCATCTTAGTACAGGAAATATAAACTTGAGAGTATGAAAATGTGAGAAGGTAGATGAGATTTCTAATGAAGATAATTAGAAATAAAAGGTCAGAAAGACTAAGATCTTTTTCTGGGAAACATTTATATTTAGAAGCTAAAAGGAGAAAGTTGATTTGTGAAAGTCAGTCTCAATAAACAGAGTAAGAATTGAAAGAGCCACAATAGGAGCAAAAAGAAAAGAACATCCCAAGGAGGTGTACATTTTGAAGTGAAAATGTTAAGTGAAGGCTGAAAAAAAATATTTTTTGGAAATGGAAATGAAGAGGCCACTAGGGACTTCAGAGAACAATTTTAGAACAGCGCAGGAGGGAGAGAAGGATAGATTACATGTGTTTAAGAAAAGCATAGGTCAGACAAAAATGAAGGAAATTACAATATTCTTTTCAAATGTTTATCAGAGAAGAAAACAGACAAACTAAAACTTTGCTTCTGTGTTGTTAAGTAAAATGGAATGTAGAGAGAGGAAAAGAATAAGTGAAAGTAATAAGAAATGAGTGTAGGAAATGTTTACTCTTAATTGCAGGGTTCAACTCAATATTCTAGCATTGAACTTCTCACCCTAGGTAACTGGTAGTAAAACTTTTCTTGCCAAATAAAAAAGTTCTCAACTAACCTATTAACCAACCAATCAATGAAATACATTTCAAATACTAGTGTGACTTTTCAAACAAAATGAAATCTTTTGGTTTGTGAATGATTGTGTGTGTGTGTGTGTGTGTGTGAGAGAGAGAGAGAGAGAGAGAGAGAGAGAGAGGGAGAGAGAAAAACTCAATAGGAAACTCATCGTGTTGTAATTCCCAGAAGCCCACCACTAATATCTCCACTTCCTTTCCTGAGTGAGGACCTACGGTATATGGTTTGCCAAGGAAAAATATTCCAGTGTGACAGAATTGGATTTTGCTTTCTTCCTCACACTTTTCTTTCCCCTCTAGTCTTTACAAAGAATGAGACTAGATTAAAATCAGTGACTTTTTAAAAATCATGTCAAAGTATTATGGTTTGGATAGGAAATGTCCCCCAAAAGCTCACATGTGAGACAATGCAAGAAGATTCAGAGGAGAAATGATTAGGTTGTAAAAGTCTTACCTGGATCAGTGATTTAATCCTCTGATAGGGATTAACTGAGTGGTTACTGAAGTGGTAGGGTGTGGCTGAAGGAGGTGGGAATTGGGATGGGGCTATAGGGTATATATTTTGTATCTGAGTAGAGACTCTTTCTCGGCTTCCTGATCACCATGTAAGGTTCTTCCCTCTGCCATACTCTTCCACCATGTTGTTCCTGCCTCACCTGGAGCCATGAGGAATGGAATCAGCTGTCTATGGATTGAGACCTCTGAGACTGTGAGCCTCAAATACACTTTTTCTCCTCTATAATTGTTCTGATAGGGTCCTTTAGTTAGAGCAGTGAAAAAGCTGATGAAAACAAAGTTATGCAACAAGTCAGGTTAGCAAGAAATCATCTGGCTATTTATGTGCATGTTTGAAAACTCTAGGAACTAAATATCTGAAGGTTCAAATGCTGACTCTTTAAGGTAGAGGTTGGAGCACTGCATAGAACCAAGAAGGTTAAATCTCAAGTCTAGGTCAGGATTGGGGTTGGGAAGGGAGAGGGACAGAGGCATAAAAACTGGGATGCAAAGAAGAGAGAAAGAGGTGGATACCAGAAAGAAAAGGGGATTCCAGGTATCTATCTGAAATAAATTCTTAATAGACTGAAAGGTAATTCTATAGAAAAAAAAAAAACATGGTTTCCTCATCTTCTAAACTTCATGAGTGTACATGGTCATTACTGAGGTTTTCTTTTTGATGACGGGTATATTCTAATGTTCTTACAGGTACAAGACAGAACCAAGAGCTCACACTAATGCATAATTTACTCTTTCCCTTGAAAATATACCTAGTGAAGATAATACTATGAAGGATGTGAAGATTAAAATGACCACAGGATGAGAGGCATGGAGCTTCCTGTTAAGTTCCCAAATTAGTAACTGCTTTCATGATGGCTCCACTTCTCAGCAGGACTCTGATGACTCCTAAACCTTTGCAAGATATGAGGGCTTAGAACTGCAGTCTCTTTCCACAAATAATTTCTGAAAGTTTCTCCAGATGATGCCAAGTCAAGTGATCCATAAAACAGTTGGAAAGTCCTACGTAACTAATTTTTGTCATTTAGTACCCTCCCTTAAATGTTTTTGTTTCTCCATTTTTACTCAAAACTCTTCATTAAAAAAAAAAATGTTCAGGATTTTAGTAAGATATTCAATTATATACCATTCCAAACCAACACATTTCTCGTTGTGTTCTTTTTTCCTTTCTGCATCAAGCTTACATATAATTTTTCCACAAGAAATCCTCTTGAAATCTGAGTCTTTGAACCTATTTCCTCTTTGATGTCACAATGACTTCCTCCTTGTTCCAATTTCCCTCAGCTAATCTTTCCTCTGCTTTAACACAGGTGTCTTCATAGCACCCTTATAGGAATTCAACTTGACATGACTACAGCCATTTTTGAGTGGTAATGTCCATGATTGATCCTGAATGCCCCTACACACCATGCCTTAGATAGATTCCCAGTGTCCTACAAATGAACATTTAGAGTGGCATGGTTTTACAACCCTGACCCTAGTTCCATCAGAGCCAGGAATGTGCTTAATGTCCTTGATGACAGCTTAAGATAAACCAGACACACTCCAGTGTGGATGAAATCACTGTTGTCCTGACCACTTTTTAAGTTCCTTACTTCTGACCCAAATCATGAGGATCCATCTGGTCTTGTTACCTCTCAGGGCCATGCTTCTTCCAGTAAGTCAACTATAAATTGGTCTCTGCAATCTGGATCTATCTTTTCCTTCAGTCTTGCAGCACCTTGGGGCCAGGTTTCATACTCGAAGACCAGGTTATTCAGGAGCAACCCTTTTTATATCATCTAGTTTCTTTTCCTCCATTCAATATTGCTATAGTTCAAAAGTTTATGTCTCTCCAAAGTCAATGTTAAAACTTCCTCCCAGATGTAACTGTATTGAGAGAAGGGTCCTTAAGGAGATAGTTAAGCCATGGGTTTCAGCCCTCATGAACGGGATTAGTGCTCTCATAAAAAGTGTGGGGGGGTAAGTTTGTTCCTTTTTACCCTTTTGCCACATTAGTACCTAGCAACAGGGTGCCAAAAAGGAAATAGAGTGACTCCTCACTAGACACCAAATGTACTGGCATCTTAATGTTGGAATTCCCAGCCTCCAGAACTGTGGGAAATAAAATTCTATTGTTTATAAATTCCTCAATCTGTGATATTTTTCAATAGCAGCAGCATCTAGATAAATAACAAATTTCTAGATATGTGGTCTATGCCAGTTCTCTGTAGTACTGCCACCCCAATCTCCTAAACCACTAAAATCTGGCTTTCATCCTTCCCACTCCACTAAATTGCCTACTCAAACTATCAATGGTCTCCTTGTTCCTATATTCAATGGTCTCTTCTCCATTCTCATCCATCTTGATCATTCTGATTTAATAGTACTAGTTCTTTCCTTAACTATTCTTTTCCTCCCTTCCTTCTTTCCTTGTATTGGGAACAGAACCCAAGGCCACTCTGCCACTAAACTTCATTCCCAGACATTTTTAATTTTTTGAGACAAGGTCTCCCTAAATTGTTGAAGCTGATCTCTAATTTCTACAGGCTTCAGAGTTTCTGGGATAATAGGCTGTGTCACCACACCTAACTCTTTCTGTTTCTTTTAATGAAATATTTTCTGCCATTGAAGGGAGAATAAGTCCTTCTCAGCTTTTCTCTAAGTCTCCCTCATCTGAAGCCATGAATCTGTCCTCATGACCCACTGAGTCATTTGCACCCTGTCCTCCCTGCCTTCACTTCTGAATATTTAATTAAGCATTTCTTTCTGGATGCTTCAAACTCATATTGACCATGCTGGAAATCTGAACAATTGTCTTCCTTACCAAATCAGTCTTCCTTTCTATTTTATCAATTCCACCCAATAGTACTTCCGCTTGACAAAATCTAAGCTAGAAATCTTAGAATCATATTCACTTCTCCACCTATCACAGAGCAAGTTAGGGGAACTGGCCTGACTCATAGTGTAATGGAGTTCAGTGCTAGAAATGGTGTCCAAGGTTAGAGAGCCAGAGTAAGAGCGAAGGCCAGTGAGCAGAAGATTCCCACTCTCAGAGGTTGAGAGGAATATCTGATAGGGTACATCTGAAGGAGTCAAAACAGAAAATAAGGTGAGGGTACAGAGATAGTAATCTAAGAATTAAAGAGATGAAAATGAAAAGCAAGCAGATACGAAGAAGAGCCCTGAGTAATTAACTAAAAATAAAGACTGCTTCTATGAGTTACCTTGTCATTCCACCTATAGCACATGTCAACAGGTCAGCCAAATTGGAGATCACACATACTCAGAGACTTTTCTTCACATTCCCTAAGCACTGAAAATGATTCATTTTTCTTCAAAGGGTCTCCAATTAGCTTCACATTTAAGTTCCGATTATGAACATCCTTCTCCAAGGTTTGATTTCTTCACCCATGCATCCTCATTTCATGTCTCCCCACACAACCTTGCATGCATAACTACCATAATGCCTCTTTCATCATGTCGTCCCTTAGCCAAAAGTTACCGAAGGCAAAAATCTCTTATCACATCAAGCAAAAAAATTTTTTGGCTAGACCAGATCCTACATACCCATTTCCACCTTAGTTCTTACCATCCAGCATTCTTCACTATTTTCACGATGGTCTCCTCAAGACTCCATGAACATTCTCCTTGTCATCCCACACCACTGAAGTGCCCTCTCTTCTCTCCTTATATTGAGCACTCGCCTAGTGTCCTTATCTTTAGAGCCCTCAAGTTCCTCTGCCTCCTCCAATGAGTCCTCACTGACTCTCATGGATCCTGTATCTTTTAATTACAGACAGCCTTGCTTTGTTGTTTTCTTGAGTGTTATTTCTCAGTTCATACCTATTTCCTGAATACCAGCAGTCTTCTTTCCTTTCTGTCATTGTCAGTTTGCACTCATGTAACAAAACAACACAAACAGTAGCTTAAAAACAACATAAAGGTTATTTCTCACAGTTGTAAAGACTGGGATGTCTGAACCACCAAGTCAGAAAATTTGGTGTCTGGTGGAAAGTCTGTTTTCTAGCCCACAGATAGAGCCTTCTTGTGTTCTCACATGGTGGAGGGGGCAAGGCAGCTCTGTGAGGTTTTGTTATATAAGCACTAAGCCCATTCATGAAGACTCCATTTTATGACCTAATCAACTAAGGCCTCACCTCTTACTACCATCACACTGGGGTGAGGATTTCAACAGATGTTTGTTTGGGGGGACATAAACATTCAGCACATAGCACCCTCCATAATAGGTGATGGCGACCTACTCCCAGAGTATGTCCCATAGCACCTAATAGACTAAAGTCCATTATAGGGGTTCAGGAAATACACACTGGTTTTTTAGGTTCTTGGGAAAAGATACTTAATGTATTTAACAAAGTGAGAAGAGAGTTTCTGACATATAATAGGGCATCAAATTGCAAACAAGTCTTACTGGACCGGTTGTGCAGTTGGGGCCCATTCTAATTATGTGTTCTCTAAAGAGATGACAGTCTACTAACTTAGGGCACTGCAAATGTTTCTCTGAGGGGTTATGTTTAATTCAAGATCCTGCTGGGCTTCCCTTCCTTTGGTCACCTATAACAACCATCCTTGAGTCCTTGCTACATCACCAAGGTACACAGGGTTGAGCTTGAATGCTATAATATTGAGGTCTTCTCCTTTAACTTTCATCCTTGACCAAAAGGCACCAATTCTTTAAGCCTTTATTGAATTCAATAAACAGGAAAGGGAAGGAGGAGAAAAAGATAAAGAAGAAAGAGGAGGGGAAGGAGGAGAAGAAGGGAGAAGAAGAAAAAGAATTTCCTAGCATAGTAGTAGCAATTAGTTGTGTAAGCAAAACAAACCTGGGAAATCATAGCTTTGGAAGTTTCCACTGTGCATATAAACAGTTGACACAAGCAGAGCTGCTTGCAGGAAAAATCTTTATAGGTCACAAATGTTGGACAGATTGGTGGCCTAGGCCAGACAATCTGTTTATCTAAGGCTGACTTACCCTTGGCACTGAGATTCTGGATCCTGACAGTGAAAGAATAATAGGAGAATCTTGGATCATGGTTTAAGAATAATCTTATCAAGAGGGATAATACAATACGCTTTTTAGTAACATATTTTAAATTTTTAGTTTTTAGTAACATATTTTAAATTTTAGAAAGTTAGTCTTATATTTAGTTTTTTATGAATTTTTACTAAACCAAAGTTCTGATAAATGACAATTGACCATTACCTTAGACCCAAACTAGAATCTCAAAGCTCCCTAAAATTTCATAATTTGCATTTTGCATGTTTACATGACATTTTATTTTTTATTTGGGGATACTTTATAATGCCTTAAGTATTGCTAAGACCAATGCTAAAAAGCTCCAAGAAATATTTCTAAGCATTGTACAAATGTAGAAATTTCATTTTAAACATTTGGATTTATTCTGAAGCTTGAATTTTTCTGTACAAATGAAAATAAAGTGAATCGATGAGGCTTCATTTAATAGCAAGGAAAATTATTTTGAAATATATTGAGGTTTTGAGATATTTGTGGCATTAATAGTCTGATACTTATTGAGTTACAAATATCCAAATTTGTTATTTTAATCCTATGTCTGTATTAAGCATGGAGGTGCAGTTAAGTTTGAGAAGGTCAAAAACCACAGGATAACCAGGTGTGGGGTTGCACACCTGCTCTTTGGAGACTGAGGCAGAAGGATCCAAGTTCCATGTCAGAATCAGCAGCTTAGCAAGACACTGTCTCGAAATAAATAAATAATAAAAATGACTGGGGATGTAGCTCAATGGTAGAGCAACCCTGAATCAATCTCCAGTACTGAAAGAAAGAGGGAGAGAGAGAGAAAGAGAGAGAGAGAGAAAGAAAAGAAAGAGAGAGAGAAAAGGTGTGGGTGGAAGCCAAGAAGAGAAAGCCAAAAGAGTTCTCCAAATTAACAGTTAGCACTTCTATTCTAATTCTATTTGAAATTTTGAATAAGGAATAAGCAAAATTTGTCCATGCCTCACTAATCTTTCAAGTGAAATGCTGTAGTAGATGAACAGCAGCAACACACAGAATACTGAAGATACTGCATCAAAGACTGAACTTCAACCTAACAAAGATGTCATATAGAGGAATGAATGTGTACCCTGCAGGTGGAATGAG
Organism: Glaucomys volans; assembly: GCA_020662805.1. Lineage (NCBI taxonomy): Eukaryota > Metazoa > Chordata > Mammalia > Rodentia > Sciuridae > Glaucomys > Glaucomys volans. Next base: position 18,239 of record JAJEJO010004615.1, read on the forward strand.
CATGTCTGATCCAAATTTTTAGTCTATGTCCCTTGTAGTTGTCACTAGATAAATACTTCCTAATGAATAAATAAATAAAGTGACTTCTAAAATCACTTCTTACTCAGAGGTACTGTGAAAGTGATAGGTGATCTATTGATAATCCAAGATAACACTGCGGGCAACCATACATATACTTGAAAGATGTCTCTCTGGGGGAAAAGATGAAAGATTGAATAGCTTCTTCAGCCTTCCTGCCTCAACAAGACTCGACTAGAACCAGACATGTTAAGAAACCCTGAAGCTGACTTCTGTCTGGAATAAAGCCTCTGGTGCAGACAGGGCTTTGATGTGAGCTCAGGTTGCAGCCACAGGACCTGGTGCTTGACTTAGCACTACTTGCCATCATTCCTTTTATCCTTTGATTCCCACAAATCAAATTTTCTCTTAGAATGTCTTACACTGTTTTGAAGGGTTGGGTTTTTGTTTGTTTGTTTGTTTATCTCCATTTATAAATCACTGATGCTAAGAAACGTGCTGAATTCTAGGCACAGCCACAACTGAGTGGAACCGAAGCATATTCAGTAACCATAAAGGATTTTTCTTTTAGCTGTGAAACCTAAATCTTTTCTAGAAGATCTTGCTAGTTTTATCTTGGAATGTCTTTTTGCCATGTCAACTCCTTGAAGATTAACCGGGAATGCAAATGGGACATGAATTGGATGTGCTATCTTCTTCAGGGCTTCGAATGCCTCATAGTGTCTGACTTATTGCTACAGGTTTGTTATCCTTTCTCCACCAGTGTTTGAACTCCCCTCCTTCTCACCCATTTATCACCCTGATAGTCCTGTCCAAAGACTATCAGGTAAAATGCAATAATCAGTCAAAGCCAGATGGTGCCAGTGGCAAAAGCAAGCATTTCTCCAGGAGTGCTTGCAATAAATAAATAAATAATACAGTCACATTTGACAATTTAATGAGTACAAATTTACCACAGCAGGAAAATCCTCCCCGAATATTTAAACAATTAAAATGTGAAAAGGAGAAATAAACATTTTACAGTGGAAGGCAGAACAAAATTCCTCTTCCATTACTCTTTGGAAACCCATTGCATCACATATGTTAGACTGACAGCTAGACTGAAAGAAATATGTGAGATGCTGCTGGTCAAGATCAAAGGACAGGAATCAGAATGGACATGGGGAAAGATGGAATAGATTCATAAGCTACAGCATATTTTTGGATTATTCCTGTTACTTCTGGAGAGAATTTAAGTGCATACAATTAATCTTTCAATAAATATTTATTGAGCAGCTTATATGTAACAGGCATTGTACTAAGTTCTCAGAAATCTCAGTCATTTACAGAGTCACATGAAGCCCTCATGGAGTTTACATACCACTGATATGAACAAATTATAATAAATAAGTATCTAAAGTAGGCACAAGGGATAGAAATGAAAATGAAAGAGAACTGAACCTTCAGGAACTGAAAATATGAAGTGTTATTTTTTATAGGATAGATAGTCTTCCTGATGAAATTTGACCAGGTGAGATTTGAATAAATACCTGAGAAGGTAAGGGAGCTAGTCATGAGTATATGTTGCAAACAAAGCATTTCTAGCAGAGGAAACAAGTGCAAAAGCCCCCATTCTATTGCAATAATCTAAGTAAGAAATGTTAGTACATTGGGTTTGATTTTTGAGTACAGAATTGTTTTAGGTAAGATTCTTAAGTGTAGGCAGTAGAACCTAGCTTGAATTAGGATAATTCAATTCACATCATTTGATGAGAAAGCAGTCAGGAACCAAGGAAAGGTGGGTCCAGGAAACAGTCAAAGTGCCCTAGTGGTTAGGACATGGGTCTGTGGGATGCCATGACCACTAAGGATAATTTGCAATTGCCATTGCACCTTGGCATTATTCCTTGAAAACTCAAAGCAACCAAGTCTAGGTCCAGAGATACCATGTTCAAGCTCCCTGGAAGTGATGAGCCTCTCCAGCTCTAAGCTGATGCACACCCAAATTTCTCTTTCTCCTATAGTGCCAAGTCTGTAAGAAATATTAATTATACCCAAATACCAGACTCCAACAATCAATACCCTGAAGAGTATTGAGAACACTGAGCATGTGAAGTTTAAGTCAGTCATATTAAATTCAGACATATATGCACACATATACACAGATATGCAAAAACACACATACTACCCCCAACCCAGAAATTAGTCCTTTAAGAATTCCTATAAAAAGAGATTTAGATACATGATTCATTTAACATGTATACAACATCATGGTCATCAACAGAATAAAAAATAAACAATAGCTAACGAGAAGTGCTTACTACATGGCAGGTGGAGTTTTAAGTACTGAACATGTATTAACACATTTAATCACTTAAAATTCTTTGGAGTTATGGTATTTAAAGTTTTAGACCTCTGAGTGATTTTTTTAATTTATAAAAGTCACCCTCCAAGCTTCCAAGGCAGGTTGCATATTCCATCTATACAAGAAGAAACACTAATGTGTTATTCCTACCCTGGGAAACAATCTTGAATAATTAGGAAAATAACACCTGAGAGTAATAAAATTATCTAGAGTGCATTATACTATACATTCTTTTTAAGGTGACACATATAGTCTGCCATGCTATGTTATGATTTACATCAGGGTAGAAATTGTTTCTTTTAAAAAATATTATTTCTATTTTTTCAGCACTTGACATAGTTCTTGACTTAGAGTAGGTGATTAATGTTTGTTGAATGAATAAATGATTTCTATACAAATTATATAATAAAAATATTTTCTCCAGTAATTAGTCTTGATGAAAAAGATAAGAGCCAAAGAAGAAAAGATAAGAGTCAAAAGGAGAAAAAGAGAAAAAAATAATATCTGAACTTAATGTGTAAAAGAATCATGCTCATTGAGAGAAAATTTAAGGAAGTGTACATCCAGAAATTGAGAGCATGATCCTCTTTCATCACTCTCAAAGGAGAAGCACAGATGTAGGAAGGAATTCCAGTTTGACCCTTAAGTGGAATGACCTTCAGCCCAGAACTTCCAACATTCTCATCATGAAGGGTTGAGTATATATCAATGTTTTAAGAACTGTTCCCCAGGCTTCATCAGAGAGTCTCAGAGGAGTAAAGACAGGGCTGACTAGAGAGATTTCTGGACCATCAAGACTGCCTTAGCTGTAGCAGCATCTTTTATTCATTTGATATATTTGGATTCTGAGAAATGTTTCATCTGGGTCAAAAAGTGTATGTAGCTAAAAATAAGTTTTAAAAAATCCTAGATAATCCCTAAAATCTTATTATCTCCTCTCACTCAATGATGATAATTACTATTATGTATCCAGACAAAGAGGATGCCAACCCATCCCTGGGAGATTAAATAATAAGGTTAGGCTGTAGCTTGAACAGTAGGCTCAGTATGTACAGACATTGTACAGTGCCTTGTGCCATCTAGAACAGGAAAGAAAACCCAGGAGTGAATCTTATGCAATCTCTATGAAAATGGGAAAGGGCAATACATATAAAAGTATCAATGCATTATATACACACACACAAACTTACATACATACATATGCATATACACATGTTTTACATATATCTATGTTTGTATATGTATGTTTGTGCATATATACACATCTTTATGGAGTGAGAAAGAGAAACACACATAAACAACATGAGGAGGGGAAGTGGCAAGGGAGGTTCCTACAGTGAATGCAGTATGGAACAATAGGGAATGGGGAAATATCTGAGTGATTTTATGAAAGAGGTGGCATTTCAACAAAATTTTTGAAACTAGAACATAGTATGGCAAATTGGAGGTAAGAAGCATCACCAGTGGAGGGAATAGTACTGGTTTTAATATAAAGAAGTAGTAACAGCTTATATGCAGGAAAAATGGCTAGAAAATTTTGTCATCCCCTGGTCTAATCTCGGATACTCTTATACCAAAACACACCGAACTCGTTGACATTTCACTGGAATCATAAGGAAACCCCCTCTTAGTTCCAGAGAATTTGGCTTCAATGTGGTTTAATTAGAATAACCCAGATTTGTGGATTATTCCTAGAAGATCATGTAGTTACTGGCAACTTAAATTCGTGGTGGCCTGAAACTGCAAAGTCTATAGCTGTACATCAAGGAGTCCAGAGTCTTGAAGTGGAAATGGTTGCACTCTATAGAAAAGTTCTGATGAGGAAACAGACCAATGGAAAGTGTGAACACTGAAAGCAAAAGAGTGTTTGGCTAGATTAATGGGATAGAAAATGGATTTTCTTCTGGAAATGGCCGCAACTGGTTGTTTCTGTGACTAGTGGATCTTACAAAGTTCTACCATATTCATGAAACCAATTTCTCTAATGTCAATTTCTTGCCTCTCTAATCTACTTTCTCAACAACCCAAACTACTCATGTATCTTTCCTACCTCCCACATAATTACCAAAATAAAAAAAATGTACAACTGAGAAAGGTGACTCACATTTTTTAGCTGAAGTCTGCTTCATTTTGCTTTCCTTATGATCATCTGATCCCTAAACGGGAAAACTGTATTCTTTTGGCACTTCCCAGATTTGATTTTGGACTGAGCACTATCACAGCCTAAAAATGAAATGTGTTTCCAAAGCTTTTTTTTTTTTTTTGCAAGTTACCAGTTTGCAACTTACACTATCATTTCCTGAAGAAATAAATATAAAAAACAAAGTATGCTTCTCATCCAGACCAAATAAAGAATAAAAGAGCATATTTAATGCTTTAGTTCAATAGGACCTGGCTATCTCATAATAGACGATTCATAGACTATTCTTTCCCCTTTTGAAAACTCACAACTATTCTTACAAAGAAAAGAAATTCAGTTAGGATATTTCTCCCTCACTAGAATTCCAAAGGAGACCCAAATTCCTTCTCAGCTCCACTTCCCAGGAATCATATCACTGTGTATACAAGACACAGGGGAAATGTTGGCAAATCATTGATTTCCTCGCCATTTACTCTATTGCTATAGAAAAATCTACTAGTATGTTTCCTTCTTCTTGTCAGTTTGGAGATAACTACATCAACAGCAGACAGAGGGTGCCTCCTTAGTATGGAAGGGTCAGGAAAAGCAACAACTGAAAATTATTGTACATAATTTTCTTAACTAGAAATTAAAGAGTGAACATCAGGACAGAGTGTACCTGCTGCTACCAGTCACATTATTAACAAGGAGATAACTGTATCAGAATTCCTGAGAAAGTAGTACAAGAAGATAACAAGTTTTAAATGTGAGCAAAGGGCTGGATGTCCAGCAACTGACTCAGGAGGCAGAATAATTGGCTATGAAGACAATGCTGTATATTTTCAAGTGACTACTTACCCTGAGTCCACGTAGTTAGTACTTTACAGTGTCAAGTATGGCTACCTTTCTGACCATGATAAAATACTGTTCTACAAAAATGGTGATTGTTGTTTGTTGAAACAACCAGCTGGCACTGCTTGGGTGAAATCCAAGTCTGTGTGGTCTTAGCTCTGTGTGAGATAGCTATTAGGTACCCAATTATGGACTGTGCCAGAAAAGGGCACTTTCTATTATTGGCCTGTGGGAGTTGAACAACCTTTGCCTTAGTCCTAACCAAATTTTGCCATCACATACTACTTACTGGACACTAACTTTTGTTCATTTGTGTAAGCTCCATTTATTCCACTATTTAATGACAGCCCATAGTGAGCCAAGCATCAAATGAGAACTGCACACAGGCAAGAAGTGAAAAATGACCCCTATCCTAAAGGAGACATGCGAGTACAGGAACACTTACACTAGAGTCTGCTGGATATTGTAGTAGAGTTATGTATGAGATACAAGGATGGCCCAAAGGAGAAGACAATCACACCTGACTGGAGGATCAGGAAGCAATAATAAAGAAGAAAACAACTACAGACACATCATGGAAACAACTGGAAATAAGTTATGCAGAAAAGTAGTGCAGAAAAGACTGTAATCAGGTCAAATGAACAGCAGTTAGAAACAGAGAAAGTATGAAATAATGTGGGTCATTCCATGAAACAACACAATCATAATAGGATGTGAAGAGGGGTGGGCTTTGAAGTTGGAAAACGGAGGTAAGGAACAGATGGTTTTGTTTTAATCAGATTGTAAACAGTCCTACAAAGAAAATAAGAAGTGTGATATGTCATTTAAGTAGTTTGGACACTGCTGAGATAGGTAGGCCTCTCAAGTAAAGAGCTAGAGAAAGAGGATTCTGTATTCAGGAAACATGCTTGACAAGTTTTACAAACTAAAAAGGCCAAGACATTCAGTTACCAGGAGGGGTATGGTTTCAAGAAGTCAGCCTGGATCATGTAAGAATTTACAGGTCTTGGCAATTATGCATTTGGTTTTGTTTCTAAGTGAAATGGAAAGCCACTAGAGGTTTTTAAATAGGGGGAGACACAAGATTCACTAGATACTTTTAAAAGAATTGATCTGGCTCCTGAAGAAAAAATGATTTTTAAGGGGGTCAAGGTAGAAGAAGGGAAACTAAAGGGGAGCCTATCACATGAGTTTCCATGACATTAGATTACGTCAGAGCTGACTAGAGGGAAAAGGAGAGATGAAAAGTTTTTGGTTTGTTTTTCCTCTTATAGAAACTAGGGGGAAAGTAGTAGCATCTAATGATATAAGGAAGATATAGGAAATGAGTCCAAAGTTCTATTTCTGAATTTGAAGACTGTATAAGAGAGAAGAGATCTGGGAATATGAAATCATGACTTGTGTTTAGGACATGTTAAGATTGGGGTTCTTGTGCGTCATCAGAACAGATTTCCAGAGGATAGTTGTATACAAAACTCTAGAGCCCAGAGAATAGATTTGGCTGGAGAGCCTAGAAAATTTGAGACCCACTATTCCATGTGACAGTTGTGGTCATGGATTAGATTATTCATGGAGATTATTACAAACATGAGAACAGTGGCAAAAGTTTTAGTAACACCAATTTCTCAGTGATTGGCAAAAATAAATGAAGCCAAATTGGGATTGAGAGAGAGTATACAACCTACAGTTTAGGATGAAAAATCCAACAGAAATGGGTGATATGACAGTCAAGAAAATAAACATATTCAAGAGAAGGCATCTTTAATGATGCCAAATATTTCAGAAAGGTCAAGCAAGACAGTTCCACTTGTTTTTCTGAGAGTTCACTGAACCTTCTATTTGTCTCCTCAGAGTCTAATACAGAGCTCATCACAGAGTAGACATCAATCAATATTTCAGTCAATGTTTCTTGAGGCAGACACTGTACTGGACATCTTACCTCAAAGAGTTTGCAAACTACTCGTGGGAATCAGGTACAAATAAACACAACTGTTGATTAGGTAAGGCTCTGATTGAAGACGGCTAGGGGTGGGGACAGGGAGTACAGGCTATAGAAGATCTAGAAGAGGAAGAAGTCACAGAGCACACTGCAATCAGGAAAGCCTTCATGAATGAGACAGCTCTTGACTCAGGGAGCTGGGTTTGGGTGCGAACGGCTAAGAATAAAAGGGATTTTCCAAGTAGTGAAAATGACAATGAAAACAGAACTATAGGAAAAATCATATTTAAATCCATACTAAGTCTGCCTGAGACAGAATGTGCAACAACAAAGAGAACTTTTTCTATAGAATGTGTTATGTCACAGGCTGGAAACCTTAGCAATAACTTTGTTGAACACCTTCATTTTGCATAAAAGAAAAGGACAACACACAGAAACTAAATTTGCTTGAATTCACAGGCTAATCAATGCCAGACACAGTAGAAGAGAAAGTAAAAATAGAGTATTGGTAACCCTGAAAAACAATCATGAATGTGTAAGTTCAAATTAACTCTGTAGAAAAAGAGAAACTCTTGAGATTTTGGAAAAGGGGGAAATTAAATATTAGATTAGTCAACAGGCAGTGTGTAGAGTTGATATTGAGAACAGGGAATTTGGGTGAGTAACCACATTTTCACCAGGCGTTTCTCATCTGAATCACAGAGTACAAAAAGTGAGTGAATTTTCTCTTCTTTCAAGAATGGTATATAAATATTATCAATCTGACGTACCGGAGAAGAGTTAACTAGTCACGGGCAATTATGCATCAGTATTGTAGGGACTCAGGAGTCTGTTCTCTTCTAAAATATTGACTGAAAAGGCTTTACAGAAGATATAAAAGATGACTGTAAAAGACATTTCAAAGGAGCTGGGGGCCAGACACAGTGGCACATGCCTGTAATCCCAGCAGCTCCGGAGGTTGAGGCAAGAGGATCGTGAGTTCAAAGCCAGCCTCGGCAAAAACAAGGCTCCAAGCAACTCAGTGAGACCCTATCTCTAAATAAAATACAAAATAGGTCTGAGGATGTGGCTCAGTGGTTGAATGCTCCTGAGCTCAATCTCAAGTACCCTCCCCCCTTCAAAAAAAAAGGGAATTGGGAATGTAGCTCAGTGAGAGAGCACTTGCCTGCATGCTAGAGACCTTGGGTTCAATCCCAGCACCAAAAAAGAGAGAGAGAGAGAGAGAGAGAGCTGGAAACAATGGTAACTGATAGTGTTGTCTTAATAAGAGAAAGAAAAATAATCCTTTATTTCTATGTTAAAAGCTGTGAAAATGGAAATGTACTATTAGATTTAAAAGATTGTGAAGAGTATGGAAGTCAGATCTAATCTACAAAGAAGATAATTAGTTTAGCATGAAATTTTCTGAGATGACATTAAAGAATAGAAAAAACAACATTTTTAACATCTGGAAAACTTGGATAATGGGAAAGTTGATTTTCTACTGATTTTCCTTTTGTTTTTATAAATGGATATGTACTATACATCCAAATTGATTAAAAGTAACAATTTTTGTAAGATGTTTATAAAATAAACTTAAGCATGTAAACAAAAAAGCCAGGTTCCAATGACATTGGATTGTCAATGTAGCAAAATGGTAGAGACTTTCAGAAAAACTCTTAATTGCTGAAAGATACTATCTAGCTTAAAATGAAACAATAACTGTGACAACAAAATTGGCATTTCTCTTTTCAGCCAAGAATCAATAGTTTCTTCCCACTAAACAAGGGTAAAAACTGAATTTAGTCCTAATTATGGTTAAGTATATTTAAATACACTAGCACCCAATTGAATTTTTTTTTATGAATACTGTTTCTCTTGGGCATGTTTTGTTTTCCAGATGGTGTTCAGAAGTGAGGTCTGAGCCATTTGTGGTCATTAACGTTCCCATGACAGTTTTTACTAGAGGGTTATGGCCCAATTCCAAACTGAGTGATTTTATTTTATATCTGTAGCCACCTCCTCCCTTTTTCAGTTAGAGAAATCCTCAATTTTGCCTCTCTACTGGTTTCACCTAAGAAGTGTAAGGTATAAAGGTCTACATGGAGGAAAGAATGTACAAGAAACTAAATCTTTCCTTAGATTTTCTTCTTTTGGGGGGAGTTGGGAGTACTGGGGATCAAACTCCTTTTTTATTTTTTATTTTGAGACAGGGTCTCATTAAGCTGCTGAGGTTGGCTTCGAACCTGAGAACTGCCTCAGCCTCCCAAGCTGCTGAGATTACAGGCATATACACTCAGCTTGTCTTTAATTTCCCACGCAGCTCTCCAATTAATTGTTCAACAATATGGAAACATAAGTCTGGCTGAGTTATCTAAAAGCCATCACCTTATATCTTTCAATCAAAGGCAATCCAAGCCCTGAGGAACACTGCCTTAAGAAGATTTGTATGAAAGGCTTAGTCAAATGAATGTGCAATACCGTCCTGAGTTCTCCAAATTTTCCAAATGATGAAGAAAACAATTTCCTCTATTTCATTAGGGTTACACAAATCTTTGAACATTAAGGAAATTCTTCAAACTATGCTCTTTAAAAAAAATGATGCTTGAATAAATCAAGTGCCCAAATAAGATTTTACTAAAGAAAGATTGTGAACTTCCTGACTGATCCATGTCATTCTCCCCTTTTTTTTGAATTACTCAAAATATTTCAGAAATATTAACCCAATAAAATTTGGGGGCAGAAAACCCTCTTCAAATGTCCAGATGAAGATGTAATGGAGGGGGTTTTACAATGGATCATTATTCCTTCCCATCTCTCAAATAAAGTATTACTTTTCTTCACTGATTTAAAGAGAGAACTTTGAAATGTAATGTGCACCCAAAATATACTTAACACCTATTCTTCTTCCTGCATTAGAACCCTGCAAAGAGTTTGGATAACCGAAGTGAGCCACCCTAACACAACATGAGCCTATAAATCTAACTGCCATTTAACTACTTAGAAACTGGGAGCTTCTTTTAAAGAGAAATTTTCCTTCCTTCCTGTAAATAATGAAGGAATTTGAGTAGAACTGCAGAACACATTCTTCAGAAGCAGCAGTTATGAGATTTAGTTTAGTCATTAAGAGGAGCTTGTAGTTCTCAGCCTATACTCAAAGCAGGAAAATTGGTCTCTGAACCAAGGCAAAGTAAGAATGGGCAGAAGATGTGCATCCTAAGAGTTTCTAGTCAAGCCTAGTTCCTCAGTTAGTTGCAAGGATTAAGAAATTCTAAATCCACTTTCAAAAGCAGCCAATTCCTGAGTTTGCTTAGTCTTTGAATATCGTCCCATTTATTTTTTTCTTTACCTCATCTGGCTCTTTTATGTAGTTATTAATTGGCAGATATTAGGGTTTTCCAGTTTTCATTTAAAAACAGCATTTTAAATAGTTATTGGAACTGAGATTACAAATAATGGATGTAAGGCTAATTACCAACATTCTACATTTAGAGCAAACTGGTGCATATGGAGACAACAGCTCAATATTTTAGAAAGAGCCAATTTGCTAAAAATAGATAAATATGGTGATGATTGCTGGAATTAATTCAAGAACATGCAAAATGAGATGACTAATGTCAAGGAATAGCATTTCTCTGATATAAATTGAGTGGAGCTATTTTATACCAATTATTGCCCAAACTTTTGCAGAAGTTGACCTCACAAACTAAAAAAGAGAGAGAAAGAGAAGAACAAAACTACTTCGTGCCCAACAAGCAAGAGTATATGACAGCTGGAGTTCCTCTTAGGTGGTACCTTCCAGAATTAGGCTTCTAGAAGACATAAAAATCTAGTGTCTGCCATCTCCAGGTTTAGATATTTTCCATAATCTTCCTTTTTTTAGGTATATAAGTTCAGTTATCTGTGTGATTACTGCTTCCATTTCAAACCTTACCAATAGTAAGACTATGTAATACAGGCAAATTATAAACACCAAAGATGGATGTATAGGAATATTCCATAGGACACTCTTTCTCAACCAATTTTCCCTCTCACAGATTTACAGGTATGGGTTTCCAGAGACTATGTGACCAAGCTCTTCTTCCAGTCAGGGAGGACTGTTCCAGAGGTAGTGGCTAACCCAACTAGGACCATTCAAATTCACCTGTCCCTATTCATTCTGTTATCTATCTATCATCTATCTATCATCTATCTATCTATCTATCCATCCATCCATCTCACTTAGAATTTTGAAATGAGGAACAGAGGATCTAGGATTGTTAGTCACTGAGTCTTTTAACTACAAGGCTCCAGAAAGTTTTGAATTTTAGCTGTTGAGGTTCCCAGATATACTTTGGTTCCCACAGGGTTGGCTGTTGAATTTTTCATTTCATATGATCTCTAGTTTCCTTTCAGTTGATTCTTTTTATGGACCCTGAACGTCAGTTTCTGTAACTTGTGCTGAATCAAAGAACACAGAAGTAATAGAAGTGTGTGTATGGGAGAGAGATAGAGATGAAGAGAGAAAAAGAGTGAGAGAGGTGGCTAGAGTGAAGGTTTGCAGGTGATACTGGCCATTCACAAACTACCAAATTTCTAGTTAGCATACCTTTCTATTGCAGACTCTAAGAGGCCCATACATAAAAGTACTTTTGAAAAACATGTATGATACTAATATTTTAAGGGAGACATTTGGCTATGTTAAACAGAATCTCTTGCACTAATGATGCAATTATTATACTTTAAATATATTTCCAAATATTATCTATGTATTTAGAATGCAGTTTCTTAGGATTGCAGAATTTCACTGATTTATGAGAATTTGAAAAGATTTTTGTATTAATTTGGTGACTTTTCCCAATCATAACCAGAGACACAGGAGAATTAAAATATCCTCTGTGGAGATTCTAAGGACTAGAAAATTATTTATGGCATTTAGAGTTGAATTTAACAAGGCTTAAGATTTTATGCTCTTCTGATAAAGGTTTATTCCTGATGCATTGAGGAATCCTGAAACTGTGATGAAAAGGTGCCCAGATAATAATCTGGAGTATGCTTCCAACCAGGCTGTGACTCCATTTTCAATCTCCCAACAGGCTCTCCCTGCCCTCTCCTCTCTTCTGCCTGACTGGCCCTCATGTGATGGATGTGAGCACAGCATGCCTGGTAATCTTAGTACTGAGAACCCAGTTTGGAGGTGAAGTGGGGGTGGGGGTGGGGACAAGCAGCAGACTTAGCAAATGGAGAAGAGAACAGAATGTAAAGAAAAGAATAAAACAGAAAAAAGGTAAAAAGGAAAACATATTTCTAGTGAAATTTGGGGCTCATGACAATTTGAATATTTTTCTTGTCTAAGAAAAGATTCTGTTACTGAAATTTTCAAAGGAAATGATAAAGATACACTATGCTCCCACTCATCAGCATGGTAGTTTTACTTTACTTTGTAGAGAATGGGAGAGGAGGGTGGGGACAGAGGATGCATATGTCCTCTACAGAGAGCCCAGGGACTCCTTTGAATAGAGCTATATATACCATAGGGATTGTTATGTGAAATTGATAATCTTACTTGTGAAAGACACATTGTTTGCAAAACACTTTTATTTTTAGTCACTTCATTTTACTTCATAATGAAGCCATATACCAACCTAATGAAAAGGGTAAATCAAGATTTAGAGGGTTTCTTGTGCCCACTGCACAGATGAATAAACTGAGGCTCAGAAAGATTAAGTTACTTACCCAAGACCACAGGACAAGCAATTGGCAGAGCCAGGTCTAGAACCCAAGGGAAGGGTTTATTGCACTACAAAGACATGAAACAGGACATTAAACAAACAACATCTAAGAAAACAAAATCTGTAAGTAATTACGGATAGGAAATCTGGAAGATCACACTGCCATATTAACCCAAAATAACTGCAGGTATGTCACTGTGATCTAAGCAGACAGGAGAGAGAATTATAATTTTAACCACATCACCTTGTAAAAAGGACTAATAGACTTGAGTGTACATTTATACAAAGCCTGCTCTGAATAAATACACAGGAATGGTCTTCTGTCCCAGAACGTCTCCTCTAATAACCCATCATGATGGTCCCTCTCTTCCTACGCTTATCCCTCAAATGAATATTTATTGAGAATCTACTATATGCTAGACATAGCTTAAAGTACCCTGCTTTGATTAAAACACTTCTTTTGAACATGGTCTGGACATGGTTTTCTTAAAGTTCTCCTTCCATAGCCCCATCTACTAAACACTAACATGAAACAGAATTACTTAATCAGAAAAACTACACTTGGATCTGAGTGGAGGAAAGAAGGAAAAGAAAACAGTGCCAAAGAGATTAGGAGCATTGAGCAAGATACAGAATAAAGGAATAGTGGGCTAAGGAATACTGCCCAACTTTGACAGTTAAAAGTAGAGTTTCACTTCTAAATCCCTTTGTTTTGCTGCTCTTCTTAAGGACGTGCCATGTCTGTCAGAGAAAACATACTATTTAATGTCTGGCAAAGGTTATTTTCATGGAAACCTGTGGTTGCAATTTGCCCCATACTGATGGGGCAATTTGCCTACTTTGGAATCCAAATCCTTTTAATATATTCAAATCTAAGAAAGACAAAACTGATCCAATTCTCATACATTTAGCACACTTTTGAGAGACCACTTAACATTCACCCTCCTTTTACCTTCATGCAAGATATTTATGGGTATTATTATGTGGATACTTCAGTAGGTGGGAAAAATATCTAAGTGAAGTTAAAATTAATTCTTGAGCACACATCCCTAAGTGCATTTTTAAAAGTTTTTGAGATCAATAAGTAAATCAACTAAGAGCAACATGAGGTTGATCAAGGGTCATCTGTAATAATTGTGGAGCAAAACAAGGAGTCCAAGTACTTAAGGTCCCAAAGGAAGGATACCTGAGGAAACAAGAGTGTGGTGGCCTAGTGTCTAAAGAAGGACTCCATTAACCTAGGAGGGTGGGGTTGTCAACACTGGTTGAGGAAGGTCAAGGATAGGGAAGGACGGTTTCCAGATAACACCACCTAAGGCAGTCTTGAGAATTACAGTGTACAAATGGGCTCATTTTTCTGCCTGCTTTCATAATTGTCATAAGTCAATAACAAGAGTCAAGGATGATCAGCTCCACTTTATTATTTTGGAGTGTTAGGGATTGAACCCAGGGCCTCACACATGCCAGGCAAGAGTGCTTCTGAGCTACACCGCTAGCTTTTTAAAATTTTTGTCTTGAGATGGCATCTACCTAAATTGCCCAGGCTGACATCCAATTTGAATCCTGCCTCAGCCTCCTAAGTCACTGGTATGACAGGTACATGCCACCCTGACTGGCTGATCAACTTCACTTTAAAATTTCATGCCAATAGATTTTTTAAAAACCTATTAGTGATTCTGTCCATTTAATGTGCCACAGTTTGTGGGAAGGCTATAAACCTGGTTCCACACTCATTCAGCAAACAGATTATTCATAGTTTAAACCATTTACTTTATGCATCAAGCAGTATGATAGGGAATAGGGATAGAAAAAGAATTAAGATTTTATCCTTTTCCTCAAGTAGCTCACAGTGTGGATACCAGTGTAGGAAAAAAAATTAATTCTATATAGTAAAATAAGTGGCCTTAGAGATAGTACAAAAGATAGTATGGACACAAGGTTGGAGAAAATTTGGGAAGTTAAGAGTGGATTCAAACAGCTAACTTTTATCGAAGAAATGGAAACTTTCCAGGCTAAGAGGGAAGTGTAATTAGGCAGAGAGTCCAGCATGAGCGAAGGCACCAAGGCCTGAAATACTGATGTGGTATCATAAGTGAGAAGGTGGAGGATTTTGAGGAGGACTCCTGGAGGTTGGGCAAGACTAGCTCGTGCCTCCATGCTAAAGAGTTTGTATCTTTATTCAAAGTTAAATTGAATCATCATAGGATGTCAAAAGTAGTATGATCAAATGATGGGTCCATTCCAAGTTTTCTGAGGAATCTCCATACTGCTTTCCAGAGTGACTGCACCAATTTGCAATCCTACCAGCAGTGTACGAGTGTACCTTTTCCCCCACATCCTCACCAACACCTATTCTTGCTTGTATTCTTGATAATAGTCAATCTAATTGGAGTGAGATGAAATTTTAAGGAAAAACAATAAAAATAAAATAAAATTAAAATCAACTTCAATTTTGGTTTGTTAAAAAAAAAAAAAAACAGGTAGTGTGATCCGATTAGCATTAGGTAAAGATAACTCCAGAGTTATGTGCAAGGAGAACGGGAAGACCACAATGTGGAGATAGGAAAGCCATGTCAGTAGCTATTGCCTCTGTCCAAAGGAGAGAGAACAAAGTCAAAATCAGATTGTTTATATAAATAGGTAGCGTTGAAAAACAGAGGAAATATTCAAAATCATTTTAACTGGAGTCAAGAGTTAGTAAGTGGATGTAAGAATTGAAAGAAAGGAGTGTATTTGTGATTCCTTCCAGGTTCCTTGAGCTCTGAAGCTGGATGGACAGTGTTGTAGCAATAAATAGAGTAAGGAAGACCAGGAAGGGACCAGAGAACACTGCATTTGGTTTTGTACATGTTGAACTTGGGTGTCTTTGAAATACTTCAAGGTATCTTCATACGGATCAGGAGCTCAGGACAGATGTCTCATCTATGGATTTGGAAATCACACAGGTGGTTACTTCTCTGGACATGGATGAGATCTTCTAGTATTAGTGAGTTAAATGAAAGAAGTAATGGATCGAAATTATGGTGCAGGAGGTTATTAATATTTTGGGGAGAAGAGAGTGAGAGAAGCCAGCAAAGGGGTCTGAGTAGGTCCTTTCTGAGAGGCGAATGAAGAGAAGTATGGAGGAAGCTCAGTGAGGAGTTTCAGGAAGGGGAGTGAACAAGAATGCAAAACACCAGAGAGGTATCCTGGACTGGACGTGGTGCCCCTTCAGAAAGTCTCAGAGGGATTCTGGGAACAGAAGCTTCATTAAAATCAGTGGAATAGTGACTAGGGAGGGATAAAGAGGAGAAAGTGGAACACTTTAGGAAATTTGTTCTACAAGGAGGGTGAGATAGAGCCCTGTGAGATGGGGACATAGAGTCAGGAGAGGATCTTTAAAGATAGAAGAGATAAGAACGTATTCATAGGCCATGGGGAGAGGAGTTCATACAGCTTGAGATGAGGAGGAAAGAGAGAAGGACAGGAGTGAGTGAGGCTCTGGAGGAAAAGGAGCAGAAGAGTACATACAGAGCTTCAACCAGGATCTAGAGGAACTAACCTCTAACAGAAAAGGGCACACTAGGCACCACGTGACAGTTCTGAGAAACTGGCAATTCTGTCAAGCCTCACGTTACAAAACTTGGAGAAAATTCTCTTATGATTGGTCTTTGGTTTCACATAAATTATGTTTAATCTTTATAAAAAGCCTTTAAGATAAGCAGGGTAGGTTTGGATTTTTGTTGTTGTTGTTGTTTGGTTTTTGGTCCCCATTTGTCAGGAGAAAACAAAAACCCAAGGTGATGTGATTCATTTGTTCAAGATCACAGAATCAGTGCTGTGGCATCAACTAAGGGCTCACAGCAGAGTGCTCTTCCCAACTCCTCCAAGCACCTTAGGAAGAGTTCATTACAGTGGCACAGAAGCAGCCAGACCACACTTCAGAAATTCAAAAGGGAGAATTCTTGTGCATATTCAACTTCTTTGGTTTACAACAGACTCTGCTGGGGTGTCCAAATGCCTCTCTTCTAACTAAGGGGGAAGTGAAGAGTTAAATGCTGTGCCTTCTCTTGAGATGCACTGGCTACCTGCATTCTTTGAACTATGCAGGTGTGTCTTGCTTTATCAATATGAACAAGGAGAACATTGGGTTAATATATATGTTCTATTATTCCTTGAAAGACCCTCCATCCCTCCCTTATGAATTCATAAAACTGAAGTGTGTGGATGAATTGAGCCCCAGGCATATCACTGACAACTTCACCATGCTGGAAGCAAAGGAGACCCTGAGCCACACTCTCTCTTGGTGAACAGGAGCTGCCCTTTAGCAGGAAACATCAAAGGAGGTTTCTGTAGTTTTCGCCAGCTCAGCAAGAAAGAAAATTAACCCCCTGTTTTCTCATTCCAGTTGCTTCCTCATGGGGAGAGGGGCATAAGGAACAGAGTTCCACAGACTCCCTCAGCAGGAAAGATCAGGGCTCATTGTATATTCACCCTGGCATAGGTGAGGAAGAATTACAGAGTCACCAGAAATGAACACATTTCTAGAATCACCACGAATTTTCTAGGGTTCTCTGCAAGACCAAATAATTGGGTAGAAAAAAAAATGCTTTTTAAGTAATTTCTTCTGTTTAAATTTGGAAATGTGTGGTAGAAACCACCTTTTTTAAAAATGAGCAGCTTCAATTATATTAAGTAGAATGCCTCCATTTAATTAATTCACTAAGTCCCTGGATGACACTGGGTGTGGCTCAGAGAGATTTAGGAGGAATCCAATTCATCACTAGGAAGAATGGCCTGCACCAGGCAGTCCGACTGTGTCCTTCTACACCTTCCCTGTGCTGCAAGTGGTGCAGCGAGGTTGGAATTCCAAACCACGGATCACCCTCTCAAAGATAAGAATTATTTGTTGTATAGATCAAAAGTCAGGTGTCAGCAGGGTTCAGAACTGGGGGACAGAGGGGTTCCTTGTGTGCAGTATATTTTTTACACTTCAGTTACAAACTCATCACTATTTTTAAACAAAGGAAACAGTTCACAGTTTTCTTGCTTTGTAGGCATACTTCACACCTTGTAAGCTTTTAATCATCTGCAATACATGTGGTAATTGAGCTATTTAAAGTAAGCCCCAAGATATTTGAAAATCATAAACCAATAAAATCCCCAGGATTCTTTTATTTCTCCTTTGCCCACTCCTTTACTATCTTCTCATCTCCATCCCACTCTTTCTCTTCTTCTGCTATAATATTCTAGAGTGGTAACTAATAGCTAATATAGATCACTTCTGCTTTCTTCTCACCCATTGGCAATGTATTACAACTTGGAAATCTGAGACTGCTTCTTTATGCTGCTCAAGTGGAAGAGGAAGGAAGTGCAAGCCCTCCAGCCCCCTCCCACATTTCTGCTGGATTTCATGGGTGTGGCAGAGTTTAGACCTCTGCAGGTTTGTGCCCTTGTTTTATTCTCTGTTAAGGACTAGGATGATGAATAGAAGAAGGATGGACACCACTGGATTCTGCCATGAATGATGACAGAGGATCATTTCACCCACAAGCAGGAAGACTGCGTGAGACTTAAGTGTTCACACTATATAAATGCCAGTCAGTATAGTGTGAGCCCACACCCTGAATACACCATTTCCTTTGGTCTGATTTAATAGTATCTTAAATACTGGTGAATGTGAATGATACCTAATAGTGTTATGTAGGAGATATGACCATTTCACACATATGTACACATTTATATAAAGCCTGCATTCAGAGGACCATTTCTGTACCTTTCATTTGCTCTTTTGCATATGAATGATGCTGAAACACAGGAAGGCATGGAAACCACAGAGTACATGCATGACTGTTGCATATGAAGTATGCGGATGCTATACGTGTGAATTTCTACAACTCCCTAAACACACAATTTCATCTTCATCAGTTTTCACATCAGTGACTTCTTGGGGCGGTTGATAAGATAGAACCTGAGTGAAGGTGGCTGCCCTCGTTTTGAGAAGGGAATTCCTTTAGCGCTAATTTCCTTTCTAAAAATCTTATTTTCCTTTATCAAAGGACATATTCGTATACCTGCATATGTACAAATAGGGTGAAAACAAGTAGAAAACCAGTATTTTTCCCCCCAGCATTAAAGCTTTTTTAGTGAATAGCACTAGCTTTCTTAGGGCTCCGCCTTCCTAAATTTTATTTCCCCAGCTCAGCATTGGGGGTAACCTTAGAACCTTTTTCTGACAATGTGCTTAACCCAGACACCTGTGTCTATTATATTTATATATTAAAATGAAGGAAGACAAGAGGAGGAAGTGTCCTAGTTTTTAAAATGATCCAGTGGATTCATCAGTCTCTAGAACCAGAGTGGTTTAGAGAATGCTGCAAATAGCCACCCCACCCCCAAAGCTGACTTTTCTCCAAACATCCAAGGATAACTTCTACTTCATTCATTCATTCATTCATTCGTTTTGGCCTTGCCTCTTCTCCCACTGCTCTGACATTCTGCTTCTCTCTTCCTCTTCCTTCTCCTTCATCCTCACTCCCCACCCCTCCTTCCAGGGCGCTGGCTAAATTCAAGGCTGGCAGGCTGTTTCTTCTCCACTCTCCTCCACCCCCTTCGGATTCAAGGAGTGTATTACAAATTGCCCAATTTCCAATACCTGCTCAGGAATAATACCCAAATCCCATATCCTGCACCCCACCCCTAAGGCAATCAATCTTCAAAGCGCTTCTTTAACCAAGACTGCCCCCACCACCTGGCAATGGGCATGTACACTAAACACACACACATACATGCACACACACACACACACACACACACACCCATACTGCACACCCATTTTTCTCCTTAACCTTTGCCAAAATCACTCAAACGTGTTCCAACAAATGTTAGAAGGCTTCTTTTGGGGAATGTCACTGCACTGTCTGTTACTGCGGAACTCGTCATTCCTCCCCACCGGCACCCCAATCAAGTTTCTAAAATGTCTTTCAAGAAATAAGTGAGCAATTGGAAATGGAAGAAAAATCTAGGCAGTGGGGGAGGGAAGGAGGAGATTTGGATTCTTTCTAATCTTGGATATGTCCCTCTTCCTGATGAAAATGAGTCACCATGCTTATTATTCAGGGTGCTAGCATGTCTCTGGTCACTGATAATCCAAAGAGAAAAGCAAGGGAAGGGGAAAAGGAAAAAGACCTGGTTTCCAACAGGTAATACCGGCTCATCTTTCCCATCCCATCGGAGCTCAAAGCTCCTAGGGGCGTGGTCCACCCTCTTCTCCGACCAGCTGGTGCACAATCGGCTACTGATCTTAGAAGGGGATTTTCCCCTTCTACACAACCAATTTCTCCCCCAGCCCCAGTGGTCTTGAGGTTCTCTTTTGGAAAATCCCAAATCATAGTTTCATTCATTCATTGAAAAATAAATAAATAAAATCTTCACATTCTTTTTCCATAAATACCTGAGCCCCTTTGAAGCGCATGCATATACGAAATAAGGCATCTTCCGCAGCACATGTGAGAAAATTGAACGACAGAACCGGCAGTACTCAACCCTGAATATAATTCCCTCAACCCTGCTGTTTGCAAATAATATAAAGGATCGCCTTCCTATCTTGTAGGAGAGCCCACATCTTCCCCACACCCCTTTCTACATCCACACCCTCGAAACCAGAGACCTCAACGGCTGAGCATTTACTAATAGTCAAAAAAGCAATCGTATTTCTAGCCAAACGGGCATATTTTTCTACACTCATCCTAATTAGTAGCAGCATTCCAAAACCAGAGCATGAAAAACAGAAAAGAAGAAAAGCTGGGATGCAACCATCAGTTACCATATGCTAAGGAAACGCGAGCACCACGCCAGAGCAGAAGCAGTTAAAATATTTTTTCCTGCCTTTACAGGGAATACTGTTCTCTGGTAATTTCACAACAGCAAGAAGTAAAAATCTTTAGCTCTACCTGTTTGGTTCTTCTCATACAGCACAGCATGGTTGTATCGTCCCTTGCCTTCTTCCTGCCTTCTCTCCTTTCCTCCTCTCTCTTTCTTATTCCCCCCCTCTCCACCTCTTTTCTGCTCGCTTGCTCACTCGCTCTCTCGCGCTAGCGCGCTCTCTCCCTCCCTCCCTCCCTCTCTCTCTCTCTCTCTCCCTCACACACACCAGGGCAGTTAGCAGCAACTGTAAGGTCCACAGCTATTGCTCATCGCACATGCTCGCTCTCGTTCTCGCTCTCTCTCCCTCTCTCTCTTCTCTCTTTTCTCTTCTCTTCCCTCTTTTCCCTTTTCTTCACCCACCCCAGATCCCTGCCTTTTCTTTTCTCTTGGTCTCTTTCTCAGAATTGTTCACTAGCTTTCAATGACTAATCACTTCCTGTAGCCCCTACCCCATTCGAGACAGTCACCCCCTCCCAGTCCCCTGCCAGCCTCATGAATATTTAAACACCTCCAATCTGGACCCAATTACCCACCGACTTTCCCACTGCACTGGGAGGGTGGTAGGGTGGGAGCAGAGAAGGATATTCCAGCCAGTTCAAGAGATTGGAAGGAATATGTTTTAGGGAACAGGGGCCTGGCGAATGAATGCTTGTATTTTTTCCTCCATCTCTACTCCTTTTTTCCTAACACCATAAAAGCAAAGAACAGCTAATCCTAAAAAGGAGTCATAGTCAGACCTATACAAGTTATAGCTGCCACTTAGATTTTATGCCCAGTTATAATTGTTGGTGTTCTGTTCCCTTAAAAATACACACACACACACACACACACACTTCTCAGTATGTGCATAAACTAAGATAAATACAAATATATAATAATCCTAGGGATACATAAATATACCTTCTACATGTTTCAATATCCTGAAGAAATCCACACAAATATATAGCATTTAAACATTTTAAGCACTGAAGCTTGGAAATAATAGCTAATGCTAAGGAATCAACATCATATCTAAAATCGCATGGTAGTTTTTTCCTTAATGTTCATACACTTAATTGAAAATTGTGGGGTTTTTTCCTTATTTTACTGAAAGAGCTGAGCACAGGTGAACAGCAGCTTTGGGTAATATTGATAGTGACATTTTACAACTGGGCAAGATGAATAGGAGTAAAGACACCTGTGAAGAGTAGAATTGACACATCATGAAGCCTACTTCAGTTCTTTCTATGGTCTCTCATAATTTGGGCAGTGGGGGGGGGCAGGTGATTGGTAAAGTGCATATGAAACAATTTTTAAATATTTAGTGCTGTGTGAGCTTGGGAAGCTCTTTGCACCTAATTTTCTCATCTGTAAAATGGGAATGGAAACGTCAACCATGTCCACATTATAGAACCCAATAACATAATTATGCAAAGCACAAGAGACCCTCTCTAGATGCATAACAATTTCATCCCAGAATATTTTTCTGAAAGTTTGATGTTTTCCAATGACTATCTCAAAGAACTTTTCAAACTATTTCTTGTTGTTCATTAGTGATGACAAGCACCTCTAATTAAACAGCTCATATTCTTCCTAGTCCCTTCTAGACATAAAGCTGTTTAATAAGTGGCAACCAGACAGCTTGTTACCATGCATATTTCAGGATCACTGAGCACAATAGGTGCTTAATGCATTTTAACAAAATTCAAGATACACCTCTCTCAGAGTGGACTCGGAAAGCCATGCAGAGTTGATGGGTATAAACAGAAGTTGATGGTTATCAGTTATCCCTAGGGCTCTCCCTGAAAATGACCTGTCTCAGATTCAGACCAGTTGATTCTTTCTTTTCAGTTTGTGTCTAAGTTTTCATAGTTTATGATAAAAATTAGAATTAGACTCGGAGTTAAATGGTTGTTTAATTTTGCAATGAGCCTGATTAGAGCTGAGTTTTCAAAAACAATCTTCCATGAATTTAAGTGATGAAAGAGGGCAAAGGATGAATTAGAAATGGCTCCCATCTGAGACATTCCAGCTGTGGATTAGGATCCTCCTGGAAAGGGAAGAAGGAAGAAAGCAGAGGGGTGGGGGCTGTGAGTAAAAGAGAAGAAATTGTATCTTTTGGAGTTTTAACAGGCATGTAGCATGATTGATGAGATAATTTCATTAGTTGTGTGACCAAATTTAGGGCAAAGAGTGAGGTCAATTTCTTTCCCTTTCATTGTACTTACCTCAGCCTTCCCATCTATACTTTCTTTCCCTTTTATTTATTGGAAAAAATCTAGAAAATGATGTGACAAAATGGAGACAGACAAAGTGGGCTCAAAAGCAGGCACAAACATTGATGGATTTTGTGACTGAGTCCCTTAGACCATGCAGCTTTGCATCTGTTTTCTTATCAGTTTCCTTGTCAGTTGCATACATGATTTCATCTAACACTCTATGAAAGAAGTTCAAACATTAATTCAATTTTAATGGGGTTAGAAGGCTAAGAGAGGTTAAGTGCCTTGAGGAGGGCACCCAGCTAATAATAGGTAAAGCTAAGGAGTCTAATAATCCTTTCTACCACTAAACTCCATCACCACTCAATAGGCTTCTGTACCTTGTTATTTCTGGTCCTTAAGAGATTAAAATACCAAGTAGAAGTTTTTGTGTGGAAATGAAATCAGCATTCTGCAAGGTCTACCGATTAGGCCCAACCCTTACCTACCCTACCTCTTGAACAAACTAATACCTTCATCCAATTGAGAAACCTCATGTATTTCAAATCAAATGTCAGCTCCTTCAAACTCTCGGTTGCCTCAGTGTGTAGGATCCTCACCATCTTCACATATTGATGAGAACCTCTAACATTCCATCCCAAGAAGGGAACTCAGGATTCCAAACTCTTCAAGTAATATGAAATCAATTCCAAGGTATTGTTTCTCTGTGTAATGGAGATCATAGGATGGCAAAAGAATATGGAAGAGTAAAGCACATGTTGATCTGATCTTGGAAAAAAAGACATGTATCTTTTATAAATATATGTAAAATAAGGAAATAAAACCAGCCAGACAACTACCCAATGTATTCACTAACGTTTATGCCCTTATCAACAGTCTCAAAAAATGCATAGTCTTAAACCTCATGACTGAACATTACAAAGTTTTATATTAGCAGATTAATTCATGGGATTATCAGCTAATTTCCTGACTATGTCAATAATACCATTCTAGAAAAGATGAAGAGTAGTGGAAACCAAGTTCCAGTTCCATTCTTGGTTATGTTTGAACTTCATAATAAAGTGATAGTGTTTTCAAAATCTGGGAGTCACTGGGCTTTCCTAATTACTGTCAAACCAAAATAAGAAATAAGAAAGAAAGAGCCAGGTACAGTGGCACATGCCTGTCATCCCAGCAACCCAGGAAACTGAGACTGGAGGATTGCAAGTTTGAGACCAACCTCAGCAATTTAGCGAGACCCTGTTTCAAAATAAAAATAAAAAGGACTGGGGATATGGCTCAGTGGTTAAAATGCCTCTTGGTTCAGTCCCTAAGAAAGAAAGAAGGCTATCATTTGAGAGAAGAAAGTATCAACAGTTCAGGTAGAAAATATGTTCCTTGCTTATTTTTTAACTCTTTTTTGGGGGGATTTAGGGGTATGGAGGATTGAACCTAGGGGTGCTCTACCACTGAGCCATGCCCCAATCCATTGTATTTGTTATTTTGAGACAGGGTCTCGCTAGGTTGCTTACAGCTAAATTGCTTAGGGCCTTGTTTAATTGCTAAAATTAACCTCAAACTTGTGATTCCTCTGTCTCAATCTCCCAAATTGCTGGGATTATATGTGTTCACCATCACACTCTGTGATTTTTTTTTAACTCTCAGCCTTGGACTTTTACCTGCTGTATTAGTCTATGGCTGCCATGAAAAAGCAGTACAGACTGGGTGGCTTAAGCAACAGAAATCTAGTTTCTTATAGTTCTGGAGTCTGGAATCCAAGACCAAGGTGCCACTTGGCTTGCTTTTCTCTGGGAGCCAGAAAGGAAATGTTTGTGTAAGTCTATCCTGGGCTTGCTCACAGCCAGCCACCCTCTTGCTGCCTCTTCCTATGCTGTGGCCATTCCTCTGAGCACTGTGCATGTCTGGTGTCTGTTTCTGAATGTCCCATTCCTCTTTTCTTATAGAGACAACAGTCAGATTGGATTAGAACCTACCCCTAAGAAAGACCTCATTTAACCTTAATTATCTCTTTCAAGGCCCTATTCACAAATATAGCCATAGACTGCCAGGGGGTTGGAGCATCAGCATATAAATGGGGGGAACTATACAGTTTAGACCATAACACCTGCATTCTTTGTCAACACTTGCTGACTTCATTTACTTATTCAACATTTTCTCAGTTTGAAAACCCATCCTGCCCTCAAGGAGATACACATTTATGGGAAAAGCAAAGCATGCTGTTTGAACAAAACATGATTCAATGTCAAATGTATGCTATAAAAATTCAGTACAGGAAAGAAACCAGGCCTACTAGAACAGGCCTTTCATTTTAGGATTAGAATTTGAACACCGGGAAGAGATAGAGTTTTAGAGAAGAAAAGGGATCCATTAGAAAAGACCAACCACACAAATAATCCCTGAATGATAAAGGGACAGTCGGTGTGCAGGAGAGGGACAGCTGTGAAGGGCAGGAGTAGGAAAAAAGGTTGGAAGTGGAGGTTAAGTTCTGATTAAGAGGAACCTTAAAGACTTGACCAAAAAAAAAGAAAGAAAGAAAGAAAAAAAAAATCTCATCATTTGCAACAACACGGATGGAATTGGAACTCAATATGTTAAGTAAAATAAGCCAGGCCCAGAAACACAAATACTTTATGATCTCACTCGTATGTGAAATTGTAAAAAGTTGATCTCATGAGTTCAGAGTAAGTAGAATGGCAGTTACTGGAGGAGGGAAGAGAAGGGAGGAATAGGAAAAAGATGATCAACAGGAGCAAGACAGGAGCAAGAAACTGGTGTGTCATTGCACAGCAAGGTGATGCTAGATAACCATAATGTGTAGGACATTTCAAAAACTAGAAAAAAATATTGTGAATGTTTTCACTATAAAGACATTATATATATCTCTGAGGGTATAGACATGTTTAACCTGATTTAAACATTGTACAATGTATACATGGAGTGAAACATCACATGATACACTATTAATATGGTCAGTGTTTATATTTCTATGTCAGTTAAAAAAAAATAGATTCAATTAGCAGAAACACCAGGCTAAGGGGATATACTGATTTCCTCGGATTGCCATGACAAATTTCCACAAACATGGTGACTTAAAATGAGAAAAAAAATCGTTCTATCACATTAATGGAGGCCAGAAATACTAAGTTGAAATATGGCAGGATTAGTCCTTCCTGGAGACTCTGAATGGCAATCCAGTTCATTCCTTTCTCCAAACTTTGCGTGGCTGTGGTCAATCCATGGCATTGCTTGGTCTGAAAACACACCACTCCAAACTCTGCCTTCTTCTTCACTTGGCTGTCCCTTGTGTGGATGAATCTCTTCTTATAGTACACCTGTCATGGAATTTAAGCTTCACCCTAAATCTAGGCTAATCTCTTGAGATCCTTAAATTAATTACACCTGCAGACGTGTGAGTTGTCAGGTCGAATTTGGGCGGCTGCAGGTGGAGAGAGCAAGGACACCTAGCAATACACTGCGCCAGAAGTGACCAATCAGAGGCAGACCTTCTGACCCTTCCGTCCACCTTGGTCCACCCTTTCCTGTGCAGGAACCCCTAGCCCCTTCCCCCCAATAAAGACTCGGAGCAGTCAAAGCCACGTTGGATTTCTTCTGGCTCTCCCACCGACTTTCACAAGGGCAGGGGGGCCTGGAGATTTCCCCCAAGAACACAAACTCTAATAAATCCTAATTTAACTACTTTTGTCTGACTCTGGTAGTCCCTAACCTGCTCTGGCAAGTTTACATCTTTGGCCACCCACCGCCTGCTATCTTACATAAGTTTTTCCAAATAAGGTCACATTCACAGGTACTAGGGATTAGGGTGTGGGCATAGCTTGTTGAGGAATATAAATGAACCCAATACAAGAGATCAGTTTAAGGATCTTGTATGTTCCAGGTATCACATATGTTGTGCTGTACATATTTTCCTTCATTTATTCCACAGGACAGTACCTAGGAGGAAAGGAAATGAAATAACCAAAAAGTTGTATGGAGATTGAACTTAGGCAGCCTGGAGAATGAAAACTCAAAAATTAGATGGGAGGAGTTTTAGAAAGGGAGGTAGTTTTATGAGGAAGTGATGAGTTGTGCATTTAATAGAAACATTGAAATGATCAAGTGTAAGACAGGATTAGATTATAAGAAACAAGACACAGAATTGTCTTTCCACAGGTGATTGTTGGAGCTATCAAAAATAATACATTTCCTGAGCTACCATGTGCTATTGAAATGAGAAGGCCAAAGAATAAACTTTGAAAAATGTTCAGGATTAAGTAACCTAAAGACAGGATCAAAAAATAAGAATCATAGGGGAAACTAGAGGCAAAAAATATTCTCAAAAATGCTTGGAGAAAAGAATCGTCATTTTCATCTGCTTAAAATTGCATTTATAAATTCAATAAGCTGGTCATTATTTAAATGCTTTTTCAACTAAAGACTCCTAGAAGTGATTTTATAAGTATCCATAGCTAGAATTACTCACAAAATAGCACAACCTCTTTACAGAGGAAGGGCACTTTCTGTTCTGTGCTTTCTTAGATGTTATTTTCAAACAACTTGAATGAGTATATTATAACTCAAAATCCATGATAATGGTTGGTCAGAAAATTATATATCACCAAGACCCAAGATTTAAAGTAGGATACCGTGGAGGACACTATTGAATAAATCTTTTCTGCCAAAATGGAATAAAACTAAAAACAAAGGAAAGAAAACCCCAATAAAAATCCATACCTCTCAATTGTTCAATTAACAAAGCATATGATTTCCACACCTTCACTACTACAGTGTGACATTGCCCACACCTGGAGGCCTTGTGGGCATCTAAAAGGTAAAGAAGCAACAGCAGCAGAAACCACAAAATTAGATCCTTGCTCTATGTAAATCAAGATGCAACAATAATCATATCTAAGAGTGTACAGGAAATCTTTAATTCTCCTGCATACATATAAATACTCTTAAAGAGCACTCAGAGCCCTCTATTTGGAGCACAACTCTCTAGGTTTGTCAGCACCAAACCAACCCTGAATATGGATTCCTCTGTGTATGCTTTGTCCCTTGGGGTGGCAGTGAGCTGTGCAGTGGTGAGTGAAATCTCTCTCAGTAGGAACTTTAGAACTGGGTATTCAATTCCTTGAATTCATTTAAAGTATGTAATCGAAATACACAGAGATGTCTGATAGATACCACAATCTCAAACTAAAACTCATCTTGACATCTTAGCTGCCATCTTGCTCATCTTTCTATAAATTCAGTATCATTGGAGTGCCACCTCATCCATCATTCCCTGAGTCACCATCACTTCTTCCTTCTCCATCCCTACCACCATTTCATTACCAATCAGTTTTCATTATCTCCAAAATATGCTGCCCATCTTTATTTGGAAATATTTTTTCACATCTTTCCCTTCTCTTTCTTAGTCCATTCCTCTATCTCAGAACTTCACAGCATTCCTTGCCAATACTAAATGCAATAAACTTCTTGTTCACTATTTTTGTATTTATCCACCATTTAGTTCTACCTTCTTCCCAGATGGATCCATCAAAATGATAATCATAATATTCTTCCTCATCTTAAAATCTCACTGGATCCCTATGTCATAATTAGTTTCTTATTTTCACTGTTAGAGTCTCCTGAGGATCTTGTTAAAGAACAGATCCTTTAGATGTCTTTAACAAAAAATTGAACTCAATAGGTAGAATCTGCAGTGTGTATAGTTACTCTCAGATATTTTGAAAGAACTAATTCTTGTGCCATACTTTGAGAAAGAATAGTCTGAGGAATAAGGCACAAGCTCAACCTCACAGGGCATTTTTTACTACTCCAACTGCATCTTCTACCTGACCTCACGTTATACTTCACAATATAGTGAATAGTCCAATGAACAAATCATCTTGTTTCAATTTCTTAGGCCATTCTGCTTCACATACTTAGAAGAATTTGCCTACTTTATATGAGTATTGAAAACTGAATAAGCTTTAACCAGATAAATCATAGATTTATCTGAAAAGCCTTCCTTGAACCCCCAGAAGTGGATTTCTAACTCCTCTGAGTCCCATGGCACCCAGACAGAGCATAGCCTTTTATTGGTACTTAGCACTCAAATGTGAATCTTTGTTTGCAGAGACCTTCTCTTATTCATCTTTATACTTCTAATACCTGACCCTGTGACTGGCACATAATAGATGTTCAGCAAATATTTTCTGTCTGGACCTGGATTGCTGGTCTGGGATACTGCTGCCAGGCAAAGCCTGCCAAAGACTCCCAGGCAGACATGGCTACATCTGGTTCCAAGGAGAGGTTTGTCTCTATGATATGATGTCACCATCTTAATTAAGCTGATAGCATTTCAGTATGACCTTGCTGCCAGAATTTACCCTGCTTCCTCTAGGAAGACAAGATTTCTGAAGGCAGAAACTGGATGATTTTTAAGACCATCTAAATCTCCATCCATTTTTCCAGATTTATCTCAAGTCCTCTCAGAATTTCTTCTTCCAGCACACCCTGGAGGCCATCTGAATCTCTGAGTAGCCAGTATTCCAGAGCAAGAGAGAGAACCATGAACTAGCAGCACTAAAGAGGAGAGGAAAGGCAGGTAGTTCATAAGCTAGGACTTAACTTGACACTTTGCTATAGAGGAAGTTCGTGGTTGCCTGTGGGAACAAATCTCACTAGATGACTAACTCATTAAACAGAAAAAAATCCTCCTAGATTACACCAACTTCTCCCAACAGCACACTATCACAGTCTGAAATCACATTTCATTTGACTCGGTCACCAAAGAAACTACAACTTTTCACCGGCCTCGTTTCTAGTCCCCATTCAGTATTGTCATAAGTTATTTACATAGTTTGTCTACCTTCTTCCCTGGAAGGCATTTTTCTTGATGACAATACCATGTCTTAGTTTTTAAATTTGTTCTTGGAATTTCTACCATAAACATATAAGGGTTTTATGAGGTTTCAAGCTTATATGATTCAGAAGAACTTCTTTAAGAGAAAGAATACAAGATAAGCATGAAATGAATATTTATTTAAACAAGGAAAGAAATCACAAGCTATGTTTTTAAAAATTAATAACTGACTGATAACACAATATTAAAAAATATATATTTTATAATAGCCATCCAACACATCTCTCTAATATTTTTCCAACACTTTTTAGCTACTGATTCTTTGATCACCCCTTTCTATGACATTGGCTTTGTAATGTAAGTTTTTAAGGAGAATGGAAAGATAATATCATCTCTCCTCTTTCACAGTTGATTGATTTGCTTTTATTACTGAGAGTCCAGAAGTTTAAAACATGAGACTTTATGTACAGATGTATTTGCTGTGTAGGGCAAGAGCAGTAGTACAAAAACACGGGAATTCTGAGAAATTGTATTGCAAACAATTGCTATCAAAAGATAAAAGTACACGTGAAATATTTATCATTGTTTATGTGAACTTATCAAACATTTCTGACAGAAAGAACTTTGGTTTTGATCAGGCTTCAGTAAGAACTGATTTTCCCATTTAAAATTTTACACAGCAGATGACTGAAAATATTTCCCACAGATTAACTTCTGGATTCATTCATTTTAAACCTTGTTTATCATCTTAACTGAATGACTTGAATGCCAGATGACATAGGACATATTTATATTGTCATCCAACTTCTGGCTCTACACTTCTGGCACTCATGCCTACGAAGTGGTCACACTGTTTCTTGACCCCTTTCCTATTCTAGGATGGCAAGTGATATTTCTATATAAAAGTTTCTAGGAGCAACATAAATATATTCCATTAAAGTCAACCTACACTAACACCAATAAAACTCCTCATCTTATAACTGGTTCCCAGTTCCTAGTAGTCATTCAATATATCCTGACATGAGGAAAAATGTTGCAAAGGCAAGACAGAGTGGCAAAAGGTAATAATCTTAATGGATTTATATTAAAATATTTTGCTATTTCAGGTTTTCTACAAGTGCCCAACCATGTGGCACATGGTCCATCCAAGTGAGGAATCCTGAAGGCTACATTACTTCTTGGTTAATTTGCTCTGGTTTTTAGGATCAAGTACAGAGTCTTAAGTCTACAATGAATAATTATGAAAGAGAAGGAGTAAGGCAGAAATGGAGAGATTATGGAGAAAAGGAGGAAATAAGAGAGAAAGTAAGGGTGGAAATTGGAACCAAATTTCAGGCATTGATTTTCAGCATACTTAGTTATTTCAATGTGCGGTACTTATTTATTCTACACAGCCTTGGCTCTGCTGCTCACCATTTCCTTTATATCCTGAACTTGTCCCATTCTAAACTTCCTTCTGGAGTGCACATGGCCTGGAGAAATAATCAAATACAGCCTTCCTGGTGGGCTCAAACATAAAACTCCTCATTTGGGTTCCATTAAACACCAGCTGCCATCACATGGCAACTAAGGGAGGAATCCTGTCCAAAGACTATATCCCTACACCTGTCACCTTATATCTTCTTTAGAATCTCATAACTCTTCAACTTTGATACCTCCTAAAAAACCCTATTTTCCACAGACTGCTACAGTGCTGGGAGATTTCATGTACTAAGTAATATGTAGTTGTATGATAAGAGAAATTTCAGACATATAGCTTCATATTAATTTGCTTGTCTTTACTTGAAGCACTGATAGATTTACGGACTTCAGTATTTATTCAGAGATGGTAGTCTGTCCTTAATTCAGTCTCTCAGGTTATTTTTCCCCATGTACTTTGCCTCACCCACCATGATTATGTCAAGTCCAAAACAGACCTTTTTGCTTAACAGCCTGTGTCCTTTTATGTTTAAAATCCAAGGCTACCCTTTTCCTTTATAATAACATTCTTTATGGTGAAATTATTTGAAGCACACCTGGAGTGGCTAATTGTGCACTGACCACATAATTTTCTTGAACAAACTTCTTCATTCTTAAGACCCTGGGATAAACATTCCCAATAATTCTCATTTGATTTTCCTTTAAACTGCTTCTAGTATCTGTTTATTCCTCCAAAATTCCTTTTTAAATTTTCAGTTCTCTACTGTCAAGCTCTATATACCAAGTTCTTTATCACTTCCTTCATCTCAAAATCCGAAATGTCTCTAAAATTCCACCATTTGGGCCTCTTGAAATTCTTTGTGGATTAAAGTCCCGCTTTCTGACTTTCTAAGCAAAATTGGCTGGCGATAATTCTCCCCAGCTTCAACTATACTACACTTTAGTTCATAGTATGGGCTCTCTAATCCACATATAAATGATGAGTTACTAGAAGACAATATTGTATTTATGTGTTTATATCTTTTTCTATTTCTGGGTACTACACAGCATTGGAAGGTTAGACATTTTTTTAATTGAAGTTCAAAAATGTCATCGTGTCTATCTCCCTGACACTAACTAATCACTTCAAAGTTTCCTTTTTTGTTTTTTTGTTTTTTTTTTAAGTCAAGGGAGACTTTTGTTAAAGTTTTGTCTATCTCACTCCTGGTATCTGTTGTATTAGGATCCTCCTTCCCTCGAGTTAGTAAATTGTCATCTTTGGGCTTCCATCAAAGTGGATGTGTTTAATGGTCTGAATGACAATGAGGATGTGGGTTCCCTCTTAATAAGCCTTGAAATAATTAGCTTCACAGAAATTGGTCCCTGCATGCCTTCAGTCATTTGCATTGCCTGCTGCTGAACTTCAAAGATTCCAGGTTAGACAACATCTATAAGATGCTGTGCACAGTTCCCCATTTGATGTTAACAAATGTTAAAATATCTTGTGCTGAAGAAAAGTGTGTTACTTTCAAAATTTTTTGTTTTTAACTTTAGACAACTGTTGGAATATTCTTTCCTACAGAAACTATTTGTGTCCCTGTTTGGTTCATCTGTTAGTCCAGTTTGCCTGCCTTAGGGCCACCAAGAATAAAATCTTTCACACATTATTTCAGCAAGTTGCTCAATACAATTCATGCATCCTCCCCGAGTCTTCTGCATGGTAAGCAACTTTTGAGCTCATTTAAGATTTTGAATTCCTTCACTCTGGTTCTCTTATCACTTTTCAACATACTACCATTTATCTGTATTTCTTTAAATGCAGCATCCATAACTAATAATTATATTTGGGGTAAGAAATGATTTGATGAGAAGAGTGAGTATACCACTACCATAATTTTAGATAATGAGTATTAATACATCACAAAACTATAAGAGCTCTGTGTGTGTGTGCGTGTGTGTGCATGTGTGTGCGCATGTGTGCCCCATCATCATATCAGTTAATTGTAAAATTATTCAGTGGTGTGCTGTAAATGTTTAACAACTGGCTCTCAAGGGATGAGGGAAGATGTGATTTGTAGCATTTTCCAATTGCTAAGATGTAAATACACCCACTATGGTATATTTCAAGTCACAAATGTGGTGTCACCAAATGCAGAGCTGGAAAGATATGCACAACAAAGCAACATTATACAGTATTTTCATATATAGATGCAAGAGACTTCTAACAGCACAGAAAATAGAAAAATATAATAAAATAATTAGAAGTTATGTTTTAGGGTTATTTTTTACCTTTATTTTTATTAAAATGATTTCATTTTGAGTTTATATACTTCAATTTTTAATAATGGCTGTATTTAACAACTGACTTACAAATCTTTGGAAACATAACAATTGGTTCACAGAAGTTCATACGGCCATGTCTAGTGTATCACTAATTTATTCCAGCCAGGATTTTGAAACACTTGTTTACATGTGATACTGCTGAAGTAAGCACCTTCTATACCACTCTGAAGTTGTCTAGTCCTATTGTTAAGATTTGTGTTTTTCACCTATATAAAACACTATATATGGGTTCTTATTTATTTCCATCTTGTTAGATTCAACCAATCATTTCACCATGTCAATAACTCTTTAGATCCTAATTCTGTCATCTCATATCTCTGTCAGCTTTATCCCTTCTGGCTTCATGTCATCCACACATTTGATGAACAAGCCTTATATTTCTCTGTTCAAGGCATCAAATTAAAAAGAAAATGCCTGACAGGACGGAGCCAAGGACAGAATTCTTGGCCATGCAAATAGAATTCTCCCTCCATACATGCCTCAGACCATTAATCAGCATTGATTCAATAAGGTATTTGTCTACTAAATTGCCTTTGCATCCAATCCAAATTTCTCTACCTTGTCCATAATACTCTGGAAAGATTATTAATGAAATGCATGACTAAGTCCAGAAACGTCACTACTTCCTTCTCATGTTAAAGAAAAAGATTGTACTCCCACTATGCCAAGCTGATCACTTTCTCCAGAATTCATCAGTTATGCCTCCTATCTTTCTTCTTTTCAACTTGATTCTTCTTCTATCTCCACCCCCCTACCATATATACATAAGAGCAGTGCTTTTTTTTCTACTCCGCTTTTTCTACAATTTGGAATATTTCACATTTTGATTTTTTCCTCCTCCTTTTTAGGTTTACAGTTCCATTTTAGATGACTAATACCATGTCCTTAGTCCTACTTGCAAAATAGATGTGTTCAGGCAGAGACTCCACCCATTTGCTAATTTGCCAACCTTCAGATGTATAAGCATGAGAACCTGGACAAGGAAATATCATCTTCTCAAAATTGCTCAGAGACCTTGGCTCTCTTATTCCCTTTCTGAATCATTCACACTGTTCCTCTGAGCTGAATCTTTAGCTTCCTCTTTTCAGACTCTTCCATTTTTTTGCATTAATAGAACATCTTCCTTCAACCCTAGCTTTCTATCTTTCTGTACCTTTTTGCCCACCATCTTTGCCTTTTTATCAATTATTAGTTTGCAGCAAGTTGCCTTTTACATTCACTACTCATTGGGTTTAATAAGGTCACAGGAATTTCATAGTTGCTCACACACACACACACACACACACACACACACACACTTCTTACCTTTCAAGGCTTCTCTGCAGAGAAGTTTTAGACTAACTATTCTTGCTTTGTTTCATTTTTCTTTAGTTTCATCTTTGTTCCAGTGACTTCTCACTCTCCTACTTTTGCTCCTCTATCTCTGAATGTCTTCTTCTTCCTGTCAGGTTTGTCTTTCTTACTCTCCACTTGCCTGGGCATTCTCAGCAGTGCCCACAGCTTCCACCACCACCACATCTCTGTGTATGACTCTCAATTCTCTATTTTCAGTCCAGACCTTATTAGAATCCTGCCTCACATGCAGATCTCCATATGCATGATTCATTCTCCCAAAATGAATCTTATCTTCCCCCTACATTCTCTCACCAAAATATGTACCTCTTCTTGCAATTCCTGGATTTTAGGACCACTGCTCACCCACTTGCCCAGTATAGAAATATTCTCAAAAAAAATTCTCCCTTTCTCTTCAATTCCATTTAAGAATTCTCTAGATGTCAAAACTTTAAGTTTTCATTTCTTGTCATATTTTTGTATGGGGGTACCAGCGATTGAACTCAGGGGCACCTGACCACCCAGCCACATCCCCAGCCCTATTTTGTATTTTATTTAGAGACAGGGTCTCCCTGATTTGAGTTGCTTAGCACCTTGCTTTTGCTGAGGCTGGCTTCAAACTTGCAATCCTCCTGTCTCAGCCTCCTGAGCTGCTGGGATTACAGGCAAGTGCCACTGTGCCTGGCTCTTGTCATATTTTTCAATGAAAATTTCCTAATTGTTTCCCCTGCCTCGCCCTGGTTTAATCTTTCTTCTACTTACAAACAGAAACGTCTTTCTAGAAACACCTGCCAGATCAGGGGCTTCTTGACTTAATACCCCTTGGTGACTTCCAGTTCACTGCAGGAAAATGTCCAAATGCCTGATCCTCATATAACCTGCCCACCTACTTCTCCAATGACATCCCTAAACATGTAATATGCTCACTTTCCCTAAAGCTCTATGCCTTAATTATCTCTGTGCCTTTATACATATTCATTTCAATTCACAGAATAATTTCCCCTAATTGTTTAGTGATGGAATTCTTATTTGTCCAAGTAATAGCACAATCAGACTGTACAGTGAAACATGACCAGTCTCCTCAGGCCTTATATGCTTATATAAGTAGTCTTATATGCCACTATTCTTTCTCATGCAGCTTCCTGTCCAGCACTTATCACACATTATTGACAGTACTTATTTGCCTTCCTATTTCCGTCAATGAATAAAAACTAAGAAATTAACAAATATCTTAAGGGAAGGAATTTAATTTTATTTAACTTTGCCTCTCTAGTTCTTTCATATGACCCCGGACATAATAGGTAATTTAGTAAATCATCACTAAATGAATGTGTTTCCCTTGTTTAATATTTAATGCCTAAGTCCAAGAAAGAAATGTGGAAACTAGTATGATTTGTTCTTGGTGAATAGACGCGGGTTCTTCGAGATTAGCACTTTTTCATCTATTTTCAAAAAGGATTTTAATATTTAGCTAAAATTAATGCACTAATATTAAGCTCATTTGTTGTGGGAAAACTTCTCTTCGTTTTAATTTTTTAAAACAAATAAAATTTACCCAAATATGGCTCTTCTGCCCCAGAAATGCTACTGTAGATACTCTGCCATTTATATAAGATTGATAGTTGTAAGGCAAAATTTTTGTACTATCTAAGTATGAGTATAACACTAGAGGTAAACAGGACATATCAGGGTAGTCTTAGAGGTATAATTAAGTAAATCTAATTAATGATTACTGTTAAAGATATGAGGTGTCCCTCAAAAGTTTATGTGTGAGAAAGTGCAAGAATGTTCAGAGGCAAACGATTAGATTATGAGAGATGTAACCTAATCAGTGGATTGATCCAATCTACTGACATTGATTAATGGGTGGTAACTATAGGCAAATATGGCATGACAGGAGGAAGTAGGTCACTGGGAGCATGAATTTGGGGTTCATATTTTGTCCCTGGTGAGCAGAGGTCACTTTGCTTCCTAGTTGTCATGTTTAGAGCAGTTTCCCTCTGCCACATCCTTCTGCCATGATATTCGGCCTCACCTAGGGCCCAGAGCTATGGAGATGGTTGACCATGAACCCCTGAAACCATGAGCACATAAATAATTAAGGCATAGAGTTTCGTAGAAAGTGAGTAAATTACATGTTGAAAGAAGAAAAGTTGTTCTTCTCAAGTCTTTTGGTCATAGCATATTAAAAGAAAGTGTGGTAGTAGTTGATTTTTTGCACTTATTTATCTTGTGGATAGCGTCATTAGAGACGCAGACTCTTTCCTCTGGGACAGCTCTGACATCTTTTTTTTTTTTTTTTTTCACTTTGGTCCTTCCTCACCAGTCTTACAGGTGATACATCTGATCTGATGATAAGTGACTGCTGAGCTTTCTAGGTAGATCTGAGGGAACAGAGCAGAACTGATATCTGTTCATTTTAAAAGAAAGTAAAAGTTATCCTCAATCCTCCAAAAAGATTTCACCACATGTGACACTGGTCAGAACTGAGCTGGGTGATCATACCTATACAACAGGGAGACTGGAAAAGTAAGTATTGTGCTGTGCTGTGTGTGCATGTGCATGTGTGTGTCCCCATATTTGTGTGTGTGTGTCCATATTTGAAAAGTGAGTGTGTGAGGTGGGAATTTCAAAAACAGCTCCTGTCTACCTTTGGGGATAAGATCAGGTGTCTCTGACTAATTACTGCTATATTTTTCCCAATTAGTATTGGCTATTAACTTATGTTACTCCATTGCTTTCTTAATTCAAAAATTTTACCAAACTTGTCCTAAGATAGTTTGGACTTGGTTTCTTCTGTCTTTCTCGCCTACATAGCATCTGTTTTGAATAATTTTCTATTTTGATACATTCAATGTTTAAAATCTTTCACAATTCTAATCTTTTCTAGTTATCTTTCTAAGCTTTTTAAGTCCATTTGTATTATTTTGACTTAAATAAGTAAAAATTTTTAAAAGTTGTAAATTTTACTAGCTTACTACTTACTTCCTTTTCTAACTCATGAATTTCATATTAAATGGAACCAAACTGGAATGTATAATATTGACCTTCAAGTCATCCTAATGCAAACAATTCTAGCCAATTGTGTATATGCTCATTTTACAACTTTTCACATCCTCTAACCCAAAACCTAAAACTTTGTGTAGAGTTAAATAAGATCAGAAATAAAAGGAGCTTTGGGCATCATGCTCCAACACCCTTCATTTTATAGTTCACATAACCGAGATGGAGAATGTCAAAATAATTCGTGTTTGAGAGAAAACTAGAAACTCTGGTTTCATGGCCCCCATTTTGACGTTTTTTTCTATTGGATTGAGGTGTCTGCTTTTGCATGAGAAATATGTTAGATATTAGAAACATAGAACTCATGAAGCAGGTGCCAAGAAGATGAAACTAAAGAGTTGATCCCTGAAAGAGCAAGGAAAAGCCCAGCTGGAAAACATGGAGTAAGCTCAGGCATGGGTCAGGCAATCTTGAGCATCAGGTCCAATGTGGAAGGACAGGGCACAGCAGTGGGTGAGCCCTTGGGAGCCAGGCAGGTGGCAGTCATGATTCTGGGAGATGTGTCCATATGTTGCAAAATCTCTGCCAGAAGGCTCAATTTGGGCAAAATTCCAGTTCCTGGGGTGGAAAGCTGACAGGTGCCAGGTGGGGTTCAGGCCCTAGCCAGATGTACTACAGAACAGAGTGGGGGTATGGTCATCCAGAGGAGATGACTAACTCAGGACAACTGGTCACAAACCAAGAAGGAAGAAGATAGGCAAAAGTAATACAACTTGGATAGGGCCAATATGAGTGGTAACACTATGACATGGGCCAGATAAACATCTAGGCCTCATCCGTGGATTTAAGTGATTGGGTCTGACTGCAGGAGAATATAGTTGTAGGGCATGAAGGAAGCCCAATAGCCATAGCTGCATCTTCACAGCTTAGGTCTAGGGATGCGGACTGATTTCAAGGCCTCATCAGTCACACTGAATATTGTCTAAGGATGGGAGACAAGACCACACCCAAAGGTCTGCAACACTGGTAAATGCAGGGAAAGATAAGCCATCACAACCTGCAATTTCTGGAATCTGATTTACATTATATTGGGAGTAAGGAATGCAATAAAATGTCAGGATCTACAAACCTTAATCTAACAATTCCACAGGAAAAGTTTATCTTGCAGCCGTTTTGAAAAAGCATTTCAGTTGTAGGTGGTATTCATGAATTCTTTATCTACAATATGTTTACAGATTTGTATGTCTTAATATAGTTACATTGTTGGTTTGTGTTAATTTTAGAATTCCTTTAGCAGCAATTCATTCTCTGAGACTTGAAAAATATAGAGACAGCATGGAAACATATAAGGACAGTATATGGATGATAAGAATATATCAATTGAAGATGAGGAGAATGCATGGTGACCAGGCTTCTCCACAGTCAATGCAATTGGGTTATTAAGGTAACTACAATCACCAGACCATGAAACACTTGGGCCAATCATTTCATCCATCTTAATGACCAAATCCAACCAACTGCACAATGATACAATCAATTGCTCAGTAACTATACATTATGATGGCAGGAAATGAAACAAAATAAATTGGCAGTGTTTGGTCAGTTCAGTAAAGCTACAGCCGACACAATTGCCAGACAGGTGCTTGTTCTTCCTTTTAAAAAAAAATGCTTTTTGTGATTCATGTGCATTTCCTCCATTCTAACTGCTTAGAAATACTCAACTCCCTGAGTTTTTATCTACAAGCTTCCTCATTGCCTTTAGTTTCTATTTAATTTATCTCATTTGCAACAAATTTTTAAACCAATTGGTCTTCATTTTTTTAGTTGCCATTCATTTTATAACCCTATTTAATTATTTTGCCTTATTAGAAAGCCTGCTTTCTCCTATATTTTCATTTTCTCTTCTACATTTATATGAACCTTTCAATTTACCTTCTAGTAGAAATTATATTTTACATATAAGCAACAATAAAATAAATGCATCTGGGTTTGGTGGGGTTTTTTTGGCATTTACCCAAATATATATTAGCTTACATGTATACCTAACATGAATTTTTGGATTAGCAACAATCCATTTCCAAATACTTGGACTGTCTATTCTTAATTTGTCATGTTCATATCTTTCAAGTAGATTAAACTATTTTTTCTTTCTTGAATAACAATATATCTAGCTTTAATATTTGATATTTTTATAGTGTACAGATTCCAGTGTTTTATCACCCTTTGTCCTCCTTAGCTTTTCTAGGCTAGGTCTAGACTTCATCAGTCAGAAGTTAAATATTTGGTAAACTAATAGTTGTTCATTCATTGCAACTGGGTGAAAAATTATTTAAAAAAATTTTTTTATTTTACTGATTTCTATAATTGTCAGAATTAAGTGCTTTGGTAGATGTACCCACAAAAATCATTTTATTTTTATTTTATTTTATTTTATTTTATTTTTTGTGGTACCAGGGATAGAACCTCTAGGTGCTTGTTATGGTTTGGATATGAGGTGTCCCCCAAAAGCTCATGTGTGAGATGATGCAGAAGGGTTCAGAAGAAAAATGATTGAATTTTGAGAGTGTTAACCTAATCAGGGAATTGATCCCTGATGGAATTAACTAAGTGGTAATTGGAGGCAAGTGGGGTGTGGCTGGAGGAAGTGATTAATTGGGGGACATGGCTATGGAGTATATATTTTGTATAGGAGAGTGGAGTCTCTCTCTACATCCTGATGATGTGAGCTGCTTCCCTCCACCACACTCTTCGGCCATGATGTTCAGCCTCATCTTGAAAGGTCCTGAGGAATGGAGCTGGCTGTCTATGGATTGAGCCTTCTGAAACTGTGAGCCCTCAAATAAACTCTTCCTCCTCTACAGTTGTACTGGTCAGGTCAGTTAGTCACAGCAGTGAAAAAGCTGACTAAAACAGTGCTCTATCATGGCTTCACATCCCCAGACCAGCTTATACTTTATTTTGAGACAGGATCTTCCTAAATTGCCCAGGTTATGATTCTCCTGTCTCAGTCTCCTGAGTTGCTGGAATTGCAGGTGTGCACCACCATGCTGGCTCACAGATGTAATTTTTAAAACTTTTGTTTCCCCAAACCAAATTTTTGATTGACTGAAGAGAATGTTTTATATTAACAATACATTTTTATTTTATTTTTGGTAGTGGGAATTGAACCCAGGGGCACTCTGCCACTGAGCTACATCCCCAATTCTTTTTGTTTTTATTTTGAGACAAGGTTTTGCTAATTGTCCAGGCTCACACAATGGCACATGCTCGTAATTCCAGCAGGTTGGGAGGCTGAGGCAGGAGGATTTCAAGTTCAAAGCCAGTCTCAGCAACTTAGTGAGGCCTTAAGCAACTCAGTGAGACCCTGTCTCTAAATAAAATGCAACATAAGGCTGGGGATGTGGCTCAATGGTAGAGTGCCCTTGGGCTTAATCCCCAGTCCAAAAAATAAAATAAAATAAATTGTCCAGGCTCATTTCTACCTTGTGATCCTTTTGCCTCAGCTTCCTGAGTCACTGGAATTAAAGGAGTATGCCACTGTGCCCTGCAATACAGATTTCTTTTAAAAAAGAGGGGGAAAGAAAGGATAAAAATTATCTCTACTTTTCATCAATTAGCTTTACAAAAACCTGATAAGATTTGAGTGTTGCATAGGTTGTGCGTGGGCGTATGCCTGAGTGCATGTGTGTAATTGCATGCTGTCTTTTCTTGGCAGTATTGCTGTTGAATGGTAGTAGTAGAGGACTCAATAACTGCTATAACTGGAATGCAGATACAATGTGCATTTCCTTCATGCTCTGCTATAGGAGTTGATGGTGACTGAGGTCAGATTAGGTCATGGCCAACCAACTGGATCAGGAAACTGAAAATAAGGATTAATGATGGACAGGTGAGGGATGATAGGGGTCAAGGTAGGCAGCTGTTCTTGAGGGTGCTTGAAATTGGAAAGACAAAGTTCCCACCCAGACGGAGGGGTGGGTAACTCTGTGTATGTATGAGAGAACTGCAGGTGAAATTTACCTGAGGTCCAGACAGCTCCCTGGATGTGGCTTTAAGAAGTAACTGTCCTTGGAAGGCCTTTTGCTTTCAAAGTTTCAGATTTCTATGTTGTCTCATCCAGATAGCACAACTCCAGTTAGCTTAGTTGACCCAAACCTTTGTGTGATGAATAAATACCCTCTAATCCTTATTCTACTATGACTGAAAGCTTGGTCCTTATTCATGATGCCAATTTAATAAGAAGAATATGGTTTTGAGAAAAAGGAAAAAGAAGGTTTATTGCTTTTCTAGCAAAGGAGAAGCACAGGGAACTCCAGTCCCAGAAGCTGTAGTTCTGCTCATCAGAGAGAATAGAGGACTTTTAAAGAAACTCATCAAAAGCTGCATTCCAGGTGTGCCCTGACAGGGTGTGTTGAAATTCACTTGTTAATTTGGGAAATAGTCACTTCGGAGGTCTTCCAGCAACATCTCCTTCCTTTGGAGGGTGTGTGCTTAAGGATAGATAATGGGCCTTGGATGGGAAAAGTTAATCTTGTTCCAGGTTCCCAGATTAGGGAGGGGGAGAGGAAGAAGAAGAAAAATGTCCATTTAAATGGACATTTAAATGTCCATTTAAAAATAAAAATAAGCAACCAGTGCTAATTCAAAAGTTGAAGTAGACCACTGTTACACTTCATCAACCTAAAAACTCATTTCCAGAATGTGGAGAACTGTCAGTTTCTATGTCAGACAGAAAATCTGTCCTTTCTACTCCAAATTGGGCTATTTAAAAATGTCAAAGACTAAAAAGTTTGACAAGATGAGAATTTCATAATACATGATCTACATTTCCAGGATTTATGGTTAACACAATGGAGAAAAGGGAATAGGAGAATGTGGTATAATAAGAAATATATTTGGTCTTTGTTGCCTGTTTCTGGCACAGAGTTCCTAAAACCCTTTGAATTTATTGATGATTGAGGTATCTTTTGCTATGCATAAGGAGTCCCTTTGATCATGCCTGAATTTATTTTAGTAAAACAACTTAGGTTGGGGCTTCTAGATAGTCTCAAGATGAGGGTTCTTCATCAGAAACACCAAAGTGATTAGAGAATGGGAATTTTCAGCCCCACTTCCTGAACTTTGAGGAAGAAAAGAAGGGCTGAAGATTATGTCACAAAACTTTTTTTTTTCTGGTGCTCGGGATCTAATCCAAGGGTCTTTTACCACTGAGCCACATCCGCAGTCCTTTTTTAAGATTTTTTTTTTGAAGCTGGGCACGGTGGTGCATGCCTGTAATCCCAGCACTTGGAAGGCTGAGGCAGGAGGATCACGAGTTCAAAGCCAGCCTCAGCAATTTTGCGAGGCTCTAAGCAACTCAGTGAGACCCTATCTCTAAATAAAATACAAAATAGGGCTGGGGATGTGGCTCAGTGGTGGAGTGCCCCTGAGTTCAATCCCCAGTACCAAAAAATAAAAGTAAAAAAACAAGTTTTTATTTTGAGATAGGATCTTGTTCAGTTGCTAAGGCTGGCAATGAACTTGCGATCCTCTTGCCTTAGTCTTCTGAGTGACTGGGGTTACAGGCATGTGCCATGCCCAACTTCATAAAAACTCCTGAATAAAGATGTTTAAAGAGCCTTCAGGTTGGCGAACGCATCCTCTTGCCACAAGTAAACATAAACAAAGTGCTTTCTTGAGTTCAGTGAGCTTTTCTAGCAAATTATCAAGCATCAGGAGGAAGTTGTGGGACCCTCTGATTTATGACTTGTCAGTCAGAAGTATGGTAGCCCTTAAGACTTGTGACTGGTGTCTGCAGTAATAGAAGTCTTGTGTGCCTGAAACTTTAACCTGTGGGGTCTGGGCTAACTCCAGATAATGAGTGTCAGCATTGACTTGAACTCTTGGATGCCAAGTTGATGTTAAAGAATTGGTTGGTATCAGAGAAATACTCTAGAGTCAAAGATTAGTTTGAAAGTCACTGCAAAATTGAATCAATCAATTTATAGGTTTGGGGAAGGGGAGGCAAAACAGGTTCAAGGGTCTTGATTTAGTGATATCATAGATATTTCCATGAAAATACAG
>JAJEJO010004615.1:62392-73189 GCA_020662805.1 Glaucomys volans
CCTGGTAGTGGAGGATGAAGGATGGGTAATTTGGGGGCAATTTATGATACATTAGTTTAAGAAGCCTAATGTAATTTTCCAGTAATTAAGTTTAATTTCTATATCTCACTCCCCAAAAGCCAAAATATCAGAAGAATGAGCTTACTCTGTTTTACTTATAAAATGATAAAAGCTGGAGCTACTTGATCAACACTAAATTACAGTCAGAGAGAAAAAGAGCAGCATTCATGTTTAACCCTATTCTTTACTTCTTAATATGACAAATTTTAAAAATTGGGCTAGAAAACTCAGAAAAGGAAAGGATGATACTGATATTAATTTTGATCTGTTCAGGCTGTAAGTAACAGAAAGTCAGAAAATCATGGACTAGAGTTCAAGGCTGACATGACCATCTCATGGAGCAAGGTTTGTTCTGTCTTCCTCCTTCACCATCCCTAGCACATGGCTTCCATCTCTGTGGTTACAAGATGAACATTGCACTTATACAAATCATGTCCATGTTCCAGGCAGGAGAACAAGTGAAATGACAAAAGCAAATGGAAGTAAAAAGCAGTTGTCTGTCTCCTTTTAAAAGGCTTTTCATGAAGATCCCATTGGTGATTTTTGCTTGATT
This sequence comes from Glaucomys volans, assembly GCA_020662805.1. Lineage (NCBI taxonomy): Eukaryota > Metazoa > Chordata > Mammalia > Rodentia > Sciuridae > Glaucomys > Glaucomys volans. Next base: position 63,006 of record JAJEJO010004615.1, read on the forward strand.
GTGTGTCCTTTCCCAGATGAAGGTAGTCTGGGGTCATAAGTATTTTAATTGAGCATATTACACACTTTAAAATAACAACTGCAACATGGTTCTGATGCACAAATTCAGGAAAAATGGATGTTGTGCTAAGAAGCACTGATGATAGTATAAACTGTGACCACCCACAAAACACAAAGCATCCCAGCTACTAACCAAAAAATTCCAAGGTCAGATATTACTGTTGGCTGCAATACACACTCCACAGAAGATCTGTACCTCTTCCTCTCTTCTCCCTCCCTCCTCCTTCTATTCTTCCCATTCTTGTCATCAAATCTTCACCTCTCATCTGTCTTCTCCTCTCCTCTATATCTTCTTCTCTCCTATTTCCCTCTCTTGTTGTAATTGACTTTTAGTGAGAACTTACACTTTCCTCTAACCACTTGTTTCATTTCTTTATAACCAACCACTGCTGAAGTTACTGGCTTAAAACAGGGATCAGCAAATTTCTCCTAGAAAGGTCATATAGAGGAAGCATTTTCAGCTTGGTGGATCGTATGGTCTCTGCCTTTGTATTGCAAAAATAGCCACACATGATATTTAAACAAATGGATGTGACAGTGTTTCAAATAAAACTTTACTTACAAACAGGTGGTAAGACAAATTTGGCCTGAAGACTGTTGTTTTCAAACACAAATGATTTCTCATTTCTCAAGATTCTGTCAGGCGATTGACTAGGCAGAGCAATTTTATTTTTCTACATGGCGTAATGAGGTCAGTTCTTACTTTGAAATATTTTACCAGCTGGAGATACTCGAAATGAGAAGCATTTATTTTGTATAATCCAGAAAGTCCTGAGTTGGAAATAATTCCTCTAAATTCTGCTTGAAAACGGAACAGTACTCTCCTCAGTTTCTATTTCACTTGCAATATCTCATTACAGATGACCGAAAACACCTGTTAGTACTTGGCATAGTAATCTGGAACACTCTTCAGCTAAATTCTCAACTTTATTAGGTATATTTTCTAGCTGTTAAATTACCATCGGTGAAAATCTCCTTCATTTTTCTACAATACATATCACAGGTCTCTTTTTCTCTAATTTTCAGTAGAGATTTCATTGTTCTTCCAGGCTTAACTCGCAGTCCCCTTACTCTTCAGCTTCCATCCAGTTCCCAATATTTTGTTAATCAATCTTTATATTCTATATGCTATGATGCTTTGATACCTTGGGACCTGGCTGACCTGTTAGAGACTAAGAGTTAACAAATTTCTAGAGATAGCAAGGAAGTTCCCTGAGGCCACATCTTTCATATGAAAACTGACTATCTTAGTCCTATCCAGCTACTATAAAAAACATCACAGATTGCATGGCTTCAACTACAATTTCTCATGTATCTGGAGGCTGGGAAGTCCGAAATCTGGATTCTTATCTCTTCTGATTCCTGGCCTGGGGTCTCTTCTCACACTGTCCCCACCTGGTAGAGAGGGAAAGAGCTCTGGTCCTATCATGGGGGTGCATCCTCCTGATCTCATATTAATCTCATTACCTCCCTAAGGCCCAAAGTTCAAATACTGTTGTAAGGGGACAGATAGATGAGAATGGTGGGAACACAAGGTTAAGAGAATAATTCTATACAAAGGGACCCACTGTTCTCCTACCCCCACACCCTTTCTTTGTCAAAAAAAAAAAAGCAATCTGCCTGCAGCCTGGTCTGGCCGAGGCAGGGAAGGTCAGGTAGTCAGTGTAGGTTAGGGGTGGAGAAAGGATGAAGACTGATTAACAAAGAAAGAACAATGGGTTGTTAACCTGTGCTATCTGCTTCTGAGCACTCTGGGTTGCTAACAATTCACCTCTGTGTCCCTGCTCCCAGGCATGCACACTGAGAAGAAAGGGAAGGCAATAATTAAAAGGGGGTGTCTGGTGTCAATGAGAAGCTAGATGCACCCTCTCCTATGGACATCCAGCCCTGGGGCCTCTTCTTTTATATAACTTGCTTCCTATGTTTGCCTCAGTGTTTCTGGCTGTTTAATCTTCATCACTGGGGAAGAAGGAGCCGTTCCCGATCTTCAAGACCGGTATCACCATCACCTTGAAGATCAGGGCCTCAAAATACGAATTTGGTGAGACACAAATATTCAACCTGTAACACCAATCAATCTGTACCCCATACCTTCCACCCATCTGCTTCATTAAGCTCTCACCTGCCACCTCTTGACTTAATCACCTGAGGGCAGGTGTCATTCTACTCGGGGACAGTCTTTGTATCCTGGAGCCTACTGCAGTGATTCAAACCAGCCAATCTCAATGACTTCGGCCTGCTCAGCCTGCCCGGCTCATTCCTTCTCCACAATAATGGCTCTTGCCCATGCTTCCTGCTCACACCTTTTGCCTCCTAAGAGACCCTGATACTTTCTTATGTGGCCTTGAATTAAATGGCATTCCACCTGATCTTAAGAACCTTGAATAAAATATTATCTTTTCGATGGTAATTGTCTACTAATTCACCATACCTCAATAAAAACAAAATCCCAGGTATTTTTTTAAAAACAATGCCATATGCTTTAGGATTTTGCTACAGAAACACTCTCCTTTTAGGTACCAATTGTTATGTTATTTACTTGCTACTACCTAACAGTTACTTCAGAAACCAACGGCTTAAAACATCAACAGTGTGTCATTTCTCACAGTTCTTTGGGTTTGCCAGCTCAGTGGGTGCAGTCCTCTACTCAATAAGGAAGCTGAGGTCTTTCAACTGGCTGTTCTCAGCTAGGAGCTCAGCTAGGGCTAGAGAATCACAGATGGTCCTTAAGGGCCTTTCTCTATTTGTCTTCTCATGATTCCATTGTTAGCACTGAGCTTCTTTATAACAAATAGCTTCTAATAGTGAATGTTCTAGAAGATAGGCCAATGGGCCAATATCAAGCCTCTGCTGGAGTCATGCTTACTAACATTTCACTAGCCAAACCATTGGTTAGCTCAAACTGTGTGGCAGGGGCCTGCACAATGACAGAAGAATATCAAGAGGTATGGTCCTTGGAGATCAGTGATGTTGTCACAGTCTACCACATCAACACCATTATGCATATAGCCATTCCAAGTTTCTTTTTACCCTGGGGAATAGCCAATGGAGTATAGTAGAAGGTGCACATGTAGAGATGTGGTAGAAACAAAAGACCCAAGAAAAAAGGACAGAGAACAAACAACCCTGATGGGCTTGATTTGTACTATTCAACTGACCATTTTAGTATTCTGGAGACACAAATGGTCATTTCCTAGAGCATATCTTCAGTTTGGCTTAAATAGTGCTGCATTTCCAATATTCTTTAAATTGATATCCTTGTTGCTGGTCAATAGACCTTCCACAGCTAACTCTATATGAGACCACAAGATTTTCCATTTACTTAAAATTTTTTTTTATCATTATCACAGTTCCCGTTCCTTCTTTTTCTACAGAGATTCCTCTGGTTACATTGACATTCTGAGAAGAGATAGTCCTTAGCAATTATCCACATGGAAACATGTACCACTTATGGCAGTCTGCTTTTGCTTGTTTCCTGTCTTGCTAATTTTGTGAAATTGGCTATTTGTGAATAGTTACTTGATTGCAGAAATAACTTGCTTCAGCCTAGAACTGTGGTAAAGACTTAGACAATTAAGGTCATCTACATGAGTGTGAAACACTGAAATGAAGAAAGAAATATCCAGGCTATAATCTGACTACTGAACATTTAGATATTTGGGAATATCTTTGGGATATTAAAGCACACAGAAAAACCAAACTGAGAGGTACTTTATTGAGAAGTTAAAAATATAGCCATGCCTGAGCCCATCAGACCACTCACTCCAGATACAGTTTTGATCTAGGGAACTCCCAAATATGCATTATGTATGTTAACCTTTGTCACACCTTCTGTTTACGATGCATTGCCACTTCTGTGTCCCACATTCATGTATATAATCTTGGCACTGGAGTTCTCTGCAAGATTTTCAAAGTAGGATCTACCTATAACATGCATAAAAATTACTCAAAGTCTCATCTTAAAATACAGATCCCTGGGCCTAACCTAAGATTCAGTACATCAGATCTCTTAGGATGGAATCTAGACATATTTCCGAAGTGTCCATGTCAGCTTTTACGTACTGTGAATTTCAAGAAGCACTATTCTAATAGAAAATATAAAATGGGACATAAGACCCAAAGCTGAGTTAAGTAGTATATATGTTTGACATCTAAGAAGGCAGCTAATATTTGGTTTTGGCAAAATTCAGAACTGAAGTATGTCCTTGGAGACCTTCTCATCTCCCTCTCATTTCTGATCCTTCTCATTCTTTAAAAGCTGAACAATAATTGCCATTTTTCCAGCTTCCACTATGGGTACACACTGGACCTTGAGCTTCACAAAATCTTGTGGGGTAAGTAATAGTGCCATCCCTATATTTTTGCCAGTAAGGGTGTCAAGTCTATTGAGGCTGTAGAATTTGTTGAAGTCAGGAGCTAAGAAAAGGTAGAGCTGAAATTTGAACTTGTATCTTCTCTCCAGTAATATGAAGAAACTAATTCACAACATAGGATTAAAGGTGTTATTAAATGTCCCTCCTTTGTTTTCTGGAACCTTTAATGCCAGCACCTTTCAGAAGCACCTTTCTCTTTCCTTTCTAAATTGCTCGCCATTTCCGTTGTGTGGATTTCTCCCAATTCTTTGTAGAAAGGATCAGCAGCTGATGGCTGCTACCCTACCTCAACCCTCTCTGGAATGCTGGTCATTGGGTAAAATGAAGTGTCTGGTTACATGATTGGCTAAACATCTTATAGGGGGGAAAAGTGAGTATAGATCTTACTGTGGAAGCCCCTTATTCTGCATAAGTGGCATCACGGAACATAAACTCCATGTTTGTTTCAATCATTGTTCCAGTTGCAATACCTAGAAGACCACTTGGTGAACAGGACACACTAAGTCAAAATTAAGTGAACAAGCACACCCCATTTTAACACTATGACTCTCCTCAGAAATTCAGAAGGTAGAATAAGATCTGTTTTAAAAGTTCTGGGGCTAAGTGCCATGGAGCACATCTGTAATCCCAGTGGCTTGGGAGGCTGAGGCTGGAGGATTGCAAGTTCAAGGCCAGCCTCAGCAAAAGCAAGAAGCTAAGCAACTCAGTGGGACCCTGTGTCTAAATAAAATAGAAAAAAGGGCTGAGGATGTGGCTCAGTGGTCAAGTTCCCCTGAGTTTAATCCCTTGTGCACCCCTCCACAAAGAAAAAAGTTCTGGAAAGGTGTCATGAGTGAGCTATGCCATTAACAAAGATCAAACACATTTGTATCTTTCTACAATGCCAGAATGTATTGAATAACAATAAATTCACAACTTTTGGCAGTGACAATCCACCAAAAAATTGGGGGGTCACCTAATAGTCATATCACAAGTTCTTTTTTTCCATTTCAATCTTAATTTTTAATATCTATGAATACTAAGGTCATATCATATTCACATAATGATACATGTAGGTCACAGAAAACTAAGAAAGGGGTAAGGCTGCTGAAGGGTTAGAGGATGCTGTGCTAAAAGCACAAACAGAGAGAGAGATGAATGCACAAAGAGTCACTGTAGGTGGTCAGATAAGGATTTTAACAAACCAGTTATGCAGAGTTGTCAAGGTGGAAGGTCAGAAGGTGGGGACTCCTGGTAATCTCACTCTGTTTCAGGGTATAGCTTGAAGTGTCAGCTCAAGGTGTGAGTCTGGAGTGAGTCATGCATCAGAGGCAGGAGAAATCACACTGTGTTGAAGACGGAAGGAATAAGGAATCAGAGGTTCATCCCTGTCCCAATTTTCCTGGGCAAATTTGACCATGATCCTAGATGAGGCAACCCCATCTTTTGCATTGACCTTAGTATGGCACAAACTGTGACTGTGACCCAATGTGTGGTCAAGGAACAGGAATCCATTTGCTTCACTATGAATATCCAGCCAAATGCTGAAAAGGGATTGCAGATATTAAAGTTTCCTATTTTATAATAAACCTACATATTCATTCTTTTTCTTATTAAACAAATGTTTATTGAGCACGTGCTATGTACCAAGCACAGTTCTAGGTATAGCAATATAAAAAAATGATAAAAAAATTTAGTTTCATAGATTTTATTGTATTCTATGTGAGGGCTGAGGGTGGGTGGAAGTTGGTAAGCTTCACTGTGAAGTTTGTAGTTCAGGTTCTGCTACTTTGGATGCTACAGAAATCCTGATCTTGTGAATCTGGAGCTGACATGGAGTGAGTGGTATGTGCAGACGAAGGTTGAGCCTGCTTACTCTGGATTGGTGGGCTACTTGAGATGACATTGACTGGGAAGATCATGTTCATTACCTTGCTCCTTTGTCTGGGACCAGACAACAAGCCTGGGCCTCACTAACACAGGAAGTTCCTAATTCCTCAGGACTTCGAAGGATTCTCCCTTCTGAGACCTCAAACATTTATTTTGGCAATCTCATAGAGAAGCAGGAGGGCCTTTCCTCCTTCCTTCAATGCATGTGCTTATGATCTTAGTCTGGGAGTTTTTGTGACCACCCTTTCTTTGACAGGGATGGGGTGGGATTCATAGTCCTCAGAATATCTTCTCTCTTTCTAGAAAACAAATTGATCTACTCCTGTTGGAAGGACTGGTACCTTTTACCGGTGTCTCACTCTTTCTTTATTTCCTCTTAAAAAGCAAATATTCAAGGGAGAGTCAAATTACTGAATTCCCAATGTGTGTGTGTGAAGTAGTTCCTCAAGTAGGTGACAACTGAGAATGAAAAATCAACTGCTAGAGTAGGTAAAGAAGTGAAAGAGGTGGGTACTGGTAGAGAGAAACTGAAAGGGAATAAAAATAAATATGCTTTCACACACAGTGACACACAGAAACACACAGCCTGGGAACACCAAAGTTCAACTTCTCAGTTACTCTTCCTTAGAACATGCCCAACATGTGGAAGTTCCACTGTGAGCTATATGAAGAAGTACTTAACTTCTGGATTTGGACAAAATGAGTTCTAATCCCACTTCATTTCTGTATCTTTCTATGATGCACTACAAATTCTTGAATTTCTCTGAGTCTTTATTTCCTTATCCGTAAAAAGGGAATAATAACACTTATTTCTTAAGATGGTTCTGAGGATTATATATCATGATGGATGTTGAGTGATTGGCAAGGTGCCTAGCACATCACAAATCCAACTGATGTTCCCTGAGCTTCAGGATGTGTTTGGGAGGACTCCCATCTTGTAGCAAAGAAGCCAGAGCTGACTTCAAGTCCCTTTCGTCACCTCTGCTGCCTTATCCCTTTGAAGGGATTAAGATCAGGAGACATGGAAGAATAGCTGATATACCTTTGCTGTTCATGCTGGCCTGACAGAATCTGCAGAGATTTCTTTTCCAAACCAGATGACACTGAGGTGTTTATCTCACTGCACAGTGATTTTCATCTCTAGCTACTGCTTCTCCAGCCAGCACACAATTCAGTAGGATGGCTAGTTCCTTTTGGAGCCCTGCATGAGAAGGAGACACTACAAGTGAGGATGGGGGAGTGTTGTGTGGCAGACGCTCTCTTGGTGCCAGCCCTCAGAGCTGGGAGAGCTGCCATTTCAACAATAAATGTAAAGCCCCTCCCCCACCACTGGTAGTCACTCTCTTCAGTTCTTCCTGCTTCCACACAATTTGCAGTCACATTTCCTCTCTAGTTCTGTTTGTAAAACTCATTTTACCTTTTGCTCTCAACCTCAAGCTTTTCCCAGGGAATATTGGAGGGTAAAAGTAGCATTCAGATTCACTTTTATAAACAAAAGCCTAAATCCCCAGGGCAGCTGCCAACTCTCCAGTTTCTATGCCAACCTCAAGCTTTGCCCTTAAGCAGCCTGGTTCATTGACTTGGGGGCTTCCAGTAAACTCTTGGCAATAAAGAGAACATGGGACAGTCTCCCTGGGCTTCTGAGCAGGAAGAGAGCAGTTGAAGCAATAATATCTCAGGTCATTTCCAACGGCAGCTAATAAGCTAATAAATTAATCAGTGCCATTGTAGCAAGCCTTGAATATGAGTTAGAAATTAGTTTGGTTAAATACTCAGAGCTGGTATGTGCATGCTTATGCATATGTAAGGACAAGAGATTTAGTGAGTCATATGAGAACTGCTTCTTTCTCCCAGACGTACTTTCTCCACACATTTCCACTTGCACCACCAATGTGCTTAATTTTAATTTCATAATTTCATACTGTCCCAAGCTTTAACCTGAGCATCATTAGGAGGATAAGGATGTGCTCCTTCCCAGCTATACAGTGGTCACTCATTCATTTGGCATTCTTCCATAATAACTGAGACCTGGCAAGAATGACAATATGGGGACTGTAGAATCGGACTGCTCAAGCCTGAAATCTTTCTGGGGCACACTTACTCTTATGCACAGGATCAGTGTAAAACTCAGTTTCTCCTCCAACAAAATGTGAAAAGCAAGATAGCCTCCAACGTTTGCCAAAGGGTTAACTGAGCTAATTAATATAAAGTGCCAGCACGATGCCTGGCACATAATAAGTACTTAATAAATATAAGATGCCATTAATAATCCTCTACATTTTTATAGCTCTTAATTATTTTCAAAGTTCTTTCACACAGGCTCACATGACTTTCCTAACCAATCCATCAGGTATAAGATGCAAAGCATGTAGGATTGTCCTCATTCTTACAATCAGAAAATTGAATTAGTAAAGGATTAAGTGTTATAGCCAGAATTAATATGAATCCAAGTTAGACTGCTCTACACCCTTTCCACCACCTATGGTTTCTTTAAGAAATCAGACTAAGGGGCAGGGAATGCAGTTCAGTGGTATAGCACTTTTCTCACATGCATGCGGCCCTGGGTTCAATCCCAAGCAATGGGGAAAAGAGAAGAAACCAGACTAGGAGAAATTCACTATTCAAATAAAAAAATTAAGAGATGTGAGTAGAACTTGTTCTCCTCATGAATCCACCCGAGACTGGCTTTTGTATTTGTGGTCTTCAGCTCTCCAGTAACAATGTGGCCTGGTCCACAGACATGCAGTAAGGCAAGATGGCCTAGAATTCCTTGGTCCTCAGCTCTTCCTCTCTCGGGATCCTTAAAACACATAAGCTGTGTAACAGCTACTTCTGAGAAAATATTATCTTCTGGTATGGCCTGGATCTGGAATATTCCTCCAAAGCTCATGTATTAAGGACTTGGTCTCCAAAGCAGCAATATCCAGAGGTAGGGCTTTTGGAAAGAGAATAGACTATGACGTCTGTAGCCTCATCAGTGGATTAATCTGTTTAATGGATTGATAATTTGAATGGTCCCAGAGATACACACCATAATCACAGGTTGTTAATGAGAAGAACCAAAAGAGACTTCTTCTTGCCTAAACTAGCATTAGTCTTTCAAGATCTTGGTTGAAAGTGAGTGTGCCACTGAGACATGTATTGAAGACAGCAAGGAGGATCCTTGACTGGGGTAACAGATAATGGTCCAGCCCTCATGAGGGCAAGGATTACATAGACGACACATACTACTACCCTCCATCAGTGTTCTTTTTCTGCACCAGGAAGTCATCAGAAAGCCTCAAAATCCTTTGGAACACAAAGTCTTAAGATGTCATGATAAATGAATAGGAACCAAAATGTTGGATGAAACATATTTGCTGTTTCTGATCTAGGGAGCCCATTTATAGAGAAAGGCAATTACATCAATGACATCCTTCCCCCTCCCGATGGTTTTTTTTTTTTTTTTGCTTATTGATTCATTGAGCACAAATGGAGTACAGCTATTGTTTCTCTGGTTGTACACAAAGTAGAGATCTGTGCATTCATACTTGTACACAGGGCAATGATGTCTGTCACACATTCTGTTATTATTCTTACACCCCCACCCCGACCTCACCACTCCCTTCCCTCTATGCTATCTATCCTTCCACCATTCTTGCCACCCTTCCCCGTCCCCCGCATTATGCATCATCATTCGTTTATCAGAGAGACCATTCGGCCTTTGGATTTTTGGGATTGGCTGATCTCACTTAGCATAACAGTCTCCAACAACATCCATTTACCTACAAATGCCATAATTTTATTCCTTTTTATGGCTGAATAATATTCCATTCTGTATATATACCACAGTTTCTATATCCATTCATCTATCAAAGGGCATCTAGGTTGGTTCCACAATCTA
>JAJEJO010004615.1:78189-117702 GCA_020662805.1 Glaucomys volans
GAGCCAGCGACTCCAGCCCCTCCAAGCCAGACCTCCCAGGAGACACCACACAGTAGCAGGGAAGACCAGAGCTCAGCTCTGAGGACTCAGGCAGTCCCAGTTGGTTGCTCTCTGCCAGGGAAGCTGCAAAATCCCTCCCCATGTTTTATAGATATGAATTCAAAAGAAAAATATTTTCACCTTTAAGACAAATCTGTTAACTTTAACTTAGTCAATGACTGTCTTTATAGAGCTTCCTGGACTATGATCATGAGTAACTGATGCCCTAGGTCACTGTATGTGCTACAGCCGACTTTGCCATTCCTTCAAAATTAAACTGTATCATGAGATCAGAGTTGAATAGTCAGTCCATCAGAGGAAATATACAAAATTGGTAGGCTATTTGGGAAAATATGAATAGGCAAATGTTAAAGAAATCCAAATATGTAGTCTAATAATATAGCGATATATAACTTTTGGTTGTTATAAATGCATGTTTAACTTAATTCTGATTCTAGCATGGTATGTCTGTCAAATGACCATCCAGAAATTTTCTTATAGGCATAAACATCCCAAGATTTATACTCAGTTTCTTGTTCTCTCTATTGTCTTGTTTTCAAAGGCCCTCACAGGAAAATTTACTCCTGGTATTGCTTAGCATGCATACCATGTGATAGTTCAGTGGTTCCGCTTACTCTCTAAATTCTTTACATTTCAAAATAGTGAATTTCTCTTTTTCTTTCATTCTTTCTTTCTTCCTTTCTTTATCTTTCATTCTTTCTTCCTTCCTCCCCTCACCCCATTTATTTTTGTTCCTGATTCCAAAAGCAGATTTATAAGATTCCAAAGTCCTATGTCAAAACCTGTTTCCCAGTAGAGATTTATTTTTACCTAACAACTTTGTTTTACACAAGAATGTCTTTCAAAACCCAGGACTGAACATTGACATACAAATTAAGTTTTTTATTAATTACAGTTTTACTACAAATTTTCAGCAAGTTGTCTTCTATCAAAGACCCATGACAAAAATGCTTCGAAAAAAGCCCATTCAAACAGAATACCAAAAGATGTGACTTTTCCAACTTATTATTTTGAAAAAATTTCAACTTTATAGAAAATGTTTCTGAATAGTAAAAGTAACTTTCATATTCTCTTAATACAAATTTACCAGTTAACCTTTTGCCACATTTGCTTATTTATTTCTCCATACAATTTGTATTATTATCCCAAAACATTTGAAAAAAAAGTTGTAGAAATTATGTTTCTCTACTCTTCAATGTTTCAATATTTCCTAAAACAAGGTCGTGCTCTTACAAAACCATAGTACAATTATTTAATTAGAGAAATGTGATATTTATTCAGTACTATTATCTGTTACAAGGTTGAGTATCAAATTTTTTGAGTTGTTAACAATATTGTCCATTCATAGCAATCCCTCCTGGTCCCAATCCCAATTCAGAATTTCGTCCAGGATAACACATTTTATTTAGTTGTAATGTGCTTTAACCTGGAATAGCTTTTCAGTCTTTCATCATCTTTCATAATACCAACATGTTTAGAATACAGGTTTTAGTTTTTGGAGTTAATCTGGTATTTCCTCCAGTTTTCAGGCAGGTTGTGCATTTCCAGCAGATTTAATGGGTAAGAAATGTTTTGTTCTTCCATGTGCCTAACATCAGGAAGCACAAAACGTCTGGCTATCCCATTATTGATGATGTTAAGTTTGGTCACTGGGTTGAGACTCTGTGTGTCAGATTTCCTCATTGTGAGGTTACCATTTTTCCTTTCATATTAACAAGAAATCTGTGGAGAGGAATTTTCTCATCAAAATTTCACCGATTAGTCATACCTGATTACTATGGATGATCGTGTAATGGTAATTTTTAAATTGCATCATTCTTTGTACATCTAAGATATAACATTCTACTCTTTTCTGTTGTTATTTATACATTTCCTTATCAATATAAACTCATCTGCTCTTATTTTATTCAATGGATTCTAACAAATCATCATCATATTTCAATCACTAAATGTCACATATTTTATCAGAGAGACCTTTCCCTTTGGCCATTTTGTCGTTTTGATAATCCCCATCATTTTTTCAACCACTTCCTTATTTTGAAGCACAGCAAGGTGTTTTAAGTTCATTTTATATTTTCTCTGCTCCAGCCCTGGAATAAGCCTTGGTCCATGTTAATGGAGTACATAGAAACACAGATTTAGACACACAATTAGATTCTTTTTGGTATTGGGGATTGAACTCAGGGGTGCTCAACCACTGAGTCACATCTCCAACCCTTTTAAAATATTTTATTAGAGACAGGGTTTCACTGAGTTGCTAAGTGCCTCACTAAGTTGCTGAGACTGGCTTCGAACTTTCCATCCTCCTGCCTCAGCCTCCTGAGCCACTCTGATGACAGGCAACCACACTGGGCCACAATCAGATTTTAAAATCATATTTTAAGAGAGATTCCATATTTCTTTTGTCATGACTAAGTGTTAGTTTAGGCAAATCTAACAGTTAAAACTGTGAGCCATCTATATAGGCAGACCTAGTCTTACAAATCTTAACAAAAATGTAAAATAGCACAGCATTTCTTCTGTTTTAAGACCCTAAGATACACTACAGTTTTAATAATGAATTCTTGTAGATAGAAGGAGGGTAAAGATTCAACATTAAATGCTCACATTGATTATAAGGCATCCACTAATTTAAAAAACATCAAGATGCAGAAAATTTGCATCTTAAAATCAAGAAGATAAGCAATTTATCTCAAAGAAGATCATATCATTATAGCTTCATGCAGACTTATTCAAATGGTTTAAGGAAAACATTGAATAATATAAACAGATTTGTTTATATTTATTCTCTCATTATCTGTAACTATACATCCTTTTATTTTCAGTACGTTAAAACTTTAAGGGACAAATCAAATGAGTATTTTTTTTTTCTTTTTTTGCAGTGCTGGGGATTGAACCCAGGGTCTTTCAAATGCAAGGCACGTGTTCTATTACTTAGATACATTCCTAGCCCCTATTTTACATTTTTACAAATACATAAAAGATGAGAAAAAAAATCACAGCCTGATCTTCTACTTCTCAAGGACTAAGATTAAAGAAGATATGTTATCACTATAAATACATTGATTTGTCCCATATTTTCTCATAGGTCTAAATTTTAATAGGTCTATCATATAATTTCTGAATCAGAAAACTAAATGATTTCATTTTTATTTTTCATTTTTTTGTGGCTACTGTGGATTGAATCCAATGGTGCTTTACCACTAAGTCACATCCCCAGTCCTTTTTAAATTTTTTATTTTGAAACAGGTATCACTCAGATCCTGAGACTCTTGCTAAGTTATTGAGGCTGGCCTTGAACTTGCGATCCTCCTGCCTCAGTCTCCTGAGTTGCTGGGATTACAGGCATGTACCATCATGCCAGGCTAGAAAACTTAATGATTTTAATAGCAAGAATATTTTACATATGATTATGACTTTGTAGTTAACAGTTTGCAAAGGCAATCTTATCATGGGTGGCATAGTGTTTTAACTAATTAAGAACCCCTCCTAGGGCTTTGACTGTTTGGGACAAGTCCAGTCTCTGCCGTTTATAAAATTTGTATCCACTTGACCTCTCTAGACCTCAGTTTTCCCAATAGTCAATGCAAAATAATATCCCAAACGAAGACCTACCCCCATAAGTCACTGTGAAGATGAAATGAGAGGATTAAGGGAAAATGCATAGACTGGTGCCTGGTACTCAGTAAACTCTTAGATCAAATGGTAGCTATAGTTCAAAGATGGAGGTAAGCATCATTCCAGTATCTCAAATGAATATTTTTCTTTGTACATCTTCATAAGACAATTTAGATTTTTTTTTCCTATGTAAGAACCCAAGTGGATTTAACAGGAAGACTCTTCTTACATGTCAGGAATATGAATTAGGAAGCTACACCACAGTGATCAAGTGCATTTGTCCATAGTGGCTGTTTCCTAGTTCTCCATTTTACTGGCCACCAGCACATCTGGCAAACCCATTCTTTGTCTTCTCATCTACTACCCTCCCATCTATAGAAAAACTATGCCTTATAGGACCCATTGATCAGAAGTCTGAACAAACATTTTGAGCCCAGATAATCAGAGAAAAGCAGAGAAGGACACACACTCAATAAATTTGGATTGCCATGTCTCACTGAGTTGTATCTGCTATCAGATGATTCATCTTTCTGTCCTAATGCCACTAATGCAGAGGTACTTATGCTGAGACAATACAACAATACAACACAGATGTTAACAATTTTTTTTTTTTTTTTTTTTTTTTGGTGGTGGTTCTGGGGATTGAACCCAAGACCTTGTGCATGCTAGGCAAACACTCTGCCAAAACTGAGCTGTATCCCCACCCAACACAGATGTTAACATTTTAACAACAGAAAAAGAGAAGACACCCTTCATCTTCAGTGATAAGAGCCTCATCATCCCCTTTGCATTCTTCACTGGCCTTTCTGCTTAGAGGGATTTGCTGCTTTATTTGGCAGTGGTTGGCTAGGATTTGTGTGGTTTCTGGAAGACCAGGTCAGATCGTTTGCTTCTTTAAGAAATTCTGGGGACTCCCTACCACTTTCTAGGGTTTCTTTCATGCTCTTCAACAGTTTAGAGAGCTGATGTCAAAGATGATCCATTAGTGTTCCGATGAAGGAAGCTGGAACTCTATCATTTATTTCAAAGCAATTACATCACTCACTCTGGCACGTCTCCCAGAATGTCATGTGCAGTAGTAGATGAAGCAAAGGTGTGATCAGACTGTCACAGGTCCCCTGCCATTTGTACAACTTTTGTCCTATAAAGCTTTAGCAGCTACAGGTCTAATTCTTGAGAGAATCTCCTAAGTTCTCCCTGTTAAATTTGCTTGTCCAAAAGTTCTACCTAAGCTGGAAAAGAAAGGAATTGTTTGGAAAATATTACAGCATATGGCAACATGTGGGATAACAGCGTGGGACATAGTTCACTCCCGGTTACACTACAGTGTGGCTTAAACAAATAACCTTCAAACAAAAAAAAGTAATTACATGATCATCACAAAAAGCAATTTGTAACAATTAACTCTTCAGGGAGGCCTCTTCCCATCTTGCCCTGAGCAAACCTCAGGTGTTTGTTCCAGAGGACCAAACCCACAAATTGTGAAAGTCTTTAAAACTGCCTGGAGCTTTGCATTTTACTGCTCAGGCAATTCTGTTCAATTAATATCTCCCACCACCCCACACACACCTGACCCCTAGCACCCCAGCCCTACCGCCCAAGGTGCACAAGGCTCAGAAGTGTCTCAAGTTGCTACTTTCTCTCTTGCTCTGGACAGAGGCTTAATGCTTTCTAGAAACTGGGTGTTTGTCTGCCTTATCCCTTCTAGCTACCAGTTTACTGACTATGGTCTCTTGTCTGACCTTTGCTATCAGTGTATAGCCCTTTGACTTGGGGGTTTTCATGACTCTTCCTGGTCTGAGGTTTCCTTGCTTAAGTTCAGTGGCTTACTGAAGATCTAATTCAGCAGACTGTCTGCTGCGGCTCCTTAATTAGCTCCCTGGAGGCTTTTCTTGAAAGTCCTTCTGGATCATTTTGAAAGGGGTATTTCCTGTATATAAAGCTTCTCCCCATCAGGAGGTACAGCTTAAAGTTTGCCTTATCCATCCCATCAATAGCTCAAAAAAACCCCTGATTATAAAAACATGCTAGGAGAAGGATCAAGGATGGAATAATTTCTCTCTTTATGCCTTTGTTTACTCAACTGATGTTATTTGACTACGTATTATATTTATACCCAGAAAGGGTTACAGTGATGAATGCATTTCCATTCCTATCTTAGAGGATTTAACCGTCTCAGGCAATGGTTCTTACACTTCATAGTGCATAAAAATCACCTGGGGAGCTTATTAAAAGCCAGATACAAATGTTCTGTAACTGAGATTATGATTTCATTGGTGCAGAATGGGTTCTGAGAATCTGTATTCTTGATAAGCACCTCAGAAAGCTGATGTGAGAGACCCTGTGGATACTTAAAGAAACACTAGGTGTAAGGGAGAGACTTTAAGTTTATGTCACTCCCTCTTAGGTACACAGCTCTGGAAACCAGTAGGAAAACATGCTCTCTATGTTGGGTTATCCTAAATACAATGTGGAATTTATGTTTTACCTTATTAATTTTACCCAGCTTCTCAAGTTTTGTTTTCCTTTAGCTCTCTGTCACAGGAGTGATCAGTATGTGTGTCTATTTTAGGGATGCAGAAGTTGAAAACTACCACTTGATCTGCCACACATCAAACAGCAAGTCATAGCAAGTTCAGGTTTCTAGAAAGACTCACGACCTTTGCAGCATAACAAGACAGGACTCTTCTCATTCAGAGAATGTACTGATGTCCCCAAGCTCCTGTGTGCATTGATTACCCAATATGCATAAATGAAAAACAGATTGACTTCCTTGAATTCACTTAATCCATGAATGGAACCCAGGACTCTAAAGCTTTTGGGTTTCCATATGGGAATACTTCTTCTAAACACTGCAAGCAGAGAGAGAGATATGCAGAATGTACAGAAGAGGATGAGTGAGTCTGCTCGTTGCTCATCTCACCTCCACTATAGTGCTTGATCTCAGTACACTGAACTTCGTGGTCATGTCTCTGCTTTTTCTCCTCTGGAATCCTACCGCCAAATATTTGATTGTTTTTATTTCCCCTTGGAAAAATACTCAGGGCACAATTCCATCTGTCTGCTTGGAGCAGCATTTGTCTTTTTTCCATCTGTGGGTATCTGAGTCCATTCATTTCAAGTATGAAGCCTGCAGATTCTCTCTGTTATCTCAATTACGCTGATATTGAGAGGTCTGCTCAGGAGTACAGAAAATTATAGGTAAGACAAATACATATATTAAATGGATCTTAGGTATCTATATATAGATGATACACATTTTGAAAATCTGAAAAGAAAAGGCATTTATCATCAATACTTTCCTTTCAACCCCACCTACCACCTTCTACTTCCAATATTATATATAAGATGTTTCTATCAGAACAGTTTCTAATGTGAACTATAAGCACTTATTTGCTGGCTGTCCTCCAATTCAGGGAAATGCTTTGTAGACACATATGTCAAACTCATGTCAGGCATCCTAAAACTCTGGAGAAAGGCTTTAAAAAATCCATAAGTATCCTGCTCAACATAATCTCAACCATCAAAACTGAACCATGGTTCATTGTAAAACCATGAAGAGCACTAATATTCTCCTGGGCTCCAGCTTGTCTTCTTTTCAGTGCTGAATATACTCTTCTTAAAATTCCTTTGCTCTAATGCAAGGTTTGGTATCCTCAATTCTGAAGAAAATATATATGCTTATTTTTTTTTCCTCTGAGGAGAACTGGAAAGTTCTTGACACAGTGTAATAAGTGAGGTTTTGGAATTTATAGACCTTTACTCGGATCTTGCTCTTCCCCCAATTAGTTCTTGTCTTTGGACAAATTGTGTGACCTTTCTTAACCTCAGTTTCTCCAGCTCTAAAATGAAATTGATAATAGCACCTCCTTCAATGGGGTGTTGAAAAGAACACATAAGAAGAGCACACAAAATGCTTAGCATGGCATGGAACCATAAGTATCCAGTAAAAGTTAAACTTTACTATTACTTATTAGTCTTGGGAACATGTACATTTCCATTGGTATTGGAACTTTAAGCAAAATAAAGGAAACTCCTCTATAAGAATATCAGCAAGCAAACGAATGAGAATTTATGGGGTGCTCAATAAATGTTCTAGCCTGAAAGAATACTGCTGGCTTTTTATAGTCTGGCTGCTGGATGTCTCTGGAAGTCCTGGTTTTCTTCACATTCATTTATCCTGTGTAACTATAGTTTGCACATACTCTATAAATCACATCTCAATAAATTAAACACATGCCCAACTGCACTGTGTACTCTTCTATAAGCAGTGCACTGAGATAGATGCAAGAGATATCAAGATAAATCAAGCACAGCTCCTGTCCCCAGAATGTGAACGGGAACTAATCAGAACTTAGTTCACGTCCTGACTCACCATCTCCCACATTCCTAAAGCAGACTTCAGCTCTCCAAGTAGAATGTGCCTAAATGAGTCATTGTCAAGAATGGAACAAGAGGTCTGTGGGACCCATAAGAAGTCTTTCCGGTTCCACATGCCTTCCTCACCCAGCCTGGTGTCAGGCTGACCCTGGTCCTGTCAAGAGTCGGTTTAGAAGGAACTGGGAAATGGTTACTTTGGGAATGGTAAGGATCACAGCAAGGATCAGAAGTTTAAAATGCAACTTCTACATTTGTAATTAAAAAGTGGAGAAAGGAAATTCCTTGCCACTTTGGATTTGAAACTTTACACCATGCAAGTCCCCAATTTTGCAAGACTGGAGAAACTGGCAAATACCCCTTTGTCGGCACACAACTACTTCTTTCACTGCCCCCACCCCATGAGACTTAAGTGGAGAAGCATGAGTAGAAGTTTCCCATTATTTCACCTTTTTTAAGAAGAAAGAAAAAGTGGTAATTTCCAGGGCAAGACCAAATAAAATACAGTTTGAATAAAACAGCTAGAATGGCAAAAAATAGTTGTAAACCAAATATTGTTCTGACTCTATTAAATTGAAACTTAAAAATAGACCCTTAAGGATGATGATTCTTTGGCTAAAATGAGATGTCTTTTTTCCAATAGCAAGGGTACCTGTGAATCCTGAATTGGGGGTTAGTTAAGAAGCATGGATTTCATTCAGGCTCCCACTGGTCTCTGCAACCTTGGATAAGTTGCATAATCTCTCTATTCTCAGACTTATCATGTGATAAAGAAAGCTATTTGATTTTTAAGACCTCTGCCATGTTGGACACACCATGTGCCTCAAAGTACAAGAATGTAACATCACAGCTCTTGGAACTACTTGGATTAGTGGGTGCATTTTCTTCCCAAATCTCATCCTGGTTATCAACATGCAGTTATTACAGATCGTTGGGCACATACTTCTAACTCTGGCTATTGCCTTTTCAAAACCTAAGCCTAAACAATTCCTAAGACTGACACTATGTTTCTTTCAGCCAGCTATTTTGTTTGGTGACTTACAAATCAATTTCACATACAACATTTTATTCAATTATTATCATCACCCTGTGAGTTATTATTTTTCCATATTTTTAAAAATATTTTTTGTGATTGTAGATGAACAGCATGACTTTATTTTTTTATTTTTATTTTTTATGTGGTGCTAAGGATCGAACCCAGCAACTCACACGTACAAGGCAAGAGCTCCACCACTGAGCCACAACCCCAGCCCTATTTTTCCATATTATTGATTAGACAAAAAATGAGCTCAAGGAAATGAAATACTATTTCACTCAAGATAATTGGTATAACTTTGGACTCAACAAATATTTTGACTTTCAAGTTATTTGAGGTCCTGGTTAATGTGAAAAGAGATATAAATCTTTGGTTTAAAAAAGTCACAAGTTGAAAAATTTCTATTATCTGTAGCCTGAAGCCCTGCCTACACTTATTCTGGTGGCACTAATTAGCTGCTAACCGTCCATGTGAGACACTGACCAAGACACCTAGAGCCATTGCTTCAGTAACACCACTGAGTCAGATCATGGCATCCTCCTTCCTCATCTTGTCAGTACATCAGCATCATTTGTGTATTACCCAAACCCAGAACTCCAATAATTTTTACTTTTTTCATTGTTATCTCCAGTATCTAATAGGTCACTAGTTCTTGTACATTTTTCCTTGGAAATATCTTAAATCCATCTCCTGTACCTATACCAACTCCAAATTTCCAGGGTCATCTCAAACCAGCCAATCCCATTGACTCAAGCTCTACTGGTGCTAATCCATTTAAAACACACCAGCAATTATTTTTCAGAATCAGAACTTTCACTATGTGACTCGTCTTCTTAAGACTGTAGACTACAACCACCACTCCCTTTGACCTTTCCCCCAAATTAGTCTCTATATCATGGCATTAATATCCTTCTCAAATCAGCTTCCAACTTCAGTGTTCAGTCTTTATTTCTTCTTTCACCTTACACTTTAGGTCTCCACTTCACCTGAGGAGAGAAGATCTAGAAAGAGAAGAAATGAAATGGTCTAATTCTAGAACCATCAACACTTATATGTTAATTGAAAGAAGAGGAATCTACCAGTAGAACTGAGAAAAACCTGAGAGGTAAAAGGTACTGAATTAGTTAAGCAATGATGTGCAGTGACTTTTTTCTTTTTCCTTTTTTTTCCAAGAGACTCTTTTTTGAAAAGATCTGAACATAGTTGAAACATTCTTGGTAGTATAAAGAGGCTTTGGAGGCTACAAAGGAATAGTGAACAGGAGGTCAAGCAAAGGGAAGGGCTGAACTGATTGGAAATGGGCATTTCGGAACAGACAGCTCTGTAGATCTCAGGAATAGGAAAGGAACAAAGAAATGTGACTGGATCTCACTTTAACACCAAGGTCTGGTTACAATCTAATAAGATTCCCATGCACAAATTATCCTTAACTGGTGATTCATTCATTCAGCAAGGATTTCCTGAATGCTTAGTATAAGTTCAGTTAGGTAATGGTGACCCAAGAATTAAAAAGAAAAAAAGGGGAGGGGCAATCTTAAAGAAAAAGAAGAAAAATTTAAAATATGATAATCCTTGTATTTAAGGAAACACATAAACCAGTTTGGGGCTAACAAGTAAAACAAGGGAAAGGCAAAAACTGGGTATTGGGGGTAGATAGAACCCTAAGGAATCTAGGAATATTTCTTTATATGGAAGATGATGAGGAGGTGATTTGGGAACCTTTAGCCTCAATTAAACTCTTGGGCTTTGAAAGAGTTTGGCCCACATGTATTATTAGGTGTTATGGAGTGCAAAAGAATTACAAACCACCATGTATACTGAGCCAAACTGAAAGGGAAAAAAAGGTCCTTTAATGACATGCCAGACAAGCAACTAGAAGCAGGGTAACATCTCAAAGAACTCCCAGCACCTGAATTTTGGAAGTACAGAGTTTATAAAGACAAACTCCACAAAACCACAAGAACAATTGAGGCACATGTAAATCAGAAAGACCTTGTTGAGACAGATTTTGATTCCATGAGAAAATTGTTTTGATTATACATTTCAGAGTCACTTTGTTACATAGCAGCCATAGTCAGGGATGTGGGAGGTTTTACTGTAAGGTCAACATAGATACAGCTGTCAGGAGGCCGAAAAGAAAGATTCTAAGCAAGCATAAAATGGAGTCAGGTCAAAACAAAATGACGTTGATTTGGTTCTTTTCCATTTCATTAGGCTTCATTAGTCTGAGAGCATGAGATTACAGTAAGTACCCCAATTATAATGGTTCTGTCACACTTGCCCATGTGGTAGGATTTATTCCACTTACCTTACTGACCTGGTCCTCTCCTCACCTGGTGACCAGCATGGTGGTGTCCAACTAGGCTCCTTTGTCAGTCTGGACCTCTTCCTGTTTCCCTACTTCTTATTGCTCTGGATTTACCAATCTCTATTCCATCACATGGTTTATTACATATCTGCAGATCTCCTTCTATGATTCTGGGACCTTGATCTCTGGTGAATTCTGGAATATACCACTAGCTTTGGGGTAGGGCAGAGACTCTTCTCTGAGTAATAGTCCACTGAAAACACAAAAGACACCTTCACTTCATTCCCATGGCAGAGTTTAGCACAGGCTATATCATTAATAGAATTTCACTGAAGTTCCTTATTGGCAGAAGAGTCTCACAGACCCCTGAGTAACACAGTTGTATCTAGATGTGTCAGCTTTTAGAGCTTAAAGTCCAATCAGGGCACCTTTCACTACATTGGTACCTAGTGAGCTACACAGCTCCCTGGCTGCTTCTAAAACTTTCTCTGAGGTGGGGACTATAATCTTATCAACTAGAGCCTGTTCGAGTAAGCCTATAAACTCTAGAATTGTGGTGACAACAGCCTCAAGGTCCTTTGTGATTTGTGGTAATAAAAGCCACAATGATCCAAGAGGCAAAGAAGTTCTACTCGATAAACTTCTATGTCCTACTGTCCCAGATCCCATTACCTCTCCAGAGGTCAGCAGACTCCCAGGATGACTACATTAAAATAACAACTTTTTATTCGACAATTATCACATCCTACCCATTGATGTGGCCCTGTTCTCAGATTCCAAAGTGGCAGCATTTCAGTAAAGATGATAATGAAAATAATAGGAGATGTTTTATTGTGCCAACTAAGAGTCAGGCAGTGTTATGAGCACCTACTTTAATTCACTTAATTGTTAAAAAGATCTCATGAAGTGTGTGCAGTTATTTTCCCTATTTATAAATGAAGAAATTTAGGCACAGGGTAATGAAGAAACTTGTCCAAAATCACACAGCTATTAAGCAACACGTTTGATATTTGAACCCAGGAAGTCTGGTTCCAGAGCCCACACCTACTATACTTACTATATCATATCAGCTCACATTCAGAACTAAATTTCCCAAACCCTGAATCATTCACTTTTAAAAAATTCTGATTTAATTCATATTCCTTATAATAAACCCATTTAAAATGTGCAGTTAGGACTGGATGTTGTGGTGCATGCCTATAATCCCAGCTGCTCCAGAGGTGCGTAATTTCAAAGTCAGTCTCAGCAACTTAGCAAGGCCCTAAGCAACTCAGCAAGACCCTGTCTGTAAATAAAATATAAAAAAGGACTGAAGATGTAGCTCAATGGTTAAGCACCCCTGGGTTCAGTCCCCAGTAACCAATATAGTAATAATAATAATTAATTAAAAACCTAAAATGTATAGTTCAGGGTTTTCAGTATATTCTGCAAGTTGCATGACTATCATCACAATCTAAAGCTAAAATATTTTCATCACCTCCAAATAACCTTATATTAGCAGTCATTCTCCATGTCTCTACCACCCCAGTATATTCCCTGGTTACTACCACTTTTTCTTTATGGATTTTTCAATTCTGTGCCTTTCATATAAATGGAAACATAAAATCCATGGTCCTCTGTGACTGGCATAACTCATTTAGCATAATATCTTCAAGATTCACTCATATTTTTCGGAACTTCACTTCTCATTGCCAAATTATACTTCACTCCATGGCTATACTGTATTTTGATTATCATTTCACTAGCTGATGGACATTTGGATTGTTTCCACTTTGGAATATTATGAATGTTCATGTACAAGATTTTGTGTGGCCATGTTTTTTGTTTTCTTTTCTGGGATTGACCTTAACCACTGAGCCACACCCAGCCCCATTTTTTATTTTTTATTTGAAGACAGGGCCTTGCTAAGTTGCTGAGGCTGGCTTTGAACTTGCAGTCCTCCTGCCTCAGCTTCTGGAATGGCTGGGATTACAGGTGTGTGCCACCATGTGCAGCTCATATTTTTTTCACTTCTCCTGGGCATATATCTAGTAGAAGTTTTAAATTATTCAAAATACAGCTCATCACAAGCACAGCCTTTATGGAATTTCCACTGGTTTTCTTTAGTTATTTACTTTTTTGAAATGTTTTTTGCTGTGGGAAATAAAAATCTAGTCTGTAGTTCCTACCAGCTTGGAGGACTCAGCTTAATGACCTGGAAATCCAAGGACACACACACACTTTCAAGCACACATATCCCATGCTTGTAAAAATTTACCAGTACTATAAGGAAGAATACACAGTTCAGGCACAAATCCCTATAGAGAAATACATATGTCTGCCTTTCCCCACCCCCACCTGTCCCAGAGCAGCCCTTTGAAGAAATATTTCTCTGGCTCAGAATCACATTACAATTCACCCCTTGGTTTCTCACTGAGAAGCATCTGCATTTAGATGAATGCTTCCTTGGCAGCATTTATTTTTTAAAAGAACACTGGGTAGATACTTGCTTAGCATTTCTGTAACTGCAGTTATTTCAGTGGTTTGACCAAAAGACAAGTATTTTCTAAAAGAGCAAGTCTCCTTCCTTTATAAGTCAGAAAACCACTTCAGTTATTTCAAGGTTCAGGAAAAAAAAGTCATTTAATAATTTTTCCTCTATATAAGTTGGTTTATTCTAAAGAGAATGCCTCTTTAGATGTACATTTTCCTTTGAGATAAACATTTCTTTAGGTAATTTAAAATTGAACTGATTTTTTTCAGCTTGAACATACTATAAAAATGCCAAAAAAAACAAATTTTGCAGAATGGGTTTAAAGTCAAATGCAGTACCCCAAAGGACTAAAACACTCTAAAAGTATCAAAGAGTTGACACAGATGGAAACATAACAAATATTTCACTTGTGATTTAACTATTCCTGGCTCCCCAAACTGAACACTGTTCAACATTTTTGCCCCACTATTTCCCCACTAACTGAAGACTCAGTAGTTTTGCCTTTGAGAGATGCCCGTCTTTTATTTCTTTCCTCTTCCTGCATGAAGTCCCTTCCACACAGGACCTGTTCATCCACCATTTAAAGTGCAAAGCCAACTCTACTACAATGGAAGCAAACTGGAAGGGAGGTCTCTGTGTTAAGAAGTAGACCTTGAAGAAGGTGAGCAGCTCATCGTGTGTCAACAGGCTTTGTTCTCAGGTGCCTCCCACAGTATCTGGTTCACTCCTTTAACCTCTCTTTGTCCTCATGTTTTTCAGGCACTGTTATTACCTGGGGCACCCCTGCAACCTTAGGTCAGAGCCTACTGTCCTCAGAGCCACCCAAGCATGGCCCACATTGGCTCTCTGCATGTCTAGTTAACAAGCATCCTTTCCCACAGGGAATTTCCTTAGGATTGAAAAAATACAATTTTGAAAATAGCCAAACAGAAGTTTAAGGTATTTTGCTCAAAGGTAGAAAGCTTCTTGGATCATCATCATCATCATCATCATCATCATCATCATCATCATCCTCCAACAAAAACTCCTTTTGCAGCAATGATTTCTAGAGACTGGTAGGCCATTTTAGACATGAGTCCTAAAGCCACAGCCCCAAACATGATTAGATGGATGCTATCTGATCTTGGTGATTCATCTCTTCTATCTCATCAAACATGTTTGGGTGCATTTGTCTTAAACCACTACCTCTTCTTTTCTTCTCTCCAATTAGGTGATTGATCTTCCTCCTCAAACCTCCAGTCCTGAGCAGTTCACCAAACATACTACTTTTCCAGTCAAAGTAGTTAAGAAATCGCTGTGTAGGACAGAGCTCTGCTGCAGAACCAAG
Source organism: Glaucomys volans (assembly GCA_020662805.1). NCBI lineage: Eukaryota > Metazoa > Chordata > Mammalia > Rodentia > Sciuridae > Glaucomys > Glaucomys volans. The sequence continues at coordinate 93,389 of JAJEJO010004615.1, forward strand.
GGACCAGAGGTTCCCTGGTTGCTGTTGCTCCTGTCTACTTGTCCTGCCCCCCTTAAGATGTCCCCTCTTGGGTTCTCATATCTGCCTCCATACCTGGGTTTCTGATAAAGATCCATTTATGTTACAAGTCATTCTTATGCTTTGACCTTCCCTTCTGGTATTGAGTCCAGTTTCCCACCATGGCTTCCATTCCTGCTGCCTTAGACTTATCACTACACTATCAGTATGTGGGGAACCTGTGGGACTCTCCTTGCTCTCCTGATGCAAATACCCTGCTTCACCCACAGGCTCTGCTGCTGCTGAGGGGTCAGCAGGACCTGGAGCATTTACTCCTGTGACATCAAGTTTCTAGCCTCTCTGCATCAAAAGATTCTTGACCAACATGAGTTTAATTCTATCGCCTTTTATATTCCCATTTAACTTCAACAAAATCCATACAGGTTGTTACAGAGAAAGCAGGCAGGGGGGTGGGGGAGGAAAATACAGAAAGCAGAAAGAATATTATGTTGCAGGCCACATTTTTAAATGATGATTTGAAAATTGTCAGTGAATCTGGGTAAAAAGCTATCATTTGGTTAAAAGGATAGAGCTCTCTAAGTCTAGCATAACTTAAACTCACCAAATTAAGTAAATTTACTTAATTATTATTTACTTAATTATTTTTAAAAGGGAATATTCAAGGGAAGTGGAAGGAAAATAATTTAAATATATCATTGGCTAACATTTTAATATTAAAAAATTGATTGATTTTGAAGGCATTAACAAGCCCAGTTTTACATAGGAGGTAGTATCAAATATACTGTCAGATGAAGAACTGGAAATAAGACATTCACTCCACTTACTCAACATACGTGCTTGAACCAAATGGTAAGCTAATAAATTGGGATTTCAAAATTAGATTCAATTATGTTAAACATCACAAAATGTAATAGCTAACTTACCATTATGTGCCAAGAGCTGTGTTGAAAACTTTAAATGCATTTCTCAATTTACTGCTAAGAAGATAATATCTAGGTAGATAATATCATTCCATTGTAGTGGCAGAAATGCTGAGGCCTAGATAAATTAATTAGCTCCCTCAAGGTCACTTACCTGTTAAACTTTGGACTACTGATTCCAGCCCAGGCTACCTGATTCCAAAGTCAGCATAATCAACCAACAAGTCTATCTGTGAGAGAATTCGGATTGTTCCTTTTTGTTCCCAGGATTTCTGCACTGTGTTCGGACCTTGACTTGAAGGAAAACTACCATTTTGATTCATTTGAACTGTGGTGCTCATGTCAATGGAGGAATCAAAGGTTAGGTCAGTGAATGTGTTCTTAAAATAATATTGTACAACATGTCTTTTCACAAGATATTTATTCCTCAGTACCTGAACAGACTACCAGCAGTGGAAGAATGAAATACAAGTTACTAGTATATTTTTCTGGTCTTCATGAGGAGCTCAACAGCCAGAATATTCATGAGCCACAATATAATGAAAAATTCATATTTTTTCATAATACATCTTAGGATATTTTATGATAGCTATTATGTATTTAGTGTACACATTTAGTGTATCTTCCTTCAGTTGAATTACCATAATAGGCACTGACTTCTGATAGCTTATGATCACCAGTCCTGTCCATCTGACTTCCTCATCTTTCCTTTTCCATTTTCCCCTTTACATATTTGGACCCATTTATCTCTCAGACACCACTCAACCCTCCTTCCCTCAATGTTTTCTCAGTCATCTTTTTCCATGTATGCCCTTCAGGTTAAACACTATCATTTTCTTTTGCCCTAAATTTATTCTCAACATACGTTCCACAATCAGATTAAATAATTTTTTTTTAAAAAAAGAAATCAATTCCATTCTAAAGTACACTTTTTAAATGCATCCAACCGTAACTTTTCTTCTTATTTAATTCTGACCTCCCTCCTTACCTGTTGCACTAACCTCATTATGGTTCTGTTATCTAAATCTCCCTCTGCTTATCATGTTTATATAAAGGCTTCTTTCATCATGCTTGAGTGTCTTAAGCCATCCCTTCTTTGACAGTAGGTCCATCTGTATCCTAGCTGCCTTGTTCATCTGCATCATCAACAGCCATGTTTGTCTTCCCCTGGCCATCTTCTATGTTTTCCCACCCCAGTTGGCCTTTCTTCTCTAGTTGCCCCCTTTCCCTTGTCTAAAAGAAGAGAACACTGACAAATGAGATCCGTTTATAGTCCCTTCACGTTTTCTCTGTAGATTGCAGGCATGATTTGTTTCAGAACATTGGAGAGGCAGAGAGTGGCTGTTGATGTGTCAGCCCAAAGAGACCATATGCCTGACATAAATCCAGAGAAAAGGGCCCTGACCCATGATCCTTTGCCCCTTTCAGAATTTTTATTAACACAGAATATTTTTTCAATGTACTTCTCTGACACAGAATTGATGTATACAATTACCTGAAACTTCTACATTTTTAAGACTATTAAATTATATGTGTAAAGGTAAGTGATTTTAGGAAGCAGGATGAATACTTCTCTCACTGATAATTACATCAATAATTATATTGCAAAGCTCTTCAATTGCATTGATTTGTATACTGCATTTAGAAGAACTGAAAGGAAAAGATTTGGTCAAGTTCAGTCTCCATCACAGCTATTACCAGTAGTTTGCCACCTGCCCACACCAGCATCTCCAGGGAGACAGTGGATTTCACTGCTGCATCACCAACCTGTTGCCAAGGAAACAAGAGGGCAAAAAAAATCCTCAATGACATTCAATTTCAAGGCAGTCAAGACACCCCTGAAAGGAATTTCAACAGTCCTATGAAAGAAGCTTAAATAGGTTTCTAATTATAAATTCTAAGCCATCTCCTTTTGCACCAGGTATTCTGTCTGCCTAGATTTCAGTATTTCATCCATTCTGTTTATCAAACATATATGCCAGACATCAAAATAGCAGGAGAACTTTCTTGGAGGAAGAAAGTAACCAAGGGAGAAAAGAGAGGCTAGGGGTGAAAATGGGTAGAGGTGCAGTAGTTAAAAAAATATAACACATTTCTAAGGCATGAAGGTATACTTTTTAGCCTAAGGAGGGCTGGCATTAATATCAGTACACATTTATAAGGTTTCAAACGCATATGTAAGTGTATTTGTATGGGAACAGATTGAAAAATTCTATATATGTACACATACATTAGAAAGTATGAGCATTTGTGTTCTTGATTTTCATGAAGGTACAAAACACATAAACAGATCATCTAATTAACTGCTTTGCCTGAGTGGAGTCTGTCTTTCTCCCATATACAGAAAACAGTAGACTTAACTTATTAGTTTCATTAGTGCTTGTAACTTTCAAGTGTGTAAAGATTTAGCTATAATGTTATGTCTGGGGACACATAAGTAATCTGGGGAAGAGGATGTAGATATGTCACACATGCTCTTGTGAGGACACTGATGTGTCCACTAGTGTGAAAGGCGTGAGCTCTTGATTGATGTTTGACCTCCCTATCCCACCCAGCAGTCTATCCTTAGTTGTTTTTCAGAAAGAAAAAGAGTATTTTCATTCTGATTCTCTCTCCCCCACAATCAACCCAGATTATTTCTATGATCCCAGAAAATGCAGATTTCTCTCTACCAGCAAGCAAGCCATTCTGCAGTGGACACCAGCTGAGTATCTTCTAATTTAATTCAGTTCTGACACTATCAACCTGGGGATAGCATCAGATCCCATGGGTTAAGGCTTCAGTCCTCAACCCAGTCCACACTTCAGAACCAGCCACAAGTCCAGGCCTCCAGAACTTATAATCAACTGGCTACAAATTGGGATTCCAATGACTCGGTCCTCAGGTTTGATTAATTGGCTAGAGCCCATCACAGAACTCAGAGAAATAATATACTTACATTTATTGGCCTATTATAAAAGTCTGTTTTTTTTCATATGCAGTAATGGGGATCAAATAAAGGATATTTTAAGGGATACCAATAAGCAGCCAGATGAAGGGGTACACAGGAAAAAGGACACTTCTGGAGCACTGAAGCTTCAGTCCCCATGGAATTGGTGTGTGCCACCTTTCAGCATGTGCATGAGTTCTTGTTCACCTTATTATGAGCTACCAAGTGTTCAGCTATTCAGAACCCCTCTAAACCCTGCCTTTTGGAGTTTTTCAAGAGACTTCATTTGCATGGCCATGACTAAAGCATGGGTGATCTGATGCTAAAGACTTTAGGGGAAACCTAGTGTGAGGTCTGTCAGGTTCAGAATTGTTCTGGCCTCTTTGAAGAGCATCCCTCCCTTCAGAGTATGGGACAGAAACTTTCTGGAATGAGGAGAGGCTTATGATCTACTATCAAACAAGGATAGGATAGGTCATAGAAATTTTTTTTTCTTTTTTATGGGCAGCTCCAAGACAGAGGTGGTTGAAAGTTAGAAATCCTATGACTTGCCTTGGAAAAGAGAAATTCTAGTATCTAGGACCTTGGAGTGAGAGAGTTATGAGCCAGGAAACATGGACAAAAACCAAATAATCCATATCATGATGCACGTTAGTGTTCTGCCCTGGGCTTCCAGTCACCTCCTATCTCTCCAGCAGCAATTTCCCATGCCTGCTAACCTCTTGCCCTCAGTCTTGCTTCCTAGTGGAATTTAAGGCTCTTCAGATCCCTGGGCCTCAGGAAATGCTTTCCAAGGTAACTACCTACGAAATGCCTAGACTAGTGCTTTTCAACCTTTTATGTATATCTGAATCACTCAGACTCTTTCTCAGTAGGTCTGGGTCACCCAGGTGGTATCAAGTTTGCTGGTCCAAGATGTTAGACCATAAATACCCTGAAGACAGCAGTAAATTCTGATTAACACCTAATGTAATGCCTGGCAGGAAATGTGCACTTAATGCATCTTACTTTATGTTGTACTTTGAACAATTTAAATTTTTTGTCATCTCATGCATATTACAGGGGCTGACATGCAGTACAAGATTAAGCTTGCTTTATGAATTAGTAAATAAAAATGGTATGATTATTTAGTCATTCACATGTTCAATTTATAGAGCACCTGCTATAAATATCATTTCACTCTCCTGTCCCATAAAAAAGAAAGGAGTAGAGAAAAAAAATAAGGCTAATTTAACTATGCTTAGATTTTAGTTTCTCTTTTTAGGGCACAGATGGTAATGTGTAAGGGGAAGGGGGAAGATACATTTCATAGGTGTCTTTACCTTCATTCCTTGGTATATGTGACCTTTCCATGACAGATTTGATTTCCATAAGAGATTTGATCATACACAATAAAATAAGAGTGAATAAAAGGGTGTTGAAAAGTGAGCAGAGGATTCCATGAAGGTAATTTGGTTCTGGGCACAACAGAATGGAAAATTATAAAGAGGTTAAGGGGAAAAATGTATATAAATGTAAGTATGACACTGTGTGTTTCTGTATATGATTGTATAATCTCCCTATTATTAGAAATATTCCTTAAGTAGTACAATTGAACTATTCATGTTATTCATAATCTTTACAATTCTTTTTTGTTGTTGTTTTGTTTTGTTTTTTTGCAGTGCTGGGGACTGAACCCAGGGCCTTGGGCTTACACGGCAAGCACTCTACCAACTGGGCTATATCCCCAGCCCTCTTTACAATTCTTATGAAGTAAACACTTTCACATACAGTTCAGGAAATTAAGTCTCACAGAAGATAGGTGAATGATCTGATAATTTGAGCTCATATCCATCTGATTTTAAAACTCAATGTCCTCCCACCTCATTATTTAGGACAAAAAAGAAAAAATGTACTTAGGGAAACTTTGTGACAAAATGTTTGAATTATCCTGCAAATTCAGGACTTGTGGTTGTTGTAGGTTCTTTGTGGGAATTTATAAGCAACCACACCAGAAAAACACATTGCTTTTGATTTTTTCCTTCCAGGAGAAGTAGTCAGGCTGGATGTGTTCTTTTGAGATGGATGGATGAAGGAGGAAGGGGCACTACCAGGAGATCATCATATGGTTTCTGAAATAGAGGCAGAAATGAAATCATCTGATCCCTTACCAGGGAGGGCTATGAGGGCTATGGTGGCTGTTATCACATTATAACTTGAACAAAGTATTAGAAATGAAAGCCTCAGGTTTCCTGACCTCTAAACCTCTGCCTTTCCACTGGGATAGCCTTTCTATACCTGGAGATATGGGTCAGAAGTGGGCTATTGGACCTATTATATCTTTTTAAACTTTGAAACCTTTTATATTCCTTTGGGTTGACCTTTGAAGCTAAAATCTGAATAGAGGCACCACATCGTGCTTTCTAAAGGATCTAGCTGCACCTGTTCTTGTAAAGAAACTCAGTGGCTCCTAAATTTTCAAATCTAGCTTATTTCTTTTAACATTTTATTTTCTAAACAATCCATTTGTAAATCCTTCCTGAAGTTCACCATGAATATGTCATGTATTTTTATGCAGGCATCCACAGGTTTTCATCCTGAAACCTAACCCAATAAGCAGTACTATTCATTCCCTCTTCTAATTGTAATATTATTCTTAATTCATATCACACTATTATATTTTCATTGTTCCAAAACTGTTTTGTGAATGTAAATCTTGCTGACTTAATTGGATTACTAGAAATGGGAACGTATCTTGCCACCATATGTAAACCCTTAAGCATAGGGCCTTCACCTCTGGAGAGGGGAAGAGCCTTCACCAGTGGAAAAGGGAAAAAGCTTTCAAGGCATGTAAGAGATCAGCTTATTATGTGTTCTTAAATTTGTCTCAGTGCCAATACTAAAGAATGTCAAACAAACTGTAAGTCTCTCACAGCTCCTACAACACTTGTATGTACTTATTGCTAATAAATATTTGGCAAAATGAATTTTGCTTATTTAGAGTTCATATTGCCTGATATAGTGCAGGCCCCTAGCAAAGCATCTGCATAACTATAATTCCCATATGTACAGTCTGAATTATTCTTTGTTGTGTCCCTATATAAAGTTCCTAGCACAGTAAATGTCCTATGGGAGGTGCTCAACAAATACATGTTGAGTAAATATATTGGTGTTATGAATGTTTATTGCACATTTCCCATGGATTGCCCTTCCATTCCTCCATATCTACTAAGGATATTTCATAGATCGAAGCTTCTCAAATTCTAATGTTCTTATGAATCACCTGGGCATCTTGTAAACATCTAGAATTTACTTCTGTACATTTGGGATGAGGCCAGATTTCCAAAGTGTGAGTGAGCATTTCTAACCAGATACTGGGTGATACACAAATAGTCTATAAATCACATTGTGAGTAGCAAAGATACAGACAAGCCTATAAAAAAGACTCAAGGTTTCCACTTTTAAATTGGATCCTATCAGTGAACATCAGTATATGTCTTTCATAAAATGTGTTTTAAGATCTTCATTTTCCAACCCCTTGGGAAAAAGGTCCTGGGACACTAAATATGTATGTGCTAAGGTCAGGACTATATAGTTGTTCGAACACTACTATCAATATTCAATCATCTGGATCTGCCAAATAAGTATTGGGAAGTACTAGGGAATGAATTGGAGAAAATTATACTCCATGTTTGTATAATTATGTCAAAATGAACCCCAATATTATGTATAACTATAATGCACTAATAAAATCTTTTGAAAAATTTAAAAAGTACTTCTTCTCAGTATTAGTTCTGACAAGAATATAGCCATGAATTTAAGGGTAAACCCAAGAATGGCCAACATTAAAATGTGACTGAGTTGCCACAATTTTGTGTATGTGTATGTATATATAACAAAGAGGGAGTAACAATGCAGGAGAAATTATAAAGGAAGATTATCAATGACAATAAAGATTTCTAGTTACTGGAAAAGGGAAAAAGCTTTCAAGGCATGTAAGAGATCAGCTTATTATGTGTTCTTAAATTTGTCTCAGTGCCAATACTAAAGAATACCAAACAAACTGTATTGACTTTAAGTTTTGGGATCAAGGGGGAAAAACAATGTAAATGCTTAACTGTAATTGTTGTATAGAGCAAATAGCAATTTAAAGATATATCTTGTTTTTCAGATATTTCAGGTATCAAGAGCTACTGCCCACAAAGGAAGCAATCAAGAATGTGAAGAGAGAGTCTATAGAATGGGAGACAATCTTTGCCACCTACACCTCAGACAGATATTAATCTCTAGGATTTATGACGAACTAAAAAAACTTAACACCAAAAAGCTAAGTAATCAATAAATGGGCTAAGGAACTGAACAGACACTTCACAGAAGATAAACAATCAATCGAGAAATGTATGAAAAAATATTCAACATCACTAGCAATTAGAGAAATGAAAATTAAAACTACACTGAGATTTCATCTCACTCCAGTCAGAATAGCAATTATCAAGAATACAAGTAACAATAAATGTTGGCAAGGAAAAAGATACACTCATAGATGGCTGGTGGGACTGCAAATTGGTGCAACCACTCTGGAAAGTTGTATGGAGAGTAGTATGGAGATTCCTCAGAAAACTTGGAATGGAATCACCATTGGACCCCAGTTATCCCATATAGGCATATACCCAAAGGACCAAAAGTCAGCATATTATAATGATGAGGCCACATTTAATGTTTATAGCATCTCAGATCACAATAGCTAAGATATGGAACCAACCTAGGTGTCCTACAAGAGTTGAATGGATAAAGAAAATGTGGTGCATATACACAATGGAATTTTACTCAGCCATAAAGAAGAATAAAATTATGGCATTTGCTGGTAAATGGATGGAACTGGAAACTATCATGCTAAGTGAAATAAACTAATCCCAAAAAAATCAAAGACTGAATGTTTTCTCTGATATGCAGGTGCTGATTCACAGTAGGTGGTGGGGTGTGGGTGGGGAAGAGTGGAGGTTTATCAGATTGGGTAGAGGGGAGTGGGGGAAAGGGAGGAAAGACAGGAATGGGAAAGATAGTAGAATTAATCAATCATAACTTTCCTATGTTCATGTATGAATACATGACCAGTGTAACTCCATATCATGTACAACCACAAGAATGAGAAGTTATACTCCATGTATGTTTAATATGTCAAAATACATTTTACTGTCATGTATAACTAAAAGGAACAAATTTTTAAAATGTTGAAATACAAAACTAATGGGGAACGAAAACTATTGTCCACCATACCCAAATATTAGAGAAGTGTAGATATTAGCTGTCATTTGATCACCTCCTATTTCACTGCATAAAAGAATGTTTTGCAGTTAGGGGCACTGTCTGTACCCTAAATATTTAAAAATGTTAGTTGACAAGCTCTATGCTATGCAAACCATGAGTAAGGTAAATAATGATAGCTTCCACTGATTATTAAGCAGTGCTATGTTGTAGCCAAAGCCTAAGAGTTCAATTCAGTCATGAGAGGAACTGATTTTTCACTCGTTATTGCAATAGATGCCATAGCAATCACCATTATTGCTGTTATTCTGCAGAAAGGCATCCATTTCAGAAACCCTGAGTACATTTTTAGAGTGTGTAATCAAATTTACTCTAACCACTTGCACATATCGTCAAGCATTTTGTATCTATTTAGGTAATGCTTTGATATTGAGCCTCATACATGCAACTTTACACCATGTCCAAGATGTAAATACACCATTGCCTTGTCCGAAGAGAGAGCTTAGTAGATACTTGAGTAGAATAGATTCCAGGAGATGTTGCAAATTAGACAGTCAACCCCCTTTTCCTGTATTTTTCTTGGTCCTCATCATCCCAAACTTCACTCTCCTGAAATGACGCCTGAGATATGGGCAGAGGGTTTATGGAGAAAAAGGCAAAGACAGCATTAGAGTGGTATCAAAACAGAAAAGCGGGAAGAAGGAGAAGGAGGAGGAGGAGGCAAAGAGGAAGAGGAAGGGGAAAGGGAAGATGAAGAGGAGGAAGAGGAAGCAACATCAGCAAGAGGTGGAGAAACTAAGGATTCAAGGGAGTGATATGGTTGATTTTGGAGAATCAGGGCATGGGAAACGAAGGATCCTACATAGGGAAGATAAATAAAATCTGTCTTAGTGTGCCTGAAAAGTTTCCAAACAGATTTAGACTTAAAAGTAAAATGTGAACAAAAGTAGAATGTGAGCTTTCATTCTCTTTTGCTTACTTTAGCTTCCAAAATAAGTCTCTGGGAGATTTTAGTTCTTAGATTATGGTCATTATCATTGACCTTATTCCTATCACTATTCATTAAAATTTATATGTCCATATAAATAGGCCCAATTTGCCATCCCAGTTACATGACTCCTTTCAGCTCTAAGTGTCTCATTCACAGACTGCTGTCACTGTCACTTTCACCATTGCAGCTCATTGCCTCTGGAATCATGACTAACATTCCTTGGACATCACCAGACCACCAGTACTTCACTGCCCTTCCTCCCTCTCTGGTGCTCACTTCTCTCCTTCAATAGCTTAAATTCTGTGGTGCACTGTTAGAATATATACACTTGCATACATTCTGAATTCCTTCTCCTCTCTTTGTCATGATTTTAATTTAACAGAGCTTCGTATTAGCTTAACTCTAACCCTCCATTTACTCCTAATCTCCACTCCTGCAGCTGTCTATTACTGGATAAAAACATATGAAATGTTTCACTATTATCCTCAAACAGCCCTTATTTCTCTGCTCTATTTAGTTTCTTACTGCACAAGCTGGTTACAGATGCTCCTTGGTTATGATGGAGTTATGTCTCAGTGAACCCATCATAAGCTCAAAATATTATGTTAAAAAATGTGGTTAATGCACCTAATCTACTGAGCACCATAGTTTAGCAAGAGAGTACACTATGGACTCTTTTTTGATCCCATGGCCTATCAAGAGCTGCATCTCACTGACCCTGCCTAGTATCATACTACATATGATTAGCCTGGGAAAAAAATTAACACCCCAAATTCAAAGTGTGGTTTCTAGTGAATGTGTATTTCTTTGACTCCATTATAAAGTAAACAAAAAAATCACAAATCAAACCATTGTAAGTTGAGCACCATCTGTTTTTCTTATCTTCTTCTTCAAACTGCTACGACCTCCTTCCCCATTTTCAATCTCATTTCATGGCTTTGGTTCCAGGTACACTGAAAACCACAGAAGTAATCAGAAGAGAATTTCCAAAGCTTCCACCATCTCATTTAACCAGCCTGCTTAAGAGCTGTGCCAATAAACTCTGCCCTTCTTTTTGCTCCTATGGTATACCACCCTAACCCTAATCTTCCACTTGCATATTAAATAAGAATTATTTTTCTTTAGTGGAAGATCAAATTTTTCCTTGCTATTAGGTTATCCCTCCTATCTTAAGAGTGATGTTATTTTTTTCCATCTTTTTTTTCTTTTTTTTTTTTCTTGGTGGTGCTGGGAATTCAATCCAGGTCTTGTGTATGCAAAGCAAGCACTCTACCAATTGAGCTATATTCTTAGCTCCGCTATTATTCCCATCTTAAAAGACAAAAAAAAAAATGGTACTGATACTATGACAAATTCAAGAATGAATAATGAATTGATTTCCCATATGACACTGGAAATTTTTTGACCCCACTTTCCTCTCTAGCTGCTTTCCTCCCTGAACTCATTCCAGATAGGATTAACTCTCCAGCCCCAGAGACTGCCCTGCTCCTTCCACCCTATAGGGTTTCAGATAGAAGACTACAGAGTCTGATCCAGAAAATGGGCTCTCACCAGACACCAAATCTATCAGTGCTTTTATCTTAGAGTTCTTGGTCTCAAGAACTGGGGGAAATAAATTTTCTCTCCTTTGTAAACCACTAGTTTATGGTGTTTTGTTATAGCAGCCTGAACAGAAGGAGACAACCTCTTAACTCTGACCTCCCTGTTAGCTCTTTACCCACTATGTTCTATTCCAACAGCTGATCTATCATTTAAAAATAGAAGTCAGATCCTGTCACCCTGTTCATAACTCTCCAGTTGCTTCCCATGTCATTACAAACAAAAGTCCACAATGGTTACCAGGCCTCTTGGTTCCTCTTTGACTTTCTGTTTTACTGTTTTCCACCTTGCTTCACTCAACATTCCAGGCACATCCCATCTGAGGGCGTTCGGACTGTTTGTTTCATCTGCATGGAGTCGCTTTCATTCTGGATAGCTGTATGATTTACTTCTACTGCTCCTTTTGGACTTATTTTCCATTCTCACTTCTCAAGCCTTCTCTGATTCCTCTCAGATTGCAATCCTGATTCTTCCTGTTTCCCCTCTTACTTTTTATTTTCTTCATGTATTTCTGATTGTCTGATACTATTATTAGTATTTTACTTATTATCTCCTCACTCAAATATGAGTTATGTGAGAGGTGGAATTTTCTTTTCCTATTTGTTCACCATCATGGCTAAATTTTTAGGTACCTGATAAATATTTATTGAATGAGTAAGTTAAGTATAACACTCAAATTTTTCTTTATGAATAGCATGAAACATAAGGGGAATCTCAACCCCACTTGCTTTTGCATTAATCTAAGCCAACACTAAACCATTACAATTAAGTAAGGACTATCCAGCTGGTTATTCAGATGTTTTAATTGTCCACAGGAATCTATTCAAGTCATCCACAATTTCTTATGTCTTCCTTTAATAACTAAAATGGTTTTAGGATGATTGTATTCCAGGTGACCAAGCCTGGGTCACTGTTTTACTACTTAGGCAGAAAAACCATTAGAACAAATCCTTCATTTAAAAATAGAAACCATATGCCAGGCCCTGGGATTGATTCCCAGCATGACAAGAATAAATAAATAAATATAAAAACCAGAACCAGTGGAAAATAGGATTCAGCACAAAAATTAACTTTCAGTTAATTGCAATCAATTATAATCAATTTATTCTATCATGCAATATTCACAGCAGTCACTAATAACAGAAGTATGGTCACTATTGTAAGACAAATACCACCTATGTGCTCAACACCTATTTGAGTCTGACTTTATTCTACATAAATTTGGAATATTTGTAAAAATAATAAATGGATAATTTAAGAGTATATAGAATTTACTGGCAGAAATGTTGTAGATTTTTTTCCTTCCATGAATATTTCACGATGATTTTCATGCTATCAGTGGAGCAAAATTGTGTTTCCTATTACAGTTTCAAGTAACAACAGTCAGGTTGGAGAGACTTTGGGTCAGTGCTTGTTTCAGTGAGAACCTCCTTCTCACCTCTGTTAATCTTATATAATCATGTTGTTGACTTTGAAGAGACTCGGATATTTGATTTGCTCAAGGTAATGAAAAGTTGTATTCCTCTTTTTACCCTTCTTTGGTTGGAAAAAAAGCAGAAAGACCTGGATTCATAGGGAAGCATGTGGGATATATTATGAGGGAGGGAAAGATGGAAAGGAGATGCTAGAGTCCTGATGAATAATTTCTGTCACTCCAAGGATTTTGCTGAGATACTCACCCTATTTATTTTCTTATGCACTAGAATGTGAGCCCCCAGATATTTCTTGTCCTAAAGGACTAAACATATTTGTATTTTTAGTGATTGCTGTGTATTTTATCTGGTGTAGATTTGATTAATTCCAATTGCCTTGAAAGTGAATTTTAATGTGGATGATACCCAAGTCCTGCCTCTCCATCTCTCCTGTACCCTAACTTGCTTCCATAACCATTGTCCCAGTGTGCTCTGAGACAAAGAATACACACTCCTCCTGTGTCTCCTCCCAGGGCTTTCTAGACTTGGTCCCCATTCCCTAGTTTTGTAGCTCACACTTTCCCTATAACCTTCAATCTCAACTTCACTAACCCCTCAGTACCATTCATGAATTTAGCTAATTAGATGTGGAAGGCAGCAACTAGAGATACCTTGGGTTTGAGGGAAAAGATAGAGAATGTATGAGAGACTGGGCTGGACACAAGGACTAGGGCAAAATATCAATTGAATCAAACCAAAGGTAATCTCAGAGAAAATTCAAACTTCCACCAATAGGGTTTAAGAAAGTCATCATTTGTTATTGAGAAATAATGAATAAAGCAAGAATGGTCTGAGAGAAAGATGTATGTATATATGACTACCAACAAAATGAGAAGAGATAAACTGAATGTCATTTGCAAGTAATAGTAATTCTGAGAGCTAACTGCAATGTGCTCTGCTTCTAAGGGAGGGCTAAGCTTCAGTGAACTTTTGGGACATGTGAAATTATTACAGGCACTTTAACTATTCCTATCTCTGTTTGTGTATATTATGGCTAAAAATTATAGAAAACACCGAAAACATCATTCCTAACTTGAAATTGAGATCTATATCTGTTATGGTTTAAATATTAGGTCTTTCCAAAAGCTCATATGTCAGACAATAAGGAAATTTCAGAGGTGAAAGAATTGGGTTATGAGAGTCTTAACCTAATCAGTGCATTAATTAGTTTCCTGATAGAGATTAACAGGGTGGTAATATAGGCAGGTAGTATGTGTTTGGAGGAGTTAGGTCATTGAGGGTGTGCCTTTGGGGTTTTATATTTTGTCCATGGTGAGGGGAGTTCTCTCTTTGCTTTCTAATTGTCATGTCCTGAACTGCTATCCTCCACCACACTCTCTGATATGATGTTCTGCCTCACCTTGACCCAGAGAAATAGAGCCAGTCATTTATGAACCGAGATCTCTGAAATCATGAACCCCTATATAAGCTTTTCCACCTCTAACTGTTCTTGTCAGGTCTTTTGGTCACAGTGGTGAAAACGCTGACTAAATAATATTTCCTTTTTCTTTTGTTTTTTTAACATTGTGTGAAAGAATGAAAGTCTAATTTTACCCTTGCAAAGCTATTTTGTATTTTTAATCTTCACATGGTATGAATGAAAAAACCAGAATGTTAGAATCGTACTAATAACACAGTACTAATCAGAGTTAATTATGTGTTAAATGAATAATGGTATGCCAGATAAATAATATATATTAGTTGGAAATCAGTATCTACTCAAAACCACATCTGTTAAGCCTGCCTATGTATTAGGTGGTGGAGATAAGAGAAATATAAGATATAGCCCTGCCCTTGAGGAGCTCATAGCTTAGTGCATTGCTTCTCAAAATTTAGTAAATGTAAGAATCAGCTGGGGATTTGCAGAAATAGAGATTCTCCAGTTGCATTGAGAAAAATTCTGATGTATAGAGAATGGAAAGGGATAAGCAATGTACATTTTGAATACGTCGTCTCAGGAGATTCTAATGCAAGTGTCCTGTGACCACACTTTGACAAATGCAGATGTTTTAGTTGGCTTTTTTTCCTGATGTGACCAAAAGACCTGACAATAACAATTTCTAAGGAAGAAAAGTTAATTTGGGGACTCACAGTTTCAGAAGTCTCAGTCCATAGGTGGTCAAACTCCATTCCTCTGGGCCTGAGATGAGGCAGAATATCATGGTAGAAGAGACTGGTGGAGGAAAGCAACTCAGGACATGATCAGGAAGCAGAAAGAGAGAGTTTCCACTCATCATGTACAAAATATATATCCCAAAGGCAGGCCCCCAATGACTCATCTTCCCAGCTACACTCTACATTGCTGTCAGGGATTGATCCACTGATTTTGTTAAGGCTCTCATAACCCAATTATTTCACCTCTAAACTTTCTTGCACTGTTTAACCCATGAGCTTTTGGGGGACACCATAACACAGATCTAACAAGATAGATAGATATATGAACTGAAAAATTATAAAAGATAGTAAATGTTATATCAAAGAGATGGTACTAGAGACCCATCAAGTGTCACTGACTGAAGAAGTCAGGGAGAGTCCCTTAAGGAGAGAACATTCATTGGAGCAGGTCCCTGAAAGGTGAATCAGAGTTTGCCAGGTAGAGAAGAAGAGGAAGAAATTCCAGATCTTGTGCAGAGAAAATGTTGCAAATGTGAGAATGGAGGCATCTAGAGAATGGCATGAGATTCACTGTGAAAGGAACAATTCAGTGTGTGATAGAGTGACACCAAAAAATAGAATGGATTCCAATCTTCAGTGTTTGTGTATTTAAAACTGTAGGCACTGGGAAACAAAAGATATTTGTAATCAGGAGACAGAAATGATCACATTAAGTTTTTGAGCCAAATTTTTCCATCTGTGTAGTAAAGGTTGGGCAGGAGAGGAAAGATTTGGTAGCTGGGAGAAAAATACAGAATTGTGACAATAATCCATGAAGTAGATTACCCTAGGGAGAATGTGGATGAAAGAACTGCAGGGATTTAAGAGACACCCATGTAGAATCCATAGGTCATTGGGGTAAGACAAGGGTTGTGAAGGAAGAAATTGCTGCAGATGATATCAAACTTTCTAGTCTAGACAAATAAGTGTCATTATGAACTAGATCCAGAATTATGAATGCTATTAAGAGTAAGGTGAATTGGAGAAAGTCTATGTGCACAAGTGAAGTTTGAGATATCTGGAGGAAATGTTGGTACACAGAAGGTAACTGGCTACTTGGAACTGACTGCTTAGTTTTATCTCCCAACCCTGAAATGGTACCAACATCCACCCCATGCTCAAGTCAGAATTTTAAAATCATTTCCTATTCTTTCATTTTTCTTTCCCATTTCACTCCATCCAACATTAAGTCCTATTGCTCATATTCAAATATATACTCAGCCCTTGGTTGCTATGGGTTCTACCTTCATGGATTCAATCAGCTGTGGATTAAAAATATTCTGGAAAAAATGTATAAATGCACTGAACGTGTACAGACTTTTTTCCCTGTCATTGACTTCTAAATAATACAATATAACAATTCCTTGCACAGCATTTACATTGTATTGTGTCATAAATAACCTAGAGATAATTTTAAGTTCAGAGGAGGATGCATGTAGATTCTATGTTTTACACGAGGGACAGGAGCATCCACAGATTTTGTAGCTGCAGAGAGGCCTGGAGCCATTTTCCCACGGATATGGAGGGATGAGTATTTATCAATTCAACTCATTTCTATCCACATCTACTTCCATCCGTTCAGCATCCCTCATTTGATCTTCAACAGCTTCCTCATTAATTTCACCTTTTTAGTAGCAAGAGTAATAGCAAAAAAGAAATCAGATTACATCAATCTTTTGTTTAAAATGATTCAATGACTTTCAAATCTACCTACAATAAAAATCAGACTTCAGGATCCTACATCATCTTGCTACTATGTTTCTCCTCGAACTTATACCATTTTCTCCCATGTTAATCATCATTCAGTCACAAAGTAAGCATTATTTTCCCACCACAGGACCTTAGCTCATGTTCTTCCACTCAGCTGGAACAGTCTTCCTTTGAAGACTCACAGAAAGTTATTTTCTTTCCATCATTCAATTCCTTCTAAACGTCTTTTCCTCAGAGAATCCACCCTAACAATCCTATTTGGTAGAATATCTCCTATATTCTCATGCTCATCTTCTTGTTTGATTTCTATATGTAATTCATTACAATGTATAATTATTTTCATTCATTTGCTGTTTACTTGTTTTCTTGTCTTTCTCTACTAGACCATGCCCTAGTTTTGTATTCTTGGATTTCCAACTTTTTGCAAAGTGCTGGGGAAAGAGTAAATGCTCACTAGTTTTAAATGAATGAAATACTGTTACAAGATCAGAGATAGAGTTATTAACATATGTCAATAACTGTTGAAGGTTCAGAAATCAATGAGATCATAGCTAAAGCATGTGGATCAAGGAGTGAATTTTGGACAAGACTGTAGAAATACATAAATATTTATGGTATAGGAAGAAGAGAAGGCCTGCTATGGAGGTGCAGGAAGCCATACATAGCTTGAGAAAAGAGAGGACTACTAGCAGAGAAGAGGCAGGTAAAACACACCACACCCTGGGTTAGCTCCCCAGCACCTAGCACAATGCCTGGTGTTCCACAGGCACTCAAACAACATGTGCTCATCTCTGGGGTGAAAATCCAAAGAATGAGGGGGATGGGCTCAATTATACCAAAAGAGATCAAGGAAGATAAGGTTTTTATAATCAAGAGGCTTCTGATCACCTTGACAAAAAAAAAAATTTACTTTGGAACACATCATACAATTAATTTACTTGACCTGTTTACTTCTACTGTTCATCTCCCTTGCTAGACTGGGTACCCTTTGAGGTCAGGAAATCTTTCATTATGCACTAGTGTGTCCTCACCTCCCAGAATGATTCCTAAAAAAAGTTTTGGAAATGTGTAGGAGATTTTTCTTCTTTGAAGTCTCAGTTTATATACACAAAGAATTGTCTTTTAGAATGTCTAGTTTCTACAGTGAGCCCACACAATAGAAGCATGGATTGTTATCAAACTTGTCCATTGTTCTCCCAGTGAATCCCTTGGATATTATGTAGTTCAAGGCTTGTGCTCCATCATCCCTTCCTCCCTGCCCCCGCAGATTTACTGTGTGATCTGGAGATAGGTTTAAATGTCAGCAGCCATTATTTATTCAGTCTGCTCAACGGAAATCAGTCCTTTACATCTTTTCATGCAACAAAAGTAGCAAAGACCAGACGATTCCTTTTTTGCCCGAATCATCAAGGCCCACACCTCTTCCCACTGACTGAAGCTATGGCAGGGAACATGCATTCCACCAGAATTCATTCAAGGCCAAGAAAACCTGACATTTACTGAAGATCCAGGCTTAACCACCTGAAGTAAATCTACAAAACTTTTCCTAACCAATAGGACTAGTCTGCAGATTATTGCAAATGCACAACATATGCATTTTTAGAACGCAGACTCTGCTTCCAAAGGCTCTAACTTATTTCTTCATTCGTTCTTCTTGGGTTTTCCTGAGAAGCAGAGTTGTTTTTATTTCTTGAATTCAATAGGGAAATATGATATTACCTTTTTCATGTTTCTAGACATTGAACCTTCTCGTTCTTCTGAATAAAGTGTATTTTTAAACTGGTCTTTTTAGTATCTCAAAATTGGATAGCGCTTTAACTTGACTGGCATTTATACATTTCTTGATGTTGTAGAAATTGCTATATACCAGCTAGACAGAAGTAGTTTGGGATAGTAAGTGAGCTGGATGGTATGAGGAAATGGTGAGTACAAAACCTGGGAGTGGAGGATGTGTGAGAATTTTAGTGAATGTTTTACAGGAGTATATAATTGCCTGTGTGAGTGTCTGTACATTAAGGTTGAAATTTTCGGGACTAAGAATTTATACAACTGATTTTTAAAATAACAGATGTGTGTCATAGGCTTAGACATTGAAGAACTGTCCGTACAAGTGGCATCAGAGCCAAAAGGACTGCAATATCAGGACATCAATTCATCAAGTCTGCAGAGGAGAGGAAGCATATGTTCTGACTACTCTCCACTGATTGGTCAGCTGCTGTTTCCATAGCAATCCATGTACAGCTCAGACACATTTTTTTCTCTCCTATCCTGCATTACCTCCATTGCATAGCAAAGAACATCGGATTTATAAACAGACAAGCTTAGTAAACACAATGTGGTTCTTCACCATTTTTGTTGTGGCTGATTATTCCAATTGTACAATAGTTACAGTCTATACTGCACTCCTGACTACTGACAAAGCAGGGAGGAAAAAGCCTTATATTTGACCTATCACTGGGGGGAAACAACCTTTATCTAAACAGTTTTTTTATATAGATAGTGTAGGCTTGGGAAAATAATAGTATTTTCTTTAAACTGGAATGAAGGATCCCCTAGGATTTCTCTAAATGTCTTCTTTTTGTACATGTACATTTGAATTTTTGCATGTAGAATGAGAATATTTATGTAAAGTGTGGCTCACATCTAAACAGTTTTTTTTTTAGACTAAAACTGGTGTTGTATACTGTAAATGTGAAAAACAGTAATCACCACTCTCAGAAACTTGAACCAGGAAGATATTTTTATTACAGATAGCTATTTTTCACTGTTTATTTCACTAGATGCAATCAAACATTTCTTAAATCTTCATCATAGTGAAATTGGTTTCTGTGGTAAAATTGGCTATCCACTTTTCATTCACTCTACTATTAAAAATAGCATGGGTTTATCTTTAGGGGAATTATTCCATCCCCATTCTGAGACCACATACTTGGCACAGCTAGTACCATTCCCAGCTCCAGCTGGGTGGGAGGTCAGCCTAGGTCTGACCAAGCAGTGCCTCACATTCTTCTGGTGACTGGATCAATGATAGAGACCAAGGCCAATATAGAAACCAGGGCCAAATGGTTAATTTGGGGATTTTCACCTGAGCAACTGGAAAAGAGGCAAGATTTGTATTCTAGACTTGGGCCTGAGTGAATCAGTCTGGAGAAACTAGGAAAAGAGAAACTTAGAAGGAATGAGTTAATAGAGAAGAAGAGAGTGGAAATGAGACAAAGCTGTAAAATAGGACTCAAACTATTTTCGCTATGAAATCTTATGAGAATGAAATGAATTAGTTCTATCAAGTACTTAAACAGTGCCTGACAAACAGTGAGCGCTCAAAAAAGTTTTAGTGGTTATTATCATCATTAATGGCTTGACCGCACCTAAACTCAGGCCTGTTCCCTGATCTTTTCAATTATGTGGACCAAAACTGTTTTCCCATCCCTCCTCCCAATTATCATTGGTTTTCTGTTATTTGTAACTAAAAAAGTTTCTCTCTCTCTCTCAAAAGTATTTGCACTGTAGAATTTGCAGTCTTTATCAAGCTATTCTACTTATAAGCACATATCTGAAATATAATGAAGTTTATATATACATACAGTCATTATAGTGCTTATATATTACAAAAAAAAAATCAAGCACCTGATTGTTAAAACAAATGGAAAGGTTAAACATCTTAAGTTCTATAGATATATTTGTATGTTAATCTGTCATTAAAAGGATGCCCATTAAGCCAGGCACCATGGCACATGCCTGCAATCCCAGCAGCTTGGGAGGCTGAGGCAGGAGAATGCAAGTTCAAGGCCAGTCTCAGTAATTCAGTGAGTCCCTGAGCACCTCAGTGAGTCCCTGTCTCTAGATAAAATATAAAAAAGGGCTGGGGATGCAAACTAGTGGTTAAGCCCTCTGGGTTTAATCGCTGGTACAAAAAAATAAAATAAAGGGTGCCCATTATATTTTACAACATATGTGCATATTGTGTGATTTTGCATACACTAAATAGTGTCATAGAAAGAAGAATGGAAGGAAAAACACAAAGGAATTAATGGATATTTTCTCTGTGTCTTGAAATGATGAACAACTTGAATTTTTTTCTTTCATTGTATTTTATGTTATATATAATAAGAACTTAGTATTTTAAATTTATTTTTCATTATCTATATACATTTGTAGAATTTTACATGCTCCAAAAAGCAGATTTGCTATAATTTTAACACATACGAATAAGAAGGAATTTAGAAAAATTAGAAAATGTTAAAAATCTTAGAAATGTTCTCTGATTCCATCATCTTTGCAAATTTGACTGGAAGAAGAGGGTGAGAAGTTGTAACTTACTCAACATCTCAGAGTATCGGCTAATATTTTAGGACTCAGGAGACATTAATGTGAATCGTATTTCAGTTCTCTCATCTCTATTACAACACATTTTTTAAAATATGCAGCACAGAGTGGACGTGGAGATCTAAATTTGCATCTGGTCACCATAGCAACTGTTTTTTGACTTTGAACATTAGGCACCACCTGTTGTTCTGTGTACAAACCTCCAGATAACACCACTCATTACAGAGTGGAAGAAAGGTTGCATATACCTGTCTAAAATTGCACTTACCTAATATACTAGTTCAGTGATGACTGGTCACCCACTGTCATATACCTAAAATACCAAGCACACTATTGTACGTCTTACTATAGCTGCATGTACAGCAGCTCATTTCTTGACTTTGAAAATATTAAAACCTTAATTTCACACATTGTTATGCCAACATGAAGCTCACAACCAGACATACTAGAATATTGCACGTAGGACTATACTACTATGCTGCTTATTTCATGTGACATTTGATGATTGTGAAAACTACAACATAGTCAAAATTCTCTCACAAAGCTTTCTGGTTTCCTACATTTGCACAAGAACTCACACACAGAGTCACACTTCTAAATATATCATGTTATTTTAGAAATGGTGTAAACCCTTTTTCTCTGATTCATTTTTAGTTTTTCCTATTTGCAAGCAAACCAGCTGTTGGGAAAGACTTGGGGGTTTTCCTTAATTAAAATGATTTCTCATTACTCTGATTTAAAGACTCTAAATTATAATAGGAAGAGTCTCCTTCCTTGGAAAGACTTCCTTTGCAAAAGATGAAGGGATTTCAGACTAGCTTGTTTAGGTTTTATCATCCCTTGGATATACATGATTAACTATTTAGTATTAAAAGTATTAACTTTCTTAGTATTTAAAATACTAAGAAAAGCCTCAAATGCATTTTAGAAAAATGATCAACTGCTCAAAAAGTTCTATAGGATATATTATGAAAGAATGTGGCTCACCATCTAAATCCATTGAAACAGGAATGCTTCTGGGGGTACATTGAGTATGTAATCGTTACTAGTTTCCTTTTTGCTCAACACTTAATTTTCTCATTGAATTTTTAGCCCAGCCTTCTTTCAACCCAGTATCCAAGTTAGGAGTTGCGAGCAGCAGATCATGTTATGTCCATGGGTTTCAAGTGCTAACGTACACTTGTTTTTGTGAAAGCCTGGTTCCCCTCTCTCCTCTATGCCTTTCTCTCCTCCTTTTTCTTCTGCATTGTGGGGCATAGGAAAAGGACTTGAAGACAAACAGGACTAGTTAGAACCTCCACTGCATATGCATTAGCCACATAACCTGTCTGAACCTCAAGCTCTCTGCAAGAGGGAGGTAGCAATACCCATTTCATATGTAAAGTGAGAATGAGATGTAGGAAAGCTTGTGTTACTAAGCATAATACTTAGGAGGCACTCATAAATTTTATTTCCTGGATCTTTCTCCACTCATAAGGTTTTCCAGTGTCCTCTGTTATAGGCTAAAGTAGTCACATCCTGGTACCACGCACAAACCAGTAATCCTTCCTGCAACACAGCTGCTGTCTGGCCTTTATCCTTAGCTCTCCTAAGCCACTGCTCTCCTAACCAGAGAGGAGAGCAGTGGCAACAAGAGTGACCTCAAGACTTCAGGGAAATGAAATGCACTTCTGTCTCACAAATAGTTATGATCTGCTGGTTCCACATCACAGTAAAGCAGAAGACAATTTTCAGAGCCCTGAAAAGAAGCAATAAAAATTGGATTATAGGAGATGGTATTTGCAGAATCTTAGCACAGTGCTCACAGTAAAGGCTCAGAGAATGTTACACATTCCCATAAATTATTTTTGGAATGAATGGCTAACCAGGTCAGTGAGGGCACTACTGGATCCTTAGTTGAACAGTATTAAATGAACTGATAATGATGGTGACCAAGAACATGAAACCAATTTCTGGTTAAATAAGAATTTGCAGAGATAAAATTTCAGATGACACACAAAGGGTAGGTTAAATTAAGTGGAGATATAAACCACAATATAGACATTTATTTAGCTCTTAGCTGAAGTCTGCATACAACGACTCCCCCAAATCTTTCACCATGGATTTCAGAAATATTATTCTGGAACATAGCAATCTCTAATGTTAACAAGAGGGAGAGGTGAAATTGTTCTGAACTTTTCATGATAGCTGCAAGACTCTGTCAACTTTGCCATTAAAACAGGGGGAAAAATGACCCAAAAGAAAATGTTATATTGCTGGTCTGAAAGCTATAAAGAGGAAAGTCACTCATTCCATCACCAAGTCCTATCACTGTGGTCTGAAGGAATACTAGTAGTGAGTGGAATACATGTTAAGATAATAACATGTTGAAGGTCAGAAACATCCTAAGGTCATCTTGTTCAGGACTTCTTAACCTGGAGCAGAGAAGGTTAATTTGTGGGGAGTGTCTGTGAACCCTTTAAAATCATGTGCCAAGCGGCTTGGGGTTCTGAGGCAGGAGGATTGCAGGTTCAAAGCCAGCCTCAGCAATTTAGTAAAACTGTAAGCAACCTAGTGAGACCCTCAAAATGAAAAAAAAATTTTTTTTAAATAGATTCAGTTTATTAATGTATTTTTAACATGATTACTGAATTCATATAGTTAGCATTGCTCTCCATTTAATATCTAATTTTACATGTTTGGTAACATTACATATTTAGGAAAATGTATTTTATTTTTATTGTTGGGATAACAGAAAATCAAGTATGAGTTTTCTTTATTTTATTTTTTAAAATTAATTTATTTTGATTCATTGTACACAAATGGAGTACAGCTGTTGTTTCTCTGGTTGTACACAAAGTAGAGTCACACCATTTGTGTAATCATACCTTTATGTAGGGTAATGATGTTAGTCTCATTCTGTTATTTTTTAAAAAGGGGCTGGGGATGTGGTTCAGTGGTTAAGCACCCCT
>JAJEJO010004616.1:0-40035 GCA_020662805.1 Glaucomys volans
AGGATCGAACCCAGTGCCCCACACATGCTAGGCAAGGACTCTGCCACTGAGCCCCAGCCCCAGCCCTCCACTGTTAAGTATTAAGGAAACTTAAACATAGAACTCAAAAGGAGTGGACTAGGCAGGCTGCTGGCCCGGTGAAGGCAGTGGTGTGGATAATTGCTGTCGTCATGTGCCACACTGGCGGGTCAGGAGACCTCCTGGTGCAGGGGGATTCCTGAAGGGAGGCTCAGGTGGGCCAGCTCCCGGGGTGGCAGGGTGTGGGTGCTCATCCTCAGAGGGCTGCGTAGGTGTTTCTGTTGAACACCGGCTTACTCCATTTTCTGTTGCTATAACAAAATACCTGGGGAGTTTGTAAAGCACAGAAGCTTGATTGGCTCATGGTTCTGGAGGCTGGACGCCCAAGAGAGCATGGTGCTGGCCAGGGCCTTGTTCACCACATCTTAACATGGTGCCGCCATCACAAGGCAACACAGGGCAGTCATGCCAGCTCAATTCTCTCTTCTTATAAAGCCACTAAGGCCACTGGGAGGGCCCCCCATGGCCTAGTTCCACCCTAATCACCCCCAAGTGCCATCAACACTCTGAATTTGGGGTTATGTGTTCAGTAGAGAAACTCTTGGGGATTACATTCAAACCACAGCGGGCAGGTCGGAGGCACCAAGGTCTGGCTGTCCCTGAATTAGGTGATGGACAGCAGATGGCAGCTCTGAGCAGGGAGGGCCTGGCCTGACCCTCCCAGGGCCTGAGCATGTCTAGAATTAAAGCTAAGGTAGCTTCATTTTTAGGGTGAAATGTGGTAGATGGGCTTGGATTAAAAGGGGAATGAGAAGAAGTAGTGACCATGTTGGCTGTGTGACAGAGGTTCGTTTCCACAGGGTCTTTCCAGAGACCAGGGTCACGTTTCAGAAGGTTCTGACCTCAGAGGCCCTGAGGAACTGCTGGCAGTCAGCACCTTCCACCTGCCCCACTGCAGAGCTCTGATCCAGACCAAGGTGAGTGCACCAGGAGAGGCCTCGGGAGGCGAGGCCAGGTCTGCACACGGCTCCTGGGTCTCCACTGATTCTGGTTATGTTCTTCCTTTAATCCTTGTGGACTTAGGAAAAAGAACTTTCCTGTTGTTTAGGGCAGATGGGTACTGCCAAGGACTATGACTGTCATCCCAAAGGCTGGGGGCAGAGGACCTAGGGATGAGAGGGACTCAAAGAGCACAGGCAGCAAGGCTGTGCTTCAGGAAGGGCAGCCCTGGATCTCCCTTGGGCAGGACGGGGCACTGCCATCCGCTGAGCAGCTTTCTTCAGGGTCCTGCTGCGTCCTCACAGTGGGGGGCAGGTTGTTCCTGCAGCCCTCTCTCATCTGTCTGGGTGAGGCCTCATGCCCACCTTGCATCAGGTAGTGCAGGAGGCACAGGTGGCCAGGCCCAGCCACGGGCTCTGTGCATGAGTGGGGGTGGGGGAGTATGGCCCCTGGGCAGTGTGTGTCACAGGTCAGCCTGGGGAGGGCCAGCAGTGAGGTGCAGCTCTCTGCAGGAGGTTGCTGGGACCAGATTCTGGGGGAGTGTGGGGCCAGCAACGTGCCACCCAGCTGATGCAGGCTGCAGCCCTGATGGGTGGCACGCAGGCTGGTACTGTAGGCACCCAGGAGGGCCTTGGTTGTGAGTGAGCACAGGCCTCTGCCTTTTGGAAGAACCCTCAAGGTGGGCACCAGAGGCCGCGTGTTTGTGGCTGCCAGCACTGAAGGAGTCCAGCAGCAGCCGTCAGGTGGGAACTGCAGGGCCAGGAGCATGGAGGGCAGGAGCCAGACCCAGCAGAAGGGCCAGCAGCCTGCTTAGGAAACAGACCACCTGCCAGCAATCCTGACATTTGGGACACTGAAATAGGATTCCAAGTTCAAGGCCAGCCTTGGCAATTTAGTTAGACCTGTCTCAAAAAGAGCTGAGAGTATGGCTCAGTGGTATGCCCCCTGGGGTTCAGTTCCCCAGACTACAAGAGAGAGAGACCCACCCATCTTGGGGCCATAGGCCCACTCACAGAATGGTAAGAAAGCTGGCCTTTCACTTGGGAAGTCAGGTGGCAGTAGCTTGCTGCAGAAGGCCAGGGACAGGTGGCCACCTCTTGGCCTTGCTCCCAGTGACCTACCCTGTGTGCTTCTCTGGGTGCACTGCATAATGAGGTTTTTAGGACCATGGTGATGGAGGAGAGGATGCTGAGGGCCAGAGGCAGGCAAGGCAGATGCCAGCCTGGCACCTTGGGTCACCTGCACTTGTACTTGACTGCTGCCCTCCTCTCAGCTCTCAGGGACGCCTGGCAGCAGGCAGGGCAGTCTGATCGCCTACAGCCTTTTTCTGAAGACACCCCTGCATGGAAATGGGCGGTACATCAGGAGTCCACAGAACAAGGCTTTTCCTCCGCGTAACCTAAAACTGGCATTCTTTAACAGGAACGTCTGCTGAAAAGAGGAGTACATTGTGTCTTTACGAGGCATTTTACATTTTCTTACTGGTTGGGTTTGGTACTATTTTTGTGGAGCTGTTTCCCAAATCCACATCAGTTTCCTGGCGTCTTCCAAACCCCTGCCTCAGGTCTGCTCAGGAAGCACAGGCGTGGGTCTGGGGCAGAACCAGTCCCTGTGCAGAGGGGAGGGGTTTCTGAATGCCCTGCAGCCTGCCCAGTGGGTGCCACCTGCTCCTGGTGGAAGGTATCAGGGATGACCTCAGGCCTGGCTCAAATGTGGGTATTGCTGAAACACCACCAAAGACAACTAGGCTATGGGGAACCCCGTCTGCACCTGGCTCCTGGAAGGGCCATGAACACTCCCCACCTGCCTTGGCACCGACGGCCTTGGGGACAGGCCCGGGGGTGGGTAGGCAGGTGGACTTCCCTGGTCATCTCCTGTGGCAACTGCTCTCCTCCCAGGGAAGGGCCACACAGGCGGCCTGACTCTGTAGAACTTTGTGTAATAAAAGGTCCTCACTCAGTAAGCCTGTTCTCGCTGACTCATTGACTCTCTTGGGACTGAGGATGGAATTCTGCCTCCAAGGGGAGGCCTGAGGCTGGACGGGCTGCAGAGGCCATGCTGGGCTGGGGGACTGGCACTCCAGGTGGGAGCCCCCAGTGTTTCTACCTCAAGGTCACCCTGGGGCCAGCTTGCTCAGGAGGTGCCAGCTTCCCTGTCACCTGACCCACTGGTCCAAATGCAGGTGATAGCTGTTGTGCCCACCAGGAGGAAGGAAGCTGGCTGTCCCTGGTCATACCAGCCTGGCTGCAGTCACTGCAGGTAGTTGTGCACCAATACCACATGGCCAGTGGCCAGTGCTTGAAGTTCATGACGAAGGGGTAACTCGGACTGTTTTTGTGGCACCAGATGTTAGGAAGGCTGCTGTAATTTCTCATCCTTAACCGGAAGTGTGGAGTAGCACTCAGCTAGAACCCCAGCACAGCTTCTGTGCATGAGGGGGGCAGGGGCGAGTGCAGACTGTGCAGGGGTGGTGCAGACGGACGATGGGCCAGGGTGGGTGCTTCTCAGAACGCAATCGGGGAAGTGCAGGTAGGACAGGGCTAGAAGGAGACGTGCTGCACTCAGCTGGAGCGCACATCAGTGCAGCCTGCCTGGAGAGCACTGTGGAGGTCCCCAGACACGGAGCCCATGTGATCCCGCCCTGCTACGGGGCACTTCGCAGGGAGGATGAATCTGTCTGTGGAGGAGACAGCTGCAGGCCCATGTCCTTAACCTAATTTTTAAGGTTAAAATGGTCTCCATAGCTCAGATTTGCTTAAAAATTGTTTTAGGGGGCTGGGAAAGGAGCTCAGTGGCACAGCACTTGCCTAGCATGTGTGAGGCCCTGGGAGAGAGAGATATGTATATAACTTGCAGAAAAACAGATGGACACCACTTTCAACTGGCCAAGCTAGGCAGTGGGCTCGGGCTGCTGCAGCCCCCTCTGCTGTGTACAAATGAACATGAACGAGGGGCTTTCCGTGGCACAGCGTCCTCCAGTTAGGTGCAGCCCGTCCTTGGTCCTTCTAATGGAGCAGAGAGTGGCCAAGGGGTGCCTTGCTGGGTGTTGGCAGGCGCTGTGTCACCCTCTGGGAGCACAGGAAGGCCAGGTGCTTCCCCAGGAAGCAGCGCCACAGGAGTGCACAGGGGCATGGTAAACAAGGACCCTCAGACCCAGTGGGTGCTGGGTCCCAGTGGACCCTAGCCAGTCCCCAGCCCTCACCGACCCCTCCCTCCAGCACACTCCTGTGTGCCCACATGCACACACCCCTTCCCACACCACCCTGGACAGCTCCCCACAGCAACAGCGAGCTGGATGACCAGGGAGAAAGTGCCCTTCCCCATCATTCCACACCAGGGGCTGGGCTTTGGGGCAGCCTGGCTGCAAAGGAGCCGAGGGGCACCGCCCAGGCTGAAGTGTGTTAGGCTAGGATCACGCACCTGGCACTGCCATGGGCCAGGCTCCTGCTGCCTGTGCTGCTTGGTGCCTTGGTCCAGTGCTGCCAGGCCAGCAGCCTGAACTGGAAAGAGGGCAAGGGCAGGGCAGCGCCCCCCAGAGATCAGGTCTGCTCCAGCTCAGGACAGCCAGTGCCTGCCTGCACTCTGCAGTCCCTGCTTCCCTGGAGTCCAGGCCCTGCTTGTCCCCCAGCTTAGCACAGGTCGGGCGGCAGCTTTCTTGAGTGCCAGATGCCAAGCACATGAAGCCACTTATGGGAGCAGGTAGAGAGCAGGAGGCAGCAGGATGTTGGCGGTTCAGTCACATCCCAGCGCCTGTCCTGTGCCAACTGCAGCGGCATCTTCGGCTCACTCTGGACTTCACGGGTGGGTCCCTCCACAGCCCAGCTGACCAGAGCAGCAAGTCAGGTGACTGACCAGATTCTGACTGCAGGAATGTGGGGAACCAGCACCAAGGATGCTGCTGGTCATTACACGTTTGGGGGGTTTTTACAAAAAGACAAGGTGCAGCCCACAGAGCACACAGCCACGGGCAAGGCTTAGTCCTCAGCTGGCCGCCCCAGCCCTTCTGCACCGAGACAGTGACCCTCTCCACGGCTCTGCTGGCGGGCTGCTCTGAGCACCTTACTGTTAGGGCTTTTGCTGAACCTTCCAGCTCCCCTCCAGGCGCTCCCGTTTCCTGTTCTGGCACTGAGTGAAATCACTAGCATCGTCAGCAAGAGGCGGGCCTGGCTGGCCAGCAGGCTCTGGGAACGCTGGAAACACACCACTAGCCCATGGCCTGGCATCCCAGCTGGGCAGCACAGGCTCCCTGGGAGGCATAGGCGGCATGGAGGGCAGATGGAGTGGTGGGCCTGGTGCCCACCGGGCAGTGCAGGGTGAAGTAGGTGGGCCAGAGACAGTCACCTGCAGGGAGCAGTGGTGCCCATGGGAGTGGCGGGGCCAAACCTCAACAGGACTTGGCTGTGCAAGTCCATCTCCAGGCGAGTGCTTCTCCTGAAGCTGAGGGCTCTCAGTGCCCTGAGGGCCACTCCAGCCCAAACACACCACACGCCCCAGCTCCCCTGCCCTTCTTGCATCTACTGAGAACGCAGGGCAGGCCGTCCAGTACACAGTGCATTGTGGAGTCACCCATACTGGGCGCGGTGCGCATATCTGTAATCTCTTCGACTCAGGAGGCTGAGGCAAGAGGATCCCAAGTTCAAGGTCAGCCTCAGCAACTTAGGCCCTGTCTCAAACTAAAAATTAAAAAGGACTGGGGATGTATCCCAGTGGTTAAGTGCCCCTGAGTTCAAGCACAGGTTATCTCCTGTGAGTGAACCCAACTACCAACACACAACAGTGCCATACAATCAACCCGGGCCTGGTTAAAGTCCCAGGAAGGACATGGCACAGGTGCTGCAGATGGAAACTTCTAGAAACCTGGATACCAATTAAGGCAGTTTACAAGGAGACATGATTCCCTAACTCTCCATCTTGAGGCTGACCTCAGCACACATTGGGAGTGTTCACCATTCACAGACGGCGCCAGCGAGCTCACCACCTGAGGTCAGCAGCAGGCCTGTGGGAAGCCGAGTCACCTAAGCAGGATCCTTGCCGGGGCTGCCAGCCACAGGCCCCTTCTGGCTCCTCGCCCTGGAGCAGACCATCTGCTTACACCCTTGCCTCTGTGCAGCGTTTGGGAGGTCAGGCACTTTGGTCTGAGTCCAGTTCTGATCACTGAATCTCCAAGTCCTTCATGGGCAGAGTGTGTCAGGCAGAGGGATCCAGGTGCAGGCCAGTGGCAGTTCCATCAACATCGTCCTTCTGGACTGAGGACTGTTGGTCACATGGAATGTCTCCTGAGGAAGTCCATGCTCAAGCGCTGTTGGGGAGAACGGAGCAGCAGCACTCGCTAGGGGGAGCTCCATGATTCCCAACAGACTCCAGCCTGGAGGGGCGTTCACACGTGGCTCTCGTGTTGTCTCTCTTCCCTGTGAACCCAGGGCGTACCCACTGAGTCACTTCCCAGCCCTCAGCCTGCAGTAGAGTGGTTGGATTACAGCCGGCATGGGTACACATGGGTAAAATCAGTGTGCCTTACTTTCCAACCTTTAAAAGCCTCATGCACTTCCAGGGCAAAGGGTCGCCCAGACTGAGTGGAACAGCCTGCGTGAAGGCCACTGCCTGAGGCTTCTGCAGCATGCTCCCTGGTCTTGGTCCCCCACCCCGATTCTCATGTGCATTAGAACAGCGTGCACACCTGCTTACAGACTATCAACTAAGTTAAAATCAAATGCCCACTTCCCTCGGGGCAGAGGCTCAGGGTTTGACTGGAGGCAGATCCCCAAAACACTACAGAGTTTGGGTGATGAATTTATATTTGTCACTATATAAATATTTTGTAAATAAATTATTAAATGCTTGGAAAACTGTTTCAAGTCTTGTACCTACATCTTTAAAAAACACATACACATGATGAAACTTATTCAGAAATTTCTGTAAAAACAACTGAGGAGGCTGAGACAGGAGGCTGCATTTCAGTAATGGCAAGGCACTAAGCAACTTAGTGAGATGGTTTCTAAATACAAAAAACAGGGCTGGGGATGTGGCTCAGTAGTTGAGTGCCCGAGTTCAATCCCTGGCACCTGCCCCCATACTCCAAAAAAAAAAAAAAAAACCAAAAAACCAACTAAGGAACCACCAGGGACTCCTACAGAAGCAAGCAGCTTCCAAGGCCTAGGTCAGAGTCTGGGAGGAACCAAGGGGCTCTCCATCCGTCAGGGAAGACCACACTAAGTCCCGTGGGGCCTGGCCACCATGGCAGATCAGGGGAGGCGACCCAGCCCTGGGTGTGGAAGCGAGGGCACCAGGGCTCCAGGACAGCACGCTCCCTCGCTTCATCAGCAAGGCCCTTGCAGTTGCCTCTGAAGTGGAACACATGACAGGTACAGAGAAACGCTGCAAAGAAACCCAACACTGCTCAGCCTCATGCTATGGACACACCCTTCAGAGTCCAGGAGCAGGGCTCTCACGTCAAGAGCCCTCGGTGGTCGGGGTTCTGAGGAGAGCCAGCCCCCAGCACAGTGCCTGCCCTCGGACCCAGACCTGGGAGACTCTGCTCAGTCAGAAGAAGAAAGCCACCCCTTGACAAGCGTACCCTACTGAAGGTCTGCCCTCCCTCCACCGGCAGGCAGTTATACAGCTGAGGCCAACCAGGAAAACAGACAAGGACTGGCCGGCGGAAGTTCACAACACTCCCATTTTGTGTGCTGGACAGATTTTTAATGAAGTGAGGTTGACAACAATCACTGTTGAACAACAGTCATATGCACAAAGGAAACAAGCTTCCTTTCAGGCCGAGACGGCCAGCGAGAAACGCCTGGGGAGGCCATGCGTGGCCGGCAACACGGACCTGGAGACGAGGCAGCTCGTCACATAGCCCTTCGGATCAAGGGGACATAACTACACGGTGTCAGAGTTCTTTCAATCTGGAATTAAATTTAACCTTGAAATTCTGTTCTAGCACCAATTTAATAGAGCAGGTCTGAGTACTTCTGCCCCAGCAGCGCACGGACACACACCCTTCCAAACACACGCCTGGCACACAGCTCCGCCAGGGCCACGCTGGGAACAAGCGGAAGGCACCCTCGGTGACCACCTGAAGGAAGGCGGGCTGACTGCAGCCTCTGAAGATCAAATGGTGCCTGCGATTTCCACACGAACGGCATTTCCATACATAAACAGGCACAGACAGAGCCTCGTCCCTTACACAGGCTGAGAAGACAGGCCTCAGAGCAGGTCTCGTGAAGAGGGCGCCCGCCGTCAGCGCACTCTGCTCCGCAGAACCTCAGAGCGTCCTGCAAACAGCGGAGGGGAAACAGACCCGGCATGCCGCCTCGGGGTGAGCAACCCCACTTAAACCCTCAAACAACCAAACACCAACTGCAACCGTCAGGTTACACGTCTCTAATGTAGCAGCAAAGGATGTTCATACAAAAAATAGACTTTTAAGAAAATAACTGCAAAGATTTAAAGAGATAAAGTATAAAAAGTTTAAAAAAATATATCTTAAGACAAAATATTGCCCCGAACATAGAAGACTGAGTTTTAAAAGGTTCACCTATCTAGATTTAATGAGGTTGGATGAGCCTGTGGCTCGCCATCATCCATGGAGCTGCAGCCAGGACACAGGATCGGAGCCCAGGGCGGGAAGCCTTCAGAGCACCCCAGCTCCTGCGACAGCCTCCGCCTGGTCCTCCCCAGGGAAGAGGCACGGGCTGGGGTCTGCAGCCCTTGCCAATCGCCATCTGTCCAGGACACTCTCAAATCAACAGACTGCCAACAGGGCTAGGACCCGGGCTGCAGTGGTAGAACTCTCCATAGGACTGAGTGCCCTGCGTGTCCACGCGGCCACAGTACATCAGATAGGCTCTCTGGGGCATGTGGCCATGTGTGTGGCCCACTGGGGCCTCAGGTCTCTACTAGGATCTCCACCACATGGTCCAGTTCAGTTAGGTCAGACTTGCAGCTGGAGCCGGGAGGTGAGGCTGCTGTGGCAAAGCCCTCGAGCCCGTCACAGAGGCCCGGCTTCGTGCCCCCCATCATTCCTGTCAGCATAGTGTCCAGGTCGTAATAGGAACTGTCCACGTCTGAGAACAGCTCGTCCACAGCACTGGGGCTTTTGTTCTCCAGGGTCTCAAATATCTGATCGAGAGACTTCTGAAAGCTTCCTCTGTTTTCCGGAGGGTTGCCCGTGTCCCAAAGGCTGCTCTGAGGGTTCCTTGGCCCCTGTGCCGAGCTGACTGTGGCAAGCTCGGAAACTGGGCCTTGCAAGGGGTCATCTCCCAGCTCAGAAGCAGGATGCCCTGCCTCCGGCCCCCTTGCTGTGCGGCACAGGATCTCCGTGGACATCAGGCGGTCGAGCGGCACCCGCCCTGCACTCTGGGGTGCTGCCCCTCGCCATGCGCCATCCCGGCTCATCTCCTCCTGGATCTGCCGCACTGTGTTGGCGATGAGGACTGAGCGGCAGAGATTGGGCTCCACCAGCATGTGGCACAGCTGCAGCTTGACCAAGGACATGTCCAGGAGCGACTGCCGCTGCAGGCTATAGGCAGGGACGGTGCCAGAGCCAGCTGGGACACCCTCCCCGTCGTCCTCCTGGTCAACACATTTCCTCTTCAGTCCTCGTGCAAACATCGTGCCCTGTGGGAACCAAGGAAGACACCACTTAGCACGACCTGGCACCCTAGCACAGTACCCCCAGGACATTCATCAGAGAGAACGGGCATCCACGTACAGGCACAAAGGAGGATCTGAAAGGCAGCCCTGTCTCTGGGATGCTGGCATAGCCATGCTGTCACCAACGACAAAGCTCAAAGCTGCAGCACAATTTTTCCACCAACAAAAAAAAAAATGAATAGAAATAGGAGAAACTTATTTCTCAGAGTCAGGGTGAAACATCTAAGCACTGGTGCATGAGGGGAGAGGAACTGAGGGCAGGCACAGGACACAGGGCCTGGGGGACAGGGCAGCAGGGTCTTCAGGACATCACTCATGCTGTCCACCTTCCAAAGCTGATTTGCTGTGGGATCCTCACCAGTGATAAAATCCCCTGCGTTTCAGAATAGCTGTTCCTTCCCTCCTAGATACTTATAAAATTATGGTCATTTATGGCAGACAGCTTACTAGAAAACTGCACCCCCAGCAATGTGCAGACCCCAATGCCTGGCCCACTCCCTCTCCTCTGGCAGGCATTACCTGTCTCCACAGCAGCACCCTGGAAGGGACGAGGGCCCCAGCACACCCCACCTCGCTCTCTGGCTATGCAGCCCTGTGCCCAAACACCTAGGCTCACATGATTCCCTGGACATGCTGCTCTCTATTTACATTCCCCTTGGGCCCCACTTAGTCTCCTTAGTGTACTCAGGCACAAGTTTGGGGCTCAGAGCCATGGGGCCTGGCAGACTGACACAATAGGCATTCCAGCGAGCACCACCCTTCCTAGACCACAGCCACGCCAGGATGCATGGTCATTCTTTTTCATGTTTGTAAAGCAGCAAAACATTTTTATTTTAAATAATCAAGTTAAATGAATAAATTCATCAAATTATTTACAGAATCTCTTAAATATGCAAGTGTAGGATTTTCTTTTTTTCAATGCAATGGTTGGAGTGCAGCCAGGTGGCTCTGGGGAGCAGGTGTGGGAGGCATGTGCTGTCCCCACGCAGGGTCCAGGAATAAGCAGAAGCTCTGCAGTGTGGGAGAACCAACTGCCAAGTGTCCCTCCCCAGGACAACCCTGGTGGGCCTACTCCTGCTGGCCCCATCCTGGGATGGGCAAGAAAAGATCCCCATCCTTCTAAATTTCCTTTCAAAGTCACAGATATCACCTCCCGTGCATGTGCCACTTCAAATTTTATTAAATGAAGTAACCTCATGGGCATTTATCCTGAAGAAATGAAAACCAAGGTTCACATAAAAACGTACACAAGAACGTTCACAATGCTCTCCGCCTAGCCCTCCATGCTGGAAGCAGTCCCCTCAGCTGCGGAATGGCTGAGGAGAGGGTCCAGCAACACCACAATCCCACTCAGGGCAGAAGGGACGGCACCGGCGACGTCCAGGGCCATGCGGAGGTCTCCTGAGAGACCACCACCCTGTGTGATCCCCCTCACACAACACTCATGCAGTGGCAAAATGGCCTGGAGGGCCATGCAGGACAGGCACGGGAAATCCCGGGGAGTGAGGGGACAAGTGTGCTGAATTGCAGAGGACCCCACTCCCCGCTGCCCCTGGCACCCACCTGGAGCAGCAGGCGACAGGCACACAGGGCGTCTCAGCCACTTCCTGTGGGTCTAGAGTATTTCAATCTGAAGAGTTAAGCCCGAATCACAGCCGTCACCAACGGCACAGTGGCATGACCTCCCACACAGCCCATACCACACACACCAGACCACCTGTTCTGAAATGAGCAGGAGTTTCCCACCAAATACATTACACTCAGCCACGCCTGGTATTGCAGCATTCAAATTCTATGTCTTTTACAGAGTTGTTTTTAAAAATCCATCACATTTAAATCACTGGCATAAAACATCTAAGCGTATCAAGAAAATATAAGATTATGTCATCCCAAAGATTCCTCTGTAGCAAGTCCCTCTCTTTCTTTTGGTTCTGGGTTTCTCTTTTCAACCACATTTAAAATTCCAACTCTGCAAGATTTAATATAGGACTCAAATGTCATAATTAAGCCCTAGCTCACACCCAGAACACCTGGCTGTCCTCTCTGGCTTTGTAACCCAGGAAATGACTGGGTAGGTCCACCAGGGGTCAGTACAGTCTACCAAGGGCACATGGGGCAACTCACAAAAGGAGTAAGAATGGGGAAGGAAGCACCCCTCATACCTGGACACAGCCCCAGAGCTACCCTGAACACTAATGCCCTTGGCACCTATCTCCCAGTCATGAGTCTCTGGGCAGCACAGTCTATGAAGACCCTCATTCCAGTTTTGGAAGCCAGGTGTGGCCCTTAGGACCCCAGGAGATGTGAAAAGCCTGAGTTCAGTGCTCTGCTACTGCTGGTCAGCAGTCCCTAGGGCAATGCCAGGAACACACTGCTGCAGAAAAAGCAAGCCCAGAGGCACCCTGACCTGCTCTCAGGAGCTGCAATGTGCACATCAGCAATAGCTGGACCACATAGGAAACAGAACCCTGGCCCACAACCTGCAGCAAGGAGCCCAAAAGCCAGCTGCCGACCCACAGGACAACCTGGAAGCTAATGGGCTCTCCAGGAAGCTAAACAGCAACTTCCTAACAGAAATGGCCAGGACATAAAAACAACAGCTTCTCTAGTTTCTGTCCCAGCTCCAGAGATAGGACCAATCAGAGAGGGGCAAAAAATAGGCCCCCTGCCACTCATGAAGGAGGCCACACCTGCCCAGCACCCCCTGTCCCCAGGTCTTCCCTGTTCCCCACAGCCTCCACCTTTTCTAAACTGCCTGGCTAGTGAGACAACTCACTAGACAATCAAAAAGCACAAAAGGGGCCGGGTACAGTGGCATCCGCCTGTAATCCCAGTGGTTTAGGAGGTGAAGGTAGGAGGATCTCAAGTTCAAAGCCAGCCTCAGCAAGGCACTAAGCAACTCAGTGAGACCTCATCTATAAATAAAATACAAAATAGGGCTGGGGATGTGGTTCAGTGGTTGAGTGTCTCTGAGTTCAATCCCTGGTAGCAAAAAAGCACAAAAACCAAAAATGTCCCACAATCATAAGCACTCAGAGAAAGCCAGTCAACTTGTGGGTCCCTTCTGTCCAGCCCTTTCCAAGGCAGTCCCCTCTCTGCCTATTCCACTGCAAGCCCTGCCTGTGCTCTGCTCACACGCTCCCCATCAGGCAGGCTGCCCACTCAGAGCCTGTGGGAGCACAGCAGGCTGTACTCAGCAGGTCACTCCACACACCTACACCTAGGTTCTTGCACAGGTAATAATGGTTTCCAACTTCGGTGCTGCAATGTTCTGGTACTTGACTCCTGGGTTAGTGCCAGGGAGAGGGGCAGGAACATTCAGAAGGCACTTGTGAGCACAGTGCGTGCTTTACAGGACTGGACCACTCCACCAGTTCTCCTCTGCATTTGTCTTCCCACATTTGCTGGAAAACTCCCCTACTGCTTTGCCCACTCTCCTAACTGCGCACTCCTCCACCCCCCACCCCATGCAGAGCAGCCCACATCTGCGCTTCTGCTGGGCTCACACTCTGCCCTCAGCCTTGTCTCACCACCTGCAGATGACATTCCCCCACCCAGTACTGGGGAGAGAACCAGGGGCCTCGAGCATACTAGGGAAGGGTTCTACCACCAAGTTACAGCCCCAACTTGAGGACAGTCTTTACACATTAAAAATAAAGGAGTCTAATGGATAAATTGTGGTACACTCTCACAGTGGAATACAAGTCAGCAAAAGAAACCATAATGGCTTCTGTAACAGCATGGATGGATCACAAAGCCCACCAAGAGTCTAGAACTCAGTGTGAGAGAACAGGATGGCAGGCAGGGCTGCTGCCGGGGGTAGGCAACTGCCAGCAAGGGGCAGAAGGACACACCCCTCAGCGACACAGGACACATATCGTCAATACTCACTGAACTGCACAGTATCTGTTCATTTTATTGTATTAAATTATACTTTGATTACAAAGAAAATAAGTAAACAGCTGATGAGGTAGAGTAGGGCCACCACATGAAAATCGAAAACCACGTTAGCAGCTGCCTCTTCTGCATGTGAGGTGTTCTAGATCTCATTCTGTGCACCTTAAGAAGCACCCCCTCTAATAAAAGCATCCCTTAACAAGCACTCCCAATCCCAAGGAAGTGGTAATTTTGTTATTTCAATATAAAAAACACCAGTGTTTACTACTACAAAAAAGAATAAAGTTCACAGGCAGTTTTTACAATTTCATGACCCCAAAGTGCTATTGCCCAAACCTGCGATCCAGAATAAGGGGGCAATGGTGAGACCAGGGAAGCAAGTAAGGACCCCCTATTCAGATTCTGTGCCTGAGACCAACTTAGCATGAAACGTGATTCTGACTGGCCCTAAGGAGTGTCTAGGAGGGAGACAGGAAACACAGACCCTCCTAGGCTGGCCTGGTCTGGGAAAAACTCCCTGTGGTTGGCCAAAGGTTGCTTAACCCTTCAATACAGAAACGACAAAAAGCCCAACCCTGTGGGGCTGCAGAGCTTAGCTTCCTGCTACATTGCACGTACAGAATGTTAGCTATTTCACATCTCCTTATTTCCCATGTAGCCAGGTCTTTCCACATCTGGTTAAATGCCCCAAATCCCAACTGGTGTCTACAGAACAGCCAACACCAGCAGGGTTTCGGCCTCCATCTCCACCCACAGTCCTGCCCTCAGGCCTCCTCC
Organism: Glaucomys volans; assembly: GCA_020662805.1. Classification (NCBI taxonomy): domain Eukaryota; kingdom Metazoa; phylum Chordata; class Mammalia; order Rodentia; family Sciuridae; genus Glaucomys; species Glaucomys volans. Next base: position 14,347 of record JAJEJO010004616.1, read on the forward strand.
AGGCCAAGCTCTGGCCTGAAAACAAGGCCAAATGAACAAAGGAACTGACAGGCAGCAATGGAAAGCAGAGGCCAGTGGGGAGCAAGGCACAAGACTGCATCTGCTCCCCTAGAGCAACCCACGGGGGCAGACACAGCGACCCCACAGCTGCCATACTGTACTCCAGCAGCAGTTCCTACTGGCTGAAAGTGCAGATCCCGTTTCTGATCAGGAGGGCTGAGGTGGTCAGGGACAGTCCTGGCTTTGACCAGACCTGACCTGACACTGACACCACTGCAGTTGGATCCGTAGCCACTGCCAACCACTCTTGTGGGTATGGGGCTTTTAAGGTGAAACAACACTTACAATTTCAATTTCTATCACACAGTCAGATTCAGTCTGAAATATATCATTTTTTAAAAAGCAGGGAAGATGTAACACGTTGGGAAAGTGCAGAGTCCCTGGTCTCTGAGGTTTCATGTGAGCTCATCAATCCACCACTGTCCTCTGACAGTTACTGCGTGCTGGTAGCAATTACTTCTGATTCTCAGAAGGATATGAGACTTTCTTAAGTCTGGAAGCAGGTTCCAGTGGCAAACTGAGGGGAACTTCCTGGCCTCCTTCCAAGATAAAACCTGCTACTCTGCCTAGAAAAACGTCTCGGCTGACTTTCTACTCTTTCACTATAAAACATGGCGAACAGCAAAAATAAAGAGCAGTCATATTTAAGAAGTTCCTAGACGTTAATCTATTTTGTCAGCTCATTTGAAAGCATGGTTACCTCAGTCCTGTGGACTGACAGGCCAGACACAAAGGCCACCAGGGGAGTAAACACGGAGGCTGTATGGACAGTGCATCTCCGGAAAGTGCTCAGCGAAGCCTTTTCCTTGGTGACCCTATTTTAGGGAAAGAAACTTTTGAAACTGTCTCTGGTGCTTTTCCGGGTCCCACCTAAGAGGGCTGGCAGGACCGTCCAGGGCAGCCCACGACCAGTTCAGAGGGAAGACGGTCCACCGCAGCAGGCGGAGGGAAGCCGCGCAAGTGTCCGGGGTCCTGTGGGCGCTTAAAACGGCGATAAACAAAGGGAAGGCACCCCAGCCCCGCACTCGGGGAGGAAGGGTCCCTGGGCGGCCTGCTCTGGAGCGGGACCCCGGGCAGGCCCAGCGCTCCCACGAGCGGCTCGGGGGGAATCGGGCAGGAAGCAGCCGGAGGGCCGCAGAGGGGCCGGCAGAGTGAGAGGAGGGAGAGGGTGGACGGAGGGTGGAGGGGCCGAGGGGCGGAGGGTGGACCGAGGGTGGGTGGGAGAAGGCGCGGAGCCCGGGCGGGGAGGAGGCCGCCGGCAGGGCGTCTGTCCCGCCGGGAAGCGGCTGCCCTCCCCGAGGGCCGCGGTGCGACGAGCGCGCACAGGGCGGCGGCCAGGGAGCCCGCCGCGACCCGCCCACCCCGGGAGCCCGCCGCCCGTCCGCTCACCTGCGCCGCCAGGCCGGCCGCCGCTCCGCTCGGAGCCAGGGAGCCGCTCAGCGACCACAAAGGGTCGCCATGGCGCCGCTGCGCGCCAGCCGATTGGCCGAGCGCTGGGCGGGGCTTCGTTCAAACCCGCGCGGGGCGGGGCTTCGGCGGCACGGCTTCCCGCGCGGCGGCGGCCGTTGGGTTCGCGTGCCCGCCGCCCCGCCCCGCGCCTCGCGCCCCTCCTGCTCCCAAGTGCCCTCGCGCCAGGCCCCGCCCGATCTCCCAGGTGCCCTTGCGCCCGGCCCCGCCCCTCCTGCTCCCGGGTCCCCGCGCGCCCCGCCCCCGGCCCTGCTCCCGAGTCTCCGCGCCGGCTCGTGGGCACGTCTGCGCAGCGCCCGCCGCGCGGGCTCTCGGGGCGGTGGGTACCCGAGAGGGCGGAGGGCGTGCGTGCAGAGGCCCGGGTGCCTCGGCTCCCGTCCCGCTAGAGAGCAAGAAGCCGTGAGCGTAGGGAGCAGTGGCGGCGTTCTAACGGTAGGGGCGGCGCCCGGCTCCTCCCCGCACCCTGGAGGAACAACGGTGGACCCCGGGGCCGAAGACCCAACGTGTGTAGTCGTACCGCACAGAAAGTGCAGTTCCCCGTAGGCAGGCGTCCGGCGCACGGAAGCGAGGCTCCAAGCCAGTGGGAAGTGGGCAGAGGAAATGACAGACACCGTTAAGAGGGTGACGACAAGGCCCGTGGGCGCTCTGGTGGATGCCGCTCTTCGCCCACCAGATTTGCAGAGATCAAAAGTATTCTAGGAAAGCTGCATGTGGCTTTCACCCCATTTCCAGCACTCATTAAAATATTAACAAGGCATGCTAGGATACGGGACCAAATGAAGGTGGGGAAGGGGGGTGGGAGGAGCCCAGATAATAGGAACAGATCCTTGTGTGACCCTCATATCAGAGTTGTCAAATTTTCAGGCAACAATAATTCATGTATTCAGGAAAATTAACCCCCAAAGGACTAGAATTTATTTTTTAAAAAAAGACCCAAGTGGAAGACATAGCATCAATCAATCTTGATTCTTTTTTTCCTTTTTTATAATTTTGTACCAGCGATTGAACCCAGGTGCATGTCTCCCCTGAGCTACATCTCCGACCCTTTTTATTTTGAGATAGGGTCTGGCTAAGTTTTTGAGGCTGGCCTCAAGCTTGCAGCCCTTCTTCCTCAGCCTCCAAAGTTGCTGGGATTGCAGGCATGTGCCACCAAGCCCAGCTTTAAATATCTTTTTTAAAAAATATTTTTAGTTGTACATGGGCACAATACTTGTATTTATTTTATTTTTATATGGTGTTGAGGATCGAACCCAGGGCCTCACATGTGCTAAGCAAGCGCTCTACCACTGAGCTACAACCCCAGCCCTTAAATATCTTTTTTAAGAGGCAAGATTTCCTTATGTTGCCTTCACTGGCCTTGATCTCCTGGGCTAAAGCAGTCCACCCACCCTAACCTACTGAGTTGCTGGGGCTCCAGTGTTGTGCATCATGCCCAGCTACAAGTCTCCAGTTTGCTCTAGAGTCAGCCAAATCTTGTTGCTGAAACTTGGAAAGGACAAGAAAAACACAGGCTAGCTCTCATGAGCTTTCCAAATCAGATCCAGTGTGATAAAAAATAATCACAGCCAAGTTGGGCTTGATCCAGGAATTCGAGGTTGGTTTAACACTCCAAAATCAGCCAACACAGTTCACCACATAAATAGAATGAACGAGAAACGGGTATGAAAAGCTCAGTAAGTGTAGACAAAGCATCTGATAAAATTTGACATCATTTCATGGTAAAACAGTATGTGAATTATTCACATACAGACTCAAAAACAGTCCGTAGCACTGCCCTCACTTCTGACACCAAATGCAAGCTTCGGGGTCACCAGGACCACAGCCAGGTTTTAAAGATTCCCTAGAAGGACTCAGAACATTGAAGCAGCCACCAGGAGAAAGGACTTCCATTCTACACTGCAGGAGCCAAATCTTAGCCATGACAGGGACAATCTAGGAATGGGTCCTGAACTCCAGCTGAGAACCAACCAGTGGTAACCAGTATTGCCATCTAGGCACCTTGTTGCCCAAAAGGCTTAGGAGCAAAGGACAACATGAAGCATGTGATGCCTTTGGTGCCGTGAGTAGGAGAGCCTTTTGTCTCATCCCAGAAGTCTCCAGTCTCCCACCCACTTCCTGGAGATGGGTCGGGCCTCAATCCCTGGGTGCTCCCTTGTCCAGCAAGGAGCTGGCCCTTGGCTGGAACCCAGCCCACTCCCGTCTGGACCAATGGGAAACACACCAGTCCAAGCCCAAAGAATGGACTGAGAGACACAAGGGACAGCAAAAAGCCAGGCTTTAATGATGGTCTTGCAAGATTAGGTGCCTGGTGGTCGGGGACTACAACCGTTGTTCTACCCCCTGGAGTGCAGGGTCCCTCCCTGGTTCACTGGCTGAGTACCTTGGGGTGCACAGTCTGGGAACATCACCGAGGTTTTACTGCCTCCTGCTGGGATATTTAAAGAGAGGTACCTTTAGTGTCCCCACCTCCCTGTGTCCCCTGTGGCAGGAAAGTCCCCCTGGGTTGAGCTGGCAAGTGCACAGTTCATCTTTGTTGGTCAGGTGCCTTCCTTCTGTGTGTCCAGGGGCTGTGGACCTCACACTCTGTGTTACCTGCGTGTGACCTTCCATCCCACTCTCCCTTCCAGCCGCCTTTCCTACATCCAAGTCATTTTACATTTAAGGCTGAAACTATTCTCAAAGAGAACCACTGGACTCTGCATTTCTCACAGGCTTGGCCCTTGGGAAGGTCCCAGGTGCTGTCCCCGTCTGTGAGCACCTGCCAGAGCCAAGGATTCGTCTCTAGGCTGTGGAACCCCAAGCCAGTTGGTCTGCAAGAGCTCTATGCCCAGTGGTGACTGCCCAGGTTCCTGGTCTCCCTGAGCATCCATTTTTTTAATTTCAGTTGGTTCCCACACCACAGCTCTCAGGCCCTCTGAGACCCAGCAGAGGAGGCCCCCAGGATGCCCCCCTGGCCACATCAGGACCTCTCTCCAGTTTCCCCGCCTGGTGGTTTCTCTTGCCTCCCTGACACTGGCAAGTTCTTGCAACCTGTCATCTGGGCCAGGTGCCCCCGATGGCCTCCAACCCAGCCCTTGGAGTAGCCTCGCTCAACAGAATGGAACACAGGAAAAGAGGTCTCTTTGTTTGTTACTCTGTAGAGCAAAAATTCATCTAAATGACAGACTCCCAGCCCCTTGTGAGGAGGTGACCATGCCAGTCGCTTTACCCTGCACCACACAGGAGCCAGACACCCCGAGAAAGGCCTGTGAGGGGACAGAGGATGGGCTGAACTTGTGCTGAGTGGACAGGAGCCTGGCGGCCAGGGGAGCAGCGGTCCTGAGGCTGGGTCCCGCGGACTCAGAGCTCCTACACTCACCCCCTGCAAGCCGCAGAGGCAAGGGCCTGAGGCCAGGGCTGCAGCTCCGTCACCAAGCCAAGGCCCTCTCAGACCCTGGGAAATAAACCTTTTGCTAACCAGTGTTCTGTGCCAGACCAGGTCTGTCATCCGTTGCCCACCCCACCCCCACAGCCATGTAGACCCCTGGAGCCCAGGCAGCTGCAGGAAAATCAGAGCAGGATGACAGAGCTGGTTTCAGCCTGAAGAAGCCCTGTGGACTGCAGCTCTCCCACTCAGCATGCCCTTGACCAAATTCCCGTCCACTGACGAAGGGTTAGACCAGGGCCCTACTCAAAAGTTGTGGATAATTCTGCTCATCTAACCCAACATTTCCTCCCGTCACTCTTTAAAGGCCCTCGTCCTTTGATCTGAGCGTTTTTTCTCCAGGTTCTCCTCTCTGGCCAAGAACAAACTTTCCTTGTCTGCCCAACTGGCTCTCAGCCTTGTCATTGGTCCATGATTCTGCGAGGGAAAAGTGGCCAACTGGGTCAGGAAGGGGTGACAGTTGTCCTCACTGATTGCTGCCCCGTGCCTCTCAGAGCTCTGCATCTCCTCTCTGAAGTCTTGTCTTTTCAGTCATTGAAAAGATTATGCTCTCCTCTGCAGGGCACATACTAAAATTGGAACAGTGGGGAGGATTAGCATGGAAGACACGCAAATTTATGAAGTGTTCCATATAAAAAGAAAGTGCTACATATTTTAAGTAACCTAAGTGCTGCTGAGATTCCTTTGCCCCACCCCATGCAAGTACTTTTCTGGTCCTCATGTTTATGATGGGAAGAAGCCCCAAGAGAAGGGGCCAATCAGGGACCTCCTGGTCACCCCCACCTCGTACTGGTCACTGTCCAGGCCAGACCACGTGGTGCCCATGCAGAAGTCCCGGGAGGCCCTTTTACTGGGGGCTGCTCTCCATGCTGGACCAGGGGAGCTGTAAGGGCCCCCGAGATGCTGCTGGTGGGGGAGGACCTGGGGCAGACCTGAGTCTGGGGAAGAACGAGCGAGGGCAAGGACGGGCTGGCCTTCAGGACAGGACAGGGCTTCCCACCCCACTCTCCGCTCCTCCCATCCGGACCTCGGTGGACGCACTGGTGCTGGTCGGATCTCACACCACGGTGAGATTGTGCGTGAGAAAGGCAAGGCCGGGGGGCCTCATAGCTCCCTGCACCTCCCTCGGACTGTCAGGTCCCAGCAAGTCTCGCCGGCCACACGCAGCCCTCGGCCATGACCTCCTGTCCCACCCAGACCAGCCTGCTCAAGCTGTCCTCAGAGGTGGACCAAGTCCTACAGATGCAGGCAGATCCAAGGGTGTGTTGCAGGAGGGGGAGCTCGCCCACCATGCTGCATGGACAGCAGTCCAGCTTCCGCCTCAAGGAATTAAAGTGCTGGTATCAGGAGTGTGAGGGCACTAGAACCTAAGGCACTCAGGGCCATTTATCACAGCCTGGCTGCTGCTTCCACTCAGTGGTGGGAGAGGCAGGATGGGCCATTGGGACTGCCGGCAGGACGGAGGGCAGCAGGGTCACCCTGGTTGTGAGGCAGGCTCCCTGCTGGACCTGCGGTGGGCAGGCAGACAGAAGGTCTGGGAGCACAGGGCACCAGGCAGGTATAAACCCCACAGGCAGGGCGGTGTCCCTATGGCCACTGGGCCCAGCATGTGCCCTGGAGACAGAAAAGACAGCAACACAGAGATAGCAACTAGAGCCATGTCCACGAGCTGGAGGCCTGCAGCCAGGGCAGTTGGAAGAAGCGGGAAGGACCCACCCTAGAGCCTCCAGACAGGTGTGCCCTGCCACACCTGGGTGTTGGGCTTCTGGCCTGCAGAACTGTGAGGTCACTTTGGGATCATTCACCAGCTGCGGAATCAGTTACAGCAGCCCCAGGACACCAGCACCCGCCGAACAGCAGGCAGCCTCTCCCGGGTCTTTGTGTTCTCACCCACCCCTCAATTTCCAGACTGTTTGCAGAACCCCTGCTGGCACTCCTCGAGCCCCTGGTTCTGGAGGATGAGCCCCTGTGAGATCCGGGGGCTCACCCTCCTAATGGCCTTGGCCCCCCAAGGGACTCCCAGATGAAAAACACTTGTAAGATGGATTCTTTCTTTGACAAAGGAAGTGGGACGAACATGTGTTTTTGTTTTTATTTCTAAGTGTATTTTCTGTGTCTGTTTTTCAGCTGTTTCTCACAGAGAAGAGCAGCCGTCTCTACTGCCTTACAGAAATGAGAACCCCACTTCGCACAGGGCTCTGTGCAGCTCCCGGGAAAGCAGCCTGGTGTGCCTTGGCGGCCCGGCCCTGCATCCAGGCAGCTGCTCCTGCTCCGCTCAGCCTCCTGCCCTGGTGCTGAGTGTGCGAGGTGTCTGAGGCAGGGGTAGCAGTCAGGTGGGAGGGTCAGCCCCAGCAGTGACCCAGTGAGGTAGGTGTCATTGTTCCCACTTTCCAGGTGGGGAAACCAAGGCATCAGCATGGCCTGACCTAGACCAGGCTCAGCAGCAGCAGAGCTGTGATCTGAGTGGGCCAAGAATTTCCCCTCTACTCCAGCCCTGGTGAGGGCTGGGTAGTCAACTGCTTGCTCCTGACTACCCTGGCCCAGCCCCTGGCCCTCTCCCCTGTGACAGTGAAGCCAGGAAGTCTCAATGTGAAGGAATTCCAAGCATCCTCGTGCTCTGGGGCGGCTGTGCCTCAGCCTTCCGGGGTGTCCACCAGCACTTCCGGCTGACTGGCCTTCCCAGCACGAGTGTTTGGGGCTCCCTGTGAAAGACACACGGACTACCCTACTGGGAGCCAGCAACTGGCCATCCTCCCTCATGGCTCCTTGGGGGACCCTGGCAGCCTGTGTCTGTTCAGCGCCCTCAGGGCTGGCCTCCCACCCGTTGCTGCTGCTGGGCTGTGCCAGGGCCGCCTCAGTGTGGTTTGCAGAGACCTCCAAGGCAGAAGCATGGAAAGCCCAGGATGCACTGCAGTGGTCACCCAGCAACACTTGCCGAAAAGCACAGGAAACGAAGCCACGGCCCAGAGCTCTGCCGACAGCCCTGCGTTGGCTGTTGGCCGTGGGAGCCGGCCAGAACAAGGTGGGGGTCTCCCGTGCCCGTGTTCCCAGGGCTTCCTGCAGCCTGGGAGCACCACCCACAGTCACACACCACCACCTCCCATGTGGGAGACCTGGGGGCAGGACACCCGTGGGGCAGAGACTCACAGGATGGGGGGCCCTGGAATGAGAAACAACAGCGTGTCCTCTAGAGGGGCATCTGTCACCAGCATGTGGATGCTGTAGCTGGTGGGCCATGTGGCCACGTTTCTAGCCCCAGCCTCCCACACCTACAGGCCTTCCCTGCAGCATGGTGGGCTCAGCAGGACTCCTCGACCAGCCTCTCCGGGGTGTGCGCTGAGGCCCGCTGAGCTGGCTGTGGCCCCGGGGGGTTCACAGGTGGGGGGAGTGTGCAGTCATCTGCAGGCACCACGGACAGGCACAGCTCCCCCGAGTCCTTGGACTGCGTGAGCTTGGTGATGTCTGTCTTTGCAGACCACTTCTTCCAGCCCATCTGGATTCTGGACACTTCTTGCCGAGAATGGTCTGTGGCCAGCACATAGATGATGGGGTCGGCCACGCTGTTGACCGTGGACAGGCACAGGAACACCACGGAAGCTGTGTATAGACTGGCTTCAAAGGCACACACCGCGACCCTGTCTCCTCTGTAGTAGGAGAAAGTGGCTGCTTTGATGAGCAGGACCACGTGGTAGGGGGCGAAGCAGACCAGGAAGATGACCACCACTGCTATGGCCGAGTGCTTGACCTTGGCCTTCTGGGCAGCGGTCAGACCCATGCTCAACTTGATGCTCCTGAAGATCCGGTGGTTGGTGAACGCAATGGTGCAGAGAGGGATGGCGAACCCCACGGTGAAGCGCACGTAGTGGTAGCCGGCGATCTTCTCGTTCATCCGCATGGGCTCAAAGCAGCTTTCGTCCTCTATTTCCATGTCAAACACCGGGTAGTAAACAAGCCCCACAAGGACAAAGACACATGCAGAGATGAAGATGGCGGTCTTCTGCTGGCGACGGCCTCGGCTCTCAAGCGCATACACCACGGCCAGGAAGCGGTCACAGGAGATGCAGCACAGCAAGAGGATGCTGATGTAGATGTTGCAGAAGAAGATGTAGGCGGTCACCTTGCAGGTCCGCATGCCCAGGGTCCAGCGGTGCCCCTTCCAGATGTAGATGACCCAGAGCGGCAGCGTGCTCACGTACAGCAGTTCACAGAGCGCCAGGCAGAAGAGGTAGACGGCCAGCACGTTGCCTTGCCGCGCCTGCAGCAGCGCCAGCCACGCGGTCAGGCAGTTGGCGGGCAGGCCCAGCGCACACACCGTGCTGTACACCACCACCAGGACCACCCTGCTCTCCTCAAAGGACCCATTGCAGAGCCCAGAGCTTGTGACAGGGTTGGTCACTGGGGTGGCATTTCCTGTGGGGCAGAAACAAGAGTGAGATCTACAGAACCGAGAAAGAGCAAATAGAGATCCACATGGCACCAGACCACCACCAGGTGCTACCAACATTTCCAGAGGGATCCGCTAAAGAGAGCCTTAGATCCTGGACGTCCAACCCATTGACCTCAGGGACAAGAACACAGGCTGGGCCAGACGCACTCTCTGCAGTTCAGTTTTCAAAAATCTGGGTGTGTTTGAAAGGATGTGTGTGTCTGCTTTCTAATGGCGAAGCAGGGGTCTTTCTGAGCACGTGCTCAGCAAGTCTGGAGCTGGGTGCTCACCACCCACTCCTCCCGCCTGGTTCATGCCCTGGCCCCTGCCCTGACCTGGACACTGTCTCATCCTTACGCATAGTGTCATCTCCTCTTCATCTTCTTGAACTATTGGTTACAAAGGAGGAGGACTAACAGCCCTGTCATAATGGTGGATTCGTGCCAAGGAACCTGGCAGCCTCTAAAACCTGGAGAAGCCGAGGGCACGGCTCTCCTCCCGGCCTCCACAGGGACATGGAGGTGAATCCCTGTGATGTTGGGATGCCTTGGCATCTGCTTTGAAGACCCGTCTGCTCCTGCAGAAGCAGGGCTCATTCACCTGGACACGGCTTCCAGCTCACGCCCCACCCAAACAGCCAAGGGCCGGGGGTGAGGACACAGGGCATCTGCCCTACTGTGGACAGGGCTCCACTCCCAGGCCGCTTCCTCTAAAAGGATCCTTGGTGTGTGCCCGAGGACTGAGGGCCACCCTGTCCCCACAGCCCTGCTGGCTGCCTGCGCTCTTCAGCCTCTCGTCCTGCCTACCCTGACCCGGGCACTCCTCCTGCTGCCCTCCCTGCCAGGGGAATCTCTGAACGGGTTTCTCCAGGGCTGGGTCAGCGCCTCCACCGAGGACCCAGTGTCCTGCCTCAGCGTCCTGCAGAGCTGGGACTAACAGGTGTGTGCCCACCCCCAGCCTGACCTGTACTCGATTTATCTCCTCCACCTATTTTTGTCCTCTTTTGAACAGTTTCCATTCATTTTTATTCCCCTTTTGCTTTCTGTTATGGGATGAATTTTGTCCTCACCCAAAAGACACAGTGGAGCCCTAACCTCCAGACTCAGAAGGTGACCTTGTTTGGAAACAGCACCTGGACTGCGATGATCACGTGAGAGTGGGGCAGATGTCCTCACGCACAGGGGGAGTTTGGGTAGAGACAGGCACAGAGGAAGGGGCGGGGCCATCTCCTCCCTCAGCTTGGGCACAGCTGGCCCAGGACCCCTCCACAGTACCCGGTGGGGTGAACACTGGTGTCCAGCACCCCCAGCTCCCCAGAGCAGCCCCTGCCTCGTCTCCAGGGCCAGCAAGTGACTCCATGCTCCCTGCTCCCCTCTCCCTTCTCTGAATGGTTCAGAGATGACCTCCAGGTCTCCGTGAGGGTGCAGCCACCCCTGAGTGGACCCAGCCTTCACTCTCGGGACCCCTGCTGGCTTGTGTGTGACTCCTGTCCCCTTCAGTTGTATGGTTTAAAAATTGTGATTTTTAAAAAAGACTGAATAATATTGCATCGCTGTGACAACCCTCTTGGGCCCCATAGTCTAGTGGTGCTGAGCTAGCTCTCGGGCGCTGCTCGGAGTCCCTCTCAGGTGGGCTGCTGGCCTGTGACCATCTGAGCCCGGCCCAGGCCTGCTGCTTGTCCTCCTGCACCTCAGGCCTTCCCTCCGAGGTGTGCCTGCTTGCTTGCCGCCAGGTGCTGCTGTTCTAAGCTGGCACAGCCTGGGGACGTGCCTGTCCTGCTCCTGGAGGCTGCACCCCAGGTGGAGCACCAGTCTGCTCTGGGTCGGGCGGCCGGCTTCCTCCGTCACTGTGTCTTCAGTGCAGTGCCGGCCGAGGTGGCTCCTGAGGCCTACCGCAAGGGGCGCTCACTGCCCCGGGGACCTGATTTCCTCCCCACACCCTCGCCCTCCTGCCCTCCGCTCGTGCGAGGATCCAGCACAGCGCCCAGGCGCTGGAGGACACCGTCGGGAATGCCCTTCGCTGGCTCGCCCTGCTGCTGGGGACGGCATTTGGGGCGCCCGCTACCGCTGGGCCACATCCTGCTCTGGAAAGGCACACGTCTCTGCCTCGGTTGTCAGAAATGCCTTCCACACGCCCGCCTGTTCCCTCAGCGGCTTCCCGGTGGACCGCTCAGCTCCACGTCCAAGGCTGCTCCCCAGGCCTGACTTCTGTCCTGGTTGAGGTGTCCGTGGTAGAGCCCGTAAGCGGATGGACTGGAGACTGCGGTGCCAAGTGAAATAAGCCAGTCCCGAGGCGCCCAGGCGGAACGTTCCCTGACAGGCGGGTCTGACGAGTCCTGACCTCCCGTGCTGGGGAGTGGTCCCTGCTGGCCTGGCGGTCAGGTGCACCCTGAGCTTCCTCCCATTCTGCGGTGCTTCCTGGGTGACCCCCACACACCTGAAGCTGGTTATTATGTGTCTAACCTGTTGATTCAAACTCACTTGCTGAACTTTCCAGTTGTCTCTTTCTCTCCTGGAGACGCCATCAGCTCCTGCTCAGGGTGCCTGGCATGCCCGGCCGCACTCCTGCGTGGAAGGTACGGGCCCGGGGGCGGGCTTGCTGCCCTAGCCCCACACCCTGCCAGGAGGCCTGCAAGAGGGTCCTCAGATTCTCTCCAGGGAATCCTGCCCCTCGCAAGGGGACGCCTGTGGAGGTGCCCCATTCAGCCCCCAGTAGAGTCCCAGGATCACCTACTGTCCCCAACCAACTGAAAAATAAACAGCAAGAAGTCGGTTCACAGCATAAACCAGGCTCAGTGGTGCCTCAGGTCTGGGCCGTCGCTGGGGCTCACCGTGACTCCAGAGCCCATGGTCACACTGTACAAGGTCACATGGCCTCTGAGGCCAAGAGGATGTTGGGACCAGAGACCTGAGAGCCCATCGCTGTGCATGGCTACTGCCTGGCCACACTCTTGCTGGCCTCCGGGCTCTGGGTGTCCTGTGAGCCCAACCTTGGCAGCAGGCCCGGGCATTTGACAAGGGCCTCTGGGTGTTGCAGCCCGAGCTGCCCATGCAGTGCCAGAAGCGGGGCCCTGTGGGCTGCACAGGCTCCTCCCAGGGTCCCCTCGCGTTTCCAGCCAGGGAGTGGATGGAACCCCAGACGGCTGGGGCCCACGCACCTCCGAGTGCTGCTCCACATGCTGCTCCGCGTTGCCCCACAGGGCAGGGCTTGGCCTCCTTCGTCCATCTCTGCTGGTGCTGTTTTCTGATATCTTTTCCTGAGGTGCTGGGATGGAGCCCAGGGCCTCACATGCCAAGCAAGGACCACCAATGAGCCCCGCCCCAGCCCTCTCCTCTTCTGTCTTTCTGTTGGGTGTGGGGTGTGAGGTGTGAAGCCACACACCCACATCCACTCACTCTGGCTTGTGTCATTGTCTCCAGTCTAGATGGCCAAGTTGAGGCTCCGGGACTGCTGAGCTACCCCCAAGCCCCTGACTGATGGTCCTCTGCACAACACCCTGTGCCAGGAGAGCAGGCAGCGGGGAGGGGAGAGAGCGGGGCCACGGGGCTGTGGGGGGAGATCGGCTCTCTCCTCTCAGGTGAGCACCCCTCCTGGCCTCAGATGCCCTCCCTGGCCCCCAGCCTCCCTCTATCCTAGCGCCCCTGTTGTGTGATGCCTTAACCCAGGTGGAAGCAGAAGCCAGGCCCTGTGGCGGCTGGGGCCCAGTCTGCATGCTCCAGGGCAGCTCGGTCTGTCCCCCTCCTACCCTGCACTCCCACGGTCCACCCAGAGTCTTGGTGAGGCCTGGTCCTAGCCACCTGCTCAGGCCCATGCATCTTCACTTAGGGGAACCAAGTCCCACCTGCTCACCGCCCTCCTCCAGCAGGTGACCTGGGCAGTAGCCTCGGGTGGGGGCAAAAGAGCCGCAGGAGGGGAGGCAGCAGGGGCAGAGGGGGAGGTCACAGCCAGCTCTTCACCATGGCCCCTGCCAAGCTCTTCCATGGCCAGCAGGGCTCCTGTGAGGCACATGGCACGGCAGTGACTCAGCCCCGGTGACCATGGGACATGGACAGGAGAGCTGCTCTTGTCCCTCTCCCTTTCCTGGCTGTTCCCCACGCTTTCCAGAATTGTGAAATGGGCACCTGTCCCTTTCCTGGTGGAGAGCCTGTGGGTCTGTGTCTCAGTTCATTTTCATTTCAGAAATCTGTCTTTACACATTAATTTTTGTGAACCAAGAGAAAAGATGGCGTGCGTCATAGGAGAACTCTGGTGGACGCTCCTAAATGCCCAAGGTTGAAGGAGGAGTGCTCACCTGGCATGCTTGAGGTTCCAGTCTCAGGGTGGCTCTAAAATAAGCTTTCTAGTACCCCTTGTGCAGGTCGGTCCTACTGAGAAGTCTACTCTGGCAGTTTAAAAGGACCTAGAGAAAGAGAGGTTGAAATTGCTTTAGGAAAATTAGATTAAGTCATGTGAATTAATCATGAATTCACTCATTTGACAAAATGGTTAGAGAGCATTAATGATGTGCTGACTCTTAATTCATCCTGTGGGATGCAATATCAAGCCTTAATATATTAAAAATCTCCCCCAAATCAATAATAGGCAATCTAAGAGAAAGAATCACTAAAGCCAGTGAGCAGGAAGCCATCACATTGTATACCATAAATAAGGAATTTTCACTCTCGGTGTCGTGGAGAAAAAGGTAGGCATCCTCACAATGTGTTGAGGGGTTGCCACACGTTGGAAGCACAGTTGTGCCGTATGTTCCCAAAACTCTTCTGTGCTTCCCTGTTTTCTGTTTTGTTGTCAGCGCTGGGCATCAACCCCAGCGCCCACTCCGCCGCCGGCTGCCTCTGAGCTGCACTCCTTCCCACCCTGGGCCTCACTTCCAACCTACAAAGGCTGTCTGAAGTATTTCCTGGTGCAACGACCCATGGCGTGAAGTGCGTGTGACCCAGAAGTGCACCACAGCCTGCTGTCCAGTGTGAAGGGGACAAGGACCCTTGCAGGGACCCCTGAAGACAGTGTCCTCAGCACACAGGGCATGGGGAGAGGACAGTAGAGTCCAGGGACCTCTTGCTCTGCATCCTTCACTAACAGGGCAGCCCTAGAACAGGCTCCATGAGGGCAAGGCAGAGGGCCTAAGGGAGGCGCAAGCCCCAGACCCACTCTAGGACATCACAGAGGACCTGCTGAGAGCCTGGAACCCCAGGGGCAGCTCAGGTCCTCTGGCCCCCTGTCTATAAGTCTGGGACACGTGTGTCTCAGTCTTCCATGGAGGGAAGGAGGCTGGGGATGGAGAGGGTGACTCAGGGGCCCCAATTCCACCTTCCCCGGCCTCAGCCCACCACCACCAGGGACAGCACCGGGCCAGGCAGAGAGCCCCAAGTAAAGCAGGTCTCCAGCCCCCCAGGACCCCAGCCAGGGACGTGTGCACCAGGACTCCAGCACCACGGGTTAGCACAGCTCACTAGCTCCCTGCCGGGCGGGGTGGGGGACAGGAAGCTGAGCTGTTCTCCTGAGGTCACAGGAAGCTTCTCAGTGTGTGAGAAGTCAAAGCAACCCCTCAAGGTACATGGCCAAGTGAGATGTCCAGGCCAGACAATCCAGAGAGACCCTTTGCAAGCGTGGCCAGTGGCTGCAGGGAGGAGGCTACCCGGTGTCCCCCACTTCCTGGGTCTCAGCCAGCTGCCCAGTGTGAAGGGGACAAGGACCCTTATAATGCCCTGCCAGGACACTGCTAGGGGACTTCAGGCCCTCCTGTGCAGAGCCCACCTGGGACCAGTCGAGCAGCAGGGGGGACAGCCACCCCATCCCTCCTTTCCAGCTGAACCCATCCTCCTGGGCCCAGTTCTGGTCGCGGGGTCCTGTGCTGTGAGCTGCTCTCTCCTTTCAGACTGCGGGACACACGCAGGAGCATGTCCCTGCTGAGCAGCACAGGCAGCCTTGTGAGGCGCGAGAGTGGAGACCCAGGATCGGCGTCAGAACACCACAAGGGCCAGGAACCTCCCTGCAGCTGGGCAGAGAGTTCTAGAAAACCAGCAGATTCAGGCCTGGGAAGACAAAACTTCCCCTGCAGGGCTCACCCCACCTGTCCCTAAAGTCATCTGCATCCCCAAGCAGGGAGAGCAGCAGCCCCACAGGCTACTCTCCCAGAGACCAGAGGAAGTGAGAGGCCGCAGAAAACCTGAGGAGCACTGACCTCCTGCGGAGGCTGGCCTCAGGTCACCCCTACTACCAAGAGGCTTCCCTGGGCCCGCCTGCCTACGGAGGCATGACCTGCACAGGGAAGGTGGTCTGGTCACCTGCACAGCCCAGCCAGGCACCACAGGGCACTGAGGTTGAGCTCTGGGGTCATGTCTGACCTCTGGGCTCCAGGGGTTCTCCTGGACCACAGCAAGCGGGGCTGGTGGTGACATCCAGGTGGGAGCAGCTGGTGCTGGGGCAGCCGAAGAGAGGCTCTGTGTCCATGGGGACTGAGTCCCCAGCACTGGTTGAACTCCTGAGAGAGGGCCTGTGCAGTGCTGCCTCCCACTCGGCCCCCCACACCAGCCACCAGCCTTTGCTTCTCAGAGCAGGCCCTGCCTGGGCTTCGTCGGGCACTGCTGCCCCACGGGAACCCGGCTTCAGGCCAGCCAGGATCCGCGCACCAGCGCGGCTGCACACCCTCAGCCGCTCCTGCTGCCGCTTCCTCAGGTGAGCCTGCACAGGGCCTCACCTGCTGGACTGCAGGGGTCCCCAGCCAGGCAGCCCAGGTGCTGTGGGGCCATCTCTGGGACAGTGGGGCTGTCTCCCACGAGGGGAGGTAAGGGGCACAGAGGCCCCACCCTCCTGGCCACAGGTTCTTCTCTGGAAGGGTACAGCTGGGCCAGGCCCTCTCTGTCCCGTGGCTCTTGTGTGCATCAGAGGACAAGGGCCAGGAGAGAGAAGCCCCTGCTGCTCCACTTTGAGAAGCAGATGTGGCCCTCTGGCAGGCCAGGACCAGGCCAGGCTGTGCTTGGTGGCTGCTCCACTCGCCCACCCTGACCAGCAGGGCTGTCTCAGCTGTGGGTAGGCGGGAGGGGCTGAGCCCTGGGGCAGGGGCCTGACCTGGCAGCAAGGGTTTCCAGTGGGCGACAGCCCCATGCCCAGCACGCCCAGGAACCTGTGACGCCCTTGAGGCCCACAGCACTCACAATGCCCCACCAGGACACTGCTATGACACCCCTCACCGTCCATGTCCGCAAGGCCCAGATGCCCATGGTGTGATGATGCCAGCCCAGGCCTGGTGGTGCCAGGCTCCTGGGAAACTGCGGAGTCTGGACACAGAGCAGCGCAGCTGGGTCCTTGGACATCACTGGGGACTAGCTGCAGTCAGGACAGGTGGGCCTGAGTCGCCCGGCCCTTCCACCGGCTCTGCAGCGTCCCTGATGCTGCTTGCCACAGGTCCCGGGTCTCCCAGCCCCCACTGCAAACGGCCACTCTGTCCAATCATCTTCAAACCACACCTTCCCCCTGCGCCCCACCAGCGCCCTCGGCGACTTCTCCTTTCACGCACGCACCCCAGGGGCGGCTGCCGCTGGCTCGCTGGCCACAGTCCCCTGGAAGGCTCAGGCGGCAGGTCAGAGCAAGGCTGGCTGCGGCCACCAGGAGTGCTGCCCTGGTCCCTGCTGTGGACCCTCTGGATCTGAGATATGTCTCTGGCCATCCGTCACAGAGCTCTTCACACACATGGCTGTGGCCACGGCTGTCCCTGCCACGTGCTCCCCAGTGCCTGGCTTGCTCTTCAGGGGCTCCCAGCCTGGGCTGCTGGGGTGCTGAGACTGACTGGTGGGTCCCCTTCTGGCCTCCACCCTCAGCGCCACAGGGTACTGTGGGTTACCTCCAATCTCCTCCCACATCCTTCTTTGAGGACCTGCCCTTGATTGGGTCTCCAGAGTCGGGATGCGCTCAGGCTGGAACTGCTGCATTCCCAGCATCGGCCACACTCCTCCCCAGGGGCACCCAGTGGAAGCACCTGCCCTCCTCCCCCTGTGCTAGGTCAGAGAACGCAGTCCCCAACACAGTCTCGTTTCTGGACTGCCCTGCTGCCAGCCCCGTCCCCACACCGCTCTGCCCTCTTGCCTTGGCTGGGCCTGGCCCTAAGCATGGCATCCTGTGTCCTGGACAGAGATGCTGGAGACCGCTGCTCATCTCACTCCCAGTACCAGTGGTCAGCCAGCTCCTCATGGCCATGCCCGCCTGGGTCCTGGAACCCAGCAGAATGCGCGGAGCCCCTGCTGTGCCAGGTGCTCTGGATGCCCAGTCTATGAGACCTGTGAGCCACTGGCCACAGCATCCTGCCCATGACTGGACAGGCCACTGCCCACTCCAACGGAGCCCCACTGTCCTGCTGTCACTCCTTAAGTGGCACCACTCAGCCTAGGCTACCCCGAGGAAAGGAGCCCCAAGTCCACAAACCATGCTGCCCCAGGCTGCTGGCTCCTGGGGGTGGCAAGTACACGGGCCAGGAGAGGTGGGGGACATCCAGCCCCTGCCGGGCATCTGCACCAGCAGCCCTGAGAGGATCTCCAGAGGGACTTGGGCAGATGGGGACACCAAAGTGGCAGAGGCTCCAAGATAGGACTTAGGACACTGTGCCCCAAAGTCCTATCTTGGGGACAGGCCCCAGGTTAAGAGCCCTCAGCCAAGCCCCAGCTTTGCTCCAGGAAACGGCCTTCCCTCAGACGCTCTGCTGGGGCCAGTCCCCTAGGGACCCGCCCGCACACGAGGACAGTGACTTACCTGTCCCAGCCTGCTGTGAGCTGTGCCCCCTGCAGGGCTCACTGGCATCTCAGGAAGTAGAGGGGTCTGAGCATGTTCACTCTGAAACTCCCAAACCACAAAGCAGAGCTGAGCTGGGCTGGCTAACGGGGCAGGGCGTTTCCTCCTGTGATGACAGTGGCCTCCTCGCTTTCCTCGGGACGGGGTGCCAGGAACCGGCTCCGGCCTCCTGCCTGCTCGGACAGCATCCCCGCAAGCCCTTGCCTCCACTCCTGAGCCAGGGCCCGGGGACAGGCCAGGGCAGCTCCATCCAGGCTGGTGCTGCCCCTCGCCCACGCTGTCCCAGGGACACAAGGCACACAGGCAGCAGGACGGCCTGTGGAGGGAGGCCAGGAGCTTCCTGCTCCCCAGAACACCCGTTGGGGTGCCCTGCTGAAGAAACCCTACCCTCCGTCTGCCCCCTTCCTGGGGCAGGGTCAGGGGCCACCTGGGAAGCTTCCTCCACTGGTGGGCACAGGCTTCCTGTGGCTTGCAAAGCTCTGGGCCAAGGTGGGTTGGAGCCAGACGTGTCGCCCCCAGCTTCCTGGAAACACTGGCTGGCTGCCAGCTCACCCACCCCTCTCTGCCCAAGGTCCGCCTCCGGGCATGGGGTGTGGACCCTTCCCTTGCCCACCCAAGGCACCTGGCCCAGTCCTGGTCCTGCCAGCGGTGGGGACAGGGGAAGGGGTTGTGTCCAGGGACATCTCCAGGACAGCTCAGTGGCCAGCACTGCTTCAGGGAAGAGGAACAGTCCTGGACCAGACAGTCGCACCCAGTGTGCTCAAGGCCGGGGTCCCCGTGGGTTTCCCCAGGGCACCATGGTCACAGCCCACCCCAGGCTGCACGGCCACGAGCCCAGGCCCCACTCCCTCTCAGGGCCACCCTATCGTGTGGGCCCAGTGGAGGCCCTAGGTGTCCAGGAGGCCCGGTGAGGTGCAGGTCTAAGCACCCCTCAGCCTCCCGGAAACACCGCCCAGGGTCTGGCGCACACACCGTCCATGGGGGGGCCACACCAAGACACTGACCTCTGTGTCCCTGGCCTTGCGTCGCCCCGCCTCGGGGAGTCCAGGTGTCCAGGCAGCGGTGGGAGGGCACAGCCTCCTGCCCCGACCAGCCTGTCTGGGGAGTCTGCCTTCCATCCACCGAGAGCCCGTCTGGGGTTTGCCAAGGGGTGGTTTCCTGTGACATCACCCTCCCCGACAGCTGGGTGGGTGTGGAGAGGGCTTCCCTCCCGCCGGGGTGGGCGCTCCTGGCCCTCCAGCGCTGGGGTCTCCTCGGGTGGTGAGGCTGTCGTCTCCATGACTTTTTTCCCCAAGGACTCACAGACTTTTCCTTCACTGTGGTCAAGTAAGCAGGCCCTGCAGCGGCTGCTCACCACCTCAAGTGAACAGCTGGGCAGCCTTAGCACACTCGCATGGGCAGCCGCTGCCTCAGGATTTGGTGGCCTTGCGGAACTGAAACTGCCCAGCAAACACCAGCCCCTGCCCTGCCCTGCCCTGCCCTGCCCTGCCGGGCCTCCCTGCCTGGCAGCTGCTTGGTGCTGGCTATTGGGACCTCGCCTTGAGTTGCCCGCTGTCTGCCCTTCTGTGACAGCTTCTTTCAGTCAGCATTGTGTCCCCAAGGTCCCCCCTGCTGCTGAGGTGTCAGTGCCCTCCTTCTCAAGGCCGCATGACAGGGCCTGTGTGCATGGGCCTTCGCTTCTCTGCGAGACGCTGCGTGGCTTCCACCTCTTGGCTGCCATGTGCAGTCCCCGTGGACATGGGTGTGCAGGGCCCATGGATCCAAGCCCCTCTGTGTCTCTGTCAGTCATTATTCTTTCTTTTCTCTCTCTCTCTTTTTTTTTTTTTGGTACTGGGGATTGAACCAGTGTGCTTAACCACTGACCACACATCTCCAGCCCTTTTTACTTTTTTATTTTGAGACAGGGTCTCACTAAGTATATTAGGGCTTCTCTAAGTTGCCAAGACTGGCTTTGAACTTGTGATCTTCCTGCCTCAGCCTCCTGAGCCGCTGGGATTACAGGTGTGTGCTCCATGGGCCTGTCAGTCATTATTCCTGAAGACGCTGGAGTCATCCAAACCTGATGAGCTGCCCACTCCTCCTCTGCACTGCTGGCTGGGAGGTTTGTCTCTGGATTTGTCACTAGGGTAAGTCATGTTTCCAGAAAGCGAGCTGCTCTCAGTGGGTCTGCCCGTATCGTGGCACCTGACCTGGTGCCCTGTGGGCAGGATGGGTCTCACTGGCCTTTTGGACTGTCCTTGGCTCCTCACTGTCTCTTGGAGGAGGGCTCTGTCCTTGCCTCCCACCTTTTACGAAGCCCGGGGGGCAGGGTTTCTGGGAGTTTCCCCACAGGGTCAGCTCTACCACACACAAGAGGGAAAGAGGTCCCAGGTTCCAGCCAGGGAAGTTCTGAGGACAGCTTCACAGAAAAAGGAGAGGCTGGGAAAGGAGAGGGGCTTTTGAGAAGTGTCAACACGAGAACTTGCCAATTCTGAAAGTCCCCATTGCTAGCTGTGTTCCTTCCCTAACCCTGAGGGTGAGTCACCAGTGTGGCTCAGCCCAGTGTGCCCCAGTTAGGCCCACGTGTCAGTCAGGTTGTCTTCGCTAAAACAAAGATACCTGACCGGAAACACTTAGAGCTGGGAGGGTTTACGCCAGCTCACATTTCAGAGGATTCAGCCGTGAAGGATCCACCCCCATCTTGGAGATGGCTCCAAGACCAAACGTCACAGCAGAGGTGTGGCAGAAACGTGGCTCAGGTCATCCGGAAAAGACAGGGGAGAAGATACACCCTTCCAAGAGTGTGCCCCCAGCGCCCCACCTCCTCAACTCGGTCCCACCTCCCCCTGGTCCATTTGGCTGTAAATGGGTGAATCCAGTGAATGACTTGCTCCACTGACAGGTAAAGACGTCGGGACCCAGTCATCTCCTACGAGCCTGCCTTTGCACCTTGTTGCCTTAGCGATCATGTCTTCAACACGTGAGCTCTTGGGCGACATTCCAGATCCAAACCACACGTTCCACCATGACACCCCTGAAGCTCATGTCTACCTCACAATGCAAAATGCACTCAGCCTGGCTCTAGGAGTCCCTGTAGTCTTAACAGAATTGCTCCACAGTCCAAGTCCAAGGTCTCCTCCGAGACTCAAGGCCAACTCTCAGTGAGAGCCTCTGTGACTCAAAAGCAGGTCACATGCACCCAGTATTTCATGGCTCGGGGAGACAGTCCCTCCCGCAAGCAAGAAACAGGCATAGAAAGAAAGGATGGAGCCAAAGAAGGATGGAGGTCCTTGTAGGAACATAAACCCTGTAGCTCCATGTCCAGCGCAGTGGCCGGATGTGGGCCCCAGGCTGTGGGCACCCGGTGCCTGCGTCCTTGCCAGCTGTGGCCTGCCGGGCTCCCTGCAGCTTTCCTCGGCAGATGTGCCGGATTCCCGGCATCGCTAACCTCCAGGGCTCTCCTCCACCGATTTGGCTTCGCTCTCACAGCTTCCTGCAGCACCGCCCAGGGCCTGCCTGCAGGGATTCTTGGCCTGCTCCATGTAGCCTGGCCTCCCAGCCTCCCTTTGAAACCCAGTGGGAGCCTCCAAGACCCCAGAACCCCAGCGCTTCTCGTTCCTGCAGATTCAGTGCTGACGGCTGCTGTCAAGCACGACCAGCAGCCTGAGCACAGCCGGGCGCCCCTGGACTCCCCTCCAAGTGCTGGGAGCTGAGCTGAAGGGACTCGTGGGAAACAACCTCCTAGGCAGTTGGAACTTCCGGGAGTTCACACAACGGCACTCTTGAACCTGCAGGGTGTGGTCTTGCTGATTCCTGACATGCCCTCATGGCCTCCTTCCTCTTGACTCTGCTCAGAGAGGCCAGGTGCTCTGTAGTGATGCTGATCTCCCCAGAAACCACACAGGCTCTGGCCACAATGTTAAGCCTGATCCTTTTCTGACCACACTGCAGATTCTTCAAATCTTTCTGTTCTACTTTTTGCTCCTGATTCTCTCAGTAACCTGGCTAAAATCCTCCAACAACGCCCCGCCACTGCCCGCATGCTGAGCTGCCTTGACATTCCCTCCTTGGATTAAGCAGTCTGTAACCTTTAACTTCAGCCTGACAAAGTCTCAGGGCGTGGACAGTAGTAGAAAGGTCTTTGCAATCGTGTCACCCAAATGGCCTCGAGTCCGAGTCCCAGCAGAGTCCTCTCCCCTCTGAAGCTTCGCCAGCACAGGTCCTACTCTCCACATTCCCACCAGCTCCTGGGCCCCCACCACCCACACCCAGCCAGCTCCCCCTGCAGCAGCCTGGCTTCTCCAGCCTGCGTGTCCAAACTCCTCCTGCAAACCAGTTCTACCGTCTCTGATCCACTGAGGCACGTCCTTCCTCCTTGGAGTTGTTCTTGTCAGGTACTCTGGTCACAGTGACAAAAAGGTGACTAACACAGAAACTGGTACCAAGAACTGGGGTCCCTGCCGTGAACATACCTGCTTCCAGGACTCAGGGAAGAGCCAGGTAGAGCACGCAGCTCTCCGGGCTGTCACCTGGGCTGTGCTGTGTGCCACTCTCCGCAGCTCGAGGACTGCGTGCTTTCGAACCAAGGGTGCCGCTGAGACAGGATGAACCTCGAAGACAGGGCCACCGACCTGGGGGCAGGGACAGAAACTGCAGCACTGCCCACTCCCCTGGGGCCCCCAGTGAGTCAGACCAGGTGGAGAAATGCAGAAGTGCAAGCCAGTGCAGGGGAGAAGCCCTTGCTGTCTCCTCTGTCCCCTCTGCACAGGCCCCTGTCCCAAGCCGCCCCAGACAGCGAGCCTTGTGTAACTCCTGGCCGCAAGGCAGCCTGTGGTGGCTCGCATTGCCTCCGTCAGATCTCCCCCAGGAGGCCTGAGCAGGCGGCCTTGCCCAGCTGACACTGCCCAGGCTGCAGGACCTTCCAGGGAGGAGCTGGCCCCCACCAGGGCACAGTGAGCCTCTCTGGACACACGGGAGGGGGTGTCGCAGCATCTACTGGGCAGAGGCCAGAGACTGCTGCCACGGGGCCCCCCACACACAGGGCTCTCACACCACCCCCAGAAGTTCTGGCCTCCAAGATCCACGGTCCAAAGCCCTGGCTGCCTGCCATGGCCAGGGAAGGGTTTGGAACAGGGAGGACCGCCCTGCTCCCTGTCCTCCTCCCATGGCAGACCAGCTGCGGGAAAGCCTGGAGCTGTGGCCCTCAGCTAGCCACTGAGGCCAGGGTAGCAGTGGGCTCAAGAGTCCATGGTGGGGCCAACCCAGGGGTCTGGGGACGTGTGCAGTTCCCCAGCCTTTGCCACTGGGTGAAAAGCAGAAGGGACCTGGGTTCCCTGGTGTGTGGTACAGCTTGGCCCCTTCCCTCTGCCACCCATCCATGACACCTGCCCAGGCATCAGCAGAGAGACAGCAGCCCACACAGAAAACACCCGGCTGCTATCAGAACCCACAGAACTCTCCAGAAACAGTCTGGTGTCCCCCACAGGCTATGGAGGTTTCAGCCACCTCAGCCTCCAGGGGCTCAGGGAGCAACCCAGGGGGCTGCTGTCCTGGGGACCCCTAGCCTGTCACTAGGACAGGAGAGGACTAGGACAGACAGACTCCAGCAGACTGTGGGTCCACCATGAGCAGGTTCTGAGGTGGGCAGAGGTCTCTTCCCCATAGGGACCCACAGTCCCAAGAGGGAGTCCCTCCCTGTCACCAGGAGAGGCTGCATCCCAATCCTGGGGTGAGGTGGGAGCTTCGCAGAGGGGATGAGTCCTGCACTGCCCTGAGTCAGGAAAGGGTGTCAGGCAGAGGGGCATCCAGTGCAGAGGCTGCGGGTGGAAGCTGAGTGGGTAGGGTAGGCCAAAGGGCACCGCCTGGGAGACTCTGGGACCAAGGGCCTGGAGGCCTCAGAGGTCAGAGGAGGCTGGCCTTCCTCAGTCTCCGCCCTGGGGGTCCAGGAGGTGGTGCAGAGGGGTGAGTGGGTGCCGAACTCTGGTCACAGGAGACCGAGAGGAAGGGTGTGTGTGCGCGTCGTGTGCCCACGTGAACTTGGACGCCTGTGGGCGAGCATGCGCACTGGAGTGTGGTGTGGGGGTGCGCACGTGCGCATGTGGCCGAGCCCGCGCCGCCCGCCACTCCAGGGCGCAGAGCGTTCTCCGCCTCCGCTTCCGGCCCCTCACCTGCAGATGCACCCTCTCCTGTCCGCTGGGCTTCCTTCCGCGGGGAGCCTTCCCCTTGCGCCTGCCTGCGCCCCTCGGGCTTCCTCTCCCGCCCACGGTGAGTGAGCCCACGGCTGCTCAGCTCACAGTGTGCACGGACGCAGGTGCACGTCCTCACAGACACGTGTGCGGAGCACACGCACGTGCAGAAGCCTGCTTAGGGCTCCGGGCTCACAGCAGGACTCTGCCTGGAGACCCTCCGGACAAGGCAGGGGACCCTGCAGTGTGGGGAGGGTCCTCCCAGCCCCACCCCGTGACCCACTCTCCTGGGCTGCTCACTACTGCAGCCGCCACCTCCCAAGGGGACCTCGCCTGGCCTGGAGGTTGCCATCCCCAGATGTCTGCCCAGGAAGACTTCACACTGCCCTTTACGTCTGCTTGATAGTTACCAGACTGTCGAGGCTTTTGATTTCCTTGGCCATTGCATTTTTTTCTAGTAACCTGTTCATTCCGTCTGCATTTTCAAAGAGGAGGACAGGGTAGTTCATAGTATTCTTATCTTTCTTTGGCATTTCCTGCTTTAAATTTTTTAATTTTTAAATGTACCTACAGAAAACCTGCTCTCTGATGTTGGCATCCACAGGCTTGACCAGAGCACAGCCATGACACAGGATCCGTCCCACTGACCCCAGACTTGCAGCCCAGCCGGTGTGTCAGCCCTGCTCCCCTGCCTCTGTCTTTCCCAGAATTTGCAGGGATGGAATCATGCGATTAGTGCCCTGTGGAATCTGGTTTCCTTTACGGGAAGATGGCACTTTGGATCTGTCCAGGGTGGGAGATAGCCTGCACTGAGCCGTCAGTTTCTCCTGCTGAGCAGTCACAGTGTTTCATGTGTGGACGGTGGTAGAGGACCTCGTCTACTTCCATGTCCTGTGACTGTCAGCAAAGCTGCTGGCAGGACTCCGTCAGAGGGTTCTCTGGGGGTCATGGTCGAGAAACGGCCAGTCTTGCCCAGGCTGCACCAGTCCGCGAGGGACCAGCACCCCTGACACCACATCTGGTCAGCACCTGAGATGTCACTCATTCATTCCTTGCTCAGCCTTTCCGGGGTGTGTGTGGCTGCTGCACTGGGTGAGCGCCTGACTCCCGGCGCTCAGTGGCCGAGACGCCTCTCCCGTATTTGCTCTTTACCTTCTCTGGGGCTGTTTGGTTGGTTCTTCAGCCCACTGTGAAATTGGGTCACATGTCTCGGTTGTGCGCTGGGAGAGTTCCCGCATCCTGAACACCAGCCCTGTGTCTCAGAGCTGCGAGCCTGTTCTGCCAGCCTGTGGTTTATTGTCATCCAAATCTACAAGTGTGGTGAGATCTCTGCCAGGTTTTCGCTTTCTACTTCACTGACTTTTTAT
>JAJEJO010004616.1:40135-98600 GCA_020662805.1 Glaucomys volans
TTTTTTTTTTTTTGGAACCAGGGATTGGACTCAGGGACACCCGGCCACTGAGCCACATCCCCAGCCCTATTTTGTATTTTATTTAGAGACAGGGTCTCACTGAGTTGCTTAGGGCCTCGCTAAGTTGCTGAGGCTGGCTTTGAACTCGCGATCCTCCTGACTCAGCCTCCCAAGTCACTTGGATTACAGGCGTGCGCCACACTGACTTTTTATCTTAACTTTATCTCGGCTTTTGCCATCCTTGGACTTGTTCCTGTTTCTGTACCCCAAAGCCTCCTTCTTTCATTTAACTTTCTAAGTTGAGGTACGGTTTAGTGGCATTTGGTGCTTCGACTTTGGATAAATGCATCTCAGCACAACTGAGAGAGGAAACATTTCCATCACCCAAAAAGTTCCCCGTGGACTGGGCTGTGGCTCAGCGAGCGTGTGCCTCACACGCATGGGGCATTGGGTTCGATCCTCAGCACCACGTAAATAAATAAAATAAAGGCATTGTGTCCAGCTACAAATAAAAAAAACGTTCCCCTTGCCCTGCAGCCAGCCCCCGCCCCCAGCCCCCAAGGCGGAGACAGCCACAGGTCCCAGGAGTGCTCTTCAGCACGGGCACCTGGGGCTGCTGCCCGGCCCCACTCTCCCGCACCTCAGGTCTGGGCACGCCGTGTCTTTATCGTCATCCCGTCGTCGGCATTTTAGATTTCTCTCAGGCTCTCCTTTTAGCTCGTGGGTTACTCAGCAGTGTGTGCTGCAGCGCTTGGCTACAAAAATGTCTCCACATTGTCTTGTATTTCCAAACATCAGCAATGCTAAGAGAATGATGGCGCTTTGATACTCACGCACCTTGTGCAACTGTCAGCATGCTCTGCTTGCCCTCGTACCCCTCTCCACCATCCTTCTATCCACGGTCCACCCTGCCTTCCACCCAGCCACCCTCTCTCCATCCACCCACCCATCCACCCCTGTCTTCCACCCATCCAACCACCCATCCACCCATCCATCCACCAATCCACCCTCTCCATCCACCCATCCCTCTCCATCCACCCACCCCTCCACCCGTCCACCCTCTCTCCATCTACCCCTTTTGCTTTCCATTCATCCCTCCACCCCTCCATCTCTCTATCCATCTGCTGTGGTCTGAATGTGAGGTGATGGGGACTGAAGCCCCAGGGTACTGGCGTCGTGTGAGGGGTAAACTGAGAGCTCATAGGCCACGAGACCTCTGCCCTCCTGGCCCTTTAACACCGCTATCAGAGGAGCAGTTTCTTACAAAAGAATGAGTTCAGCCCCCTCTAAGCCCACTCACCCTCTCTTGCCTCTCTCACCCACCATGAATGGCACAGCAGGAAGCCCCTCACCAGATGCTGGCAGCTCCATCCTGAACTTCTCAGCCTCCAAAGCTGTGAAGAAACAAACTTCTGTGTTTTATAAACTACCCCGTCTCAGACATTTTGCTCTAGCAACCTTCTTTCTATGCATCCCTCCCTCCATCCACTCACCTGCTCCTCCATCCTTCTGTCCCTCTGTCTACCCATTCACTCTTATCCATCCATCTGTCCCTCTCTCCACCAATCTGCTCCTCTGTGGTCTCTGCTCTTTCCCTACAAGGCGCCTCGTGATCATCCTGGACAGCTGGCTCCAGCTGGGGTCTGCTTCCAGGCAGGCCCTACGCCCTGAAAGCCCTCAGGGCTGGATCCTCAGGTACCTGCTGTTCATCTGCCATGTCCCCAGGGGTCTCAGACATTCCAAGGGCTCAGAGTCGCCTCCCGGGAGCTAGGCAAGGGCCAAACCTTTCTCCTGACAGTGCAGGGCACTGAAGAGCCGGGCCTCCTGAGTTGGGCCTCCACTGCACAGGCCCAGAAAGAGGAAGGCACCAAGGCCCACCTGCAGGGGGGTTGGAGAAAGTCTGAGGAAGGCTGAGTCCTTGCAGCTGGGAGGTCGGGTGGGAGGGAAGCAGCCAGGAGCACAGGCCTGGGGCATCAAAGGTTGCGCCTTTGAATTATGCCACAGTGTGAACCTGGGTTGGGACACACCAAAGTCACTCTATGACAAAGAGGCATGGCACTGACCTATCTGTGATGCAGGCCTAAGAGCCAGCTCCCCAAAGCTGGGCTTGCCCCTGAGTTGGAGTCGTCTGCCAACGGCACTTACTAAACCAGTTTTCAGGTCACCTGGGTGCCCAGGGCCTGTGAGGCCTGTGTTCACACACTGACCTTCCTCTGGAAAGCAGGGTCCTGGGAGGGGGTCAGCAGGGAGCTTCTTAGGGACACAGGCCTGTGCTCCCCCCCATTTCCCATGTGGCCACAGCTGCCCAGACGCACCTGGGCCTCATCTTCCCACACCGGGGTCCCGACCCAGCTTCCCAGAACAGCAGCAGGAAATGGGAGGGTCTCCAGGAGGGGCTCCGGGGCACGCTGGAATCTCCCAGTTCCAACAGACCTCCTGTTGCGTCTGAGTAAGGGAGGGTCAGGGTCAGGGGGCACAGCTGCACCAGAGGAGGGGTCCAGCCCACCTGCTCCTGCCTCCATGCAGATGGCCCTGAGAGGGCAGCAGGCTGAGGGGAGCAGCCCGCTTTGAACAGAGCCCCCATAGTCCAGTGCCTCCACCCATCCTTGGGAAGCAACAGGAGTGGGGGACTCTGCCGGCTGGCTCACTCAGACCTGCATCACCCGGTGCAGAGAAACCCATTTGCCTCGGCCAGAAAATCTCCCAGGGACCCTGGTGACAGTGAGGGCAGTGGCCCCAGTCCTACACAGGGAAGCCTCAGACTCCTGCAGTCTCCCTGGCAGGCAGGAGGGCAGTCTGGGCCTGGGACTCTGCAGAGAACCCACCGCTCCCCAAGCCTGGCACCTGTGGTGCAGGCAGACCTCAGCGACTGCCCCCGGGCCTCCCACCCCCAGATCCTCCTGGGCCACCTCCTGGCCCACAATCCTGCCATGCCTCAGTGCCTGGGACAGAAGGGACAACCATCCACCAGCCTGGCCCACTGGCAGGAGCTGCCGTTGGGTGGGGTGGTGTGAACATGCTCCGCATAACTGAACAGGGGCTCTAGGGGTGGGAGACGTACCCGTACCCAGCCCCAAATGCCATGCCTGGGCTCTAACCTGCACGGCCCCAGCTCAGACCAGGGGTCCTGTTTACACAGCTCCTCCCCCCGGGGGCGGCCAGTAGTCAGTTTCTCTTCTGTCCAGACAGGCCCTGCTTCTCCAGAAGCCTGTCTTTCCTGAGGACAAGGAGTTGCAGCCTGGAAATGCTCACCACCCGCCCCCAGGGTCACAGGGGAAACCGAGGCACGCGGAACTCGGGGAGGCTGCTCGAAGCCACGCAGCTCATGGCTGTAGGGCTGGGGACCTCAGGTTTCTCCCACCCCATGATCCAAGGTAGCTGCTTCCCTGCACCCCTCTTGTCTCAGGGGATTGACAGTGGGGCCAGGGTGTCCAGAGCCTGTGCCCCCACCTGTGACCCCAACAGGCTGCTCCAGGAAAGGGGTGGGTAGGTGCGGAAACACCAGCCTGCTAACTGCTTGGGCTCCCCTCCTTCACCCCGCCAGTTCCACTGCCTGCACTGCCACCTGGTGGCTTCTTGTTGCACTGCACCTACCTACCCACCCAGGGCTCTCCTGGGGACTTGGTCCCAGGGGCTTGCACTGGGCAAGGCTGAGCCTGCAGGCTCATCCTTGGCCTCCCACTGAGTGCCTGTCCCAGGAGCAGACGGTGACCAGCAGTTCTGTCCCAGGGCGGGAAGTTGTGCCCCAGGACCACAGGCTTATCCAGTGCCGCATCAGCTCTTCCAGGGGACCCTAGGCAGCTGAAGCTCCTCACAGTCCTGGGCCAAATGCACAAAGACCCAGAACCTCCCTTCCCTGGCAGGCAGGGAATGCTGCCCCGACTCAATCCAGGAGAGGCAGCTAGCCCACCCTGGGCCGCTGAGCCTTTGCCTGGTCTGAGTCCCAGAGACCCCTTCCCTCATTGCAGTTCCGGAGATGCCCTGCCCCTTTCTCGCCTCCTACTTCGGCCCTCGCCTGCATCCCCAATCGCCTCCTCCACCCCCACCCCCCGCCCCGCAGGCAGGCTGGCCAGGCACCTGGCTGCAGCAGCACCGGCGCCCACCTGCACCCCATGGAGCTGCCAGGGCTTGTTTGAGGCCGCGGGAAAAGCAGCGTCTGGGCGCCTAGGGAGGTGCGTCGGGCTGCCCCGGGGCGTGAAGGGGGGTGCTCCCCGTCCTCGACCGAGCCCCAGCAGGCAGGGGCGGAGACGCAGAGTGAGCTGGGCCCCAGACTCGTGTCTCCACCTTCTCCGTCTGGCGCTGGAGGGCTGACCCGCTACGGATTTCCTGGGGCCTCCCACGTGCGCGCCTAGGGGATCGGCGGCAAAAGCGGCCCTCGCCTTTGTCTTTTCATACACAATAACCCTGGGATTTAGGGCCTGCTCTTGTTCCCATTCTGCAGATGCAAAAAATTAGGTGAGACTGGGATTTGTATTTAGGCTCCAGAGGTCTCTCGGCTCAGGCTGGGATCTGCGCAGAAACCTGTGGTCCTTTGTGACCTTGGGGGCTTCACCGAACTCGGTGTCTCATCTATGCGCGGGCAACCCAGCAGAGCAGGACAGGGCAGGACTTGCCCTCAAGTGGGAATGCAGACTCCCCAGGACAGGGCAAAGGCCCAGTGCCCCGGGCCTCCCTCCCTCCAACCCGTCCTGGTAAGTGTCCAGCCTTCTGCTCTCTGAAACTGGACTAGGGTAGGGGGACTCAAGGTGGAAAGGCGGCCCCAACCCCGCCCTAAGCCAGAGGAGCCACGCCCCCGGCTCTCGGAATCCGGAATCCGTCCCTTACGGTGCGCCAAACGGCCCGGAGGGGGCGGGGCCGGGAGGAGGTGATCCCTAGCGCACTGACACATGAGCCTGGAATTTCTAGATGGGGGCCCTCCGGACCCCAACGACCCCTTCCTTCCAGGGCTGGCCCCAGCCGCTGGGGGGGGCAGGGATGGGTTCCGGAGTTGGAGGCAGGGCGCATCCAGACCTCCCAGCTCCTCTGCACCAGCCCCAACCCTAAACTGCTAGGCCTCGTGCCTGCAGCAGAGGCTCACGCTGTGCACGAAGCCCCAGGAGGAGTGACCTTTTGTCACCCCACAGCCACCCAAGAAAGCTCCTGGCCTCCATCTTCAGGGTCCTGGGCCTGAGTCCCAGCTACCTGGGACACATTTCCAAATGGTCTGTGCCTGGTTTCCCCATCTGTGCAAAGGTGGGGATTTCGATTTCTTCTATCACAGGATGCTTGTGAGCCTGGAACAGTGCCTGGTAAATGGGAGGTTACCATTGCTGGAAGGGAGACTGAGGCTGAGAGGACCCCATGTGACAGAGCCACCTCTCCCACCATCCCCCTCAGTGTCCTTAGGGCCTGCATATGGCACCCTAGCCTTCTGAAGGCAGGAGGGTGCCTGGGCTGGGAGTCCGGGCAGATGGCTGCATCCTGAGTGTGAGCCACTGGGCTCCTCCGCGTGCACAGGTGTGTGCGAGTTTTGCTGGTGTGACCTGTACAGGCCTCGTGCTCGCAGACTGTGCGTGCCCGCACACCTCTGCCAAGTCTGCTGTCAGTGGGCAGTGCTGGTCTCAGTCACCAGCCCCTGGGGATACTTGGTCCCTGCCACCAGGTCTGGCTAGCCACCCCCGAACCCATTCTTTCCCCTGGTCAGTCCTCACCAAGGAGTGCTCTGCCACACAGGTCAGGGGGCGTAGAGGGGCCCCCAGCTCCTGGTAAGGCAAGCCAGATGGTGACCCTAGCTCACCCTTCAGGCCACGGAACCACCGGCTTTGTGATAACAGCCCAGCAAGGAGGGTCAGCCAGACAGCCATCCACAGGCAGACCCTACTCCCGCAAAGCCAGCGTGGGCACCAGGGGCATGCAGAAGAAGCCGAGGATGGACAGGTCCAAGAGGAAGGTCCCACTGGCAGATGTTCTGGGAATCTGGGGGGATCTGCAGAACCAGGAATACCAAGGGGGACCAGGCACAGTGGGAACACCTGTAATTCCAGATACTCAGGAGGCTGAGGCAGGAGGATGGAAAGTCGGAGCCACACCTGGAAAACCCAGTGAGACTGTCTCAAAATAAGTGATAGAGCACCCTGGGTGCCATTCCATGGGTGAGCCTTCACTCCTTGCCCCAGCACATGGCCACCACAGACTCTGCCTGGGAGACTGGACCCTAGAACAGTGGGAAGGCTCCACAGCCATTCATTCATGATTCTAACCAACCAGGTTTCCCAGGGCTGAACCTGGAGCCTGATGCTGGGATGGCTGCCAGCTGGGGCAAGTGGACCAGGGTCATTGTGGACCTCTGAGGGTCAAGAAGTGGACGAAGGCCTCCAGAGGCAAGACCTTCAGAAAGCCTGTGTCTGGCCTCCACTTCCCCCAGTGTGGTTGACTGAGGTCTCAGACTGACCTCACCCCTGCCATTGGAGCAACAGCACGACTGGGGGCACCTGCCAGGGACTCTCCAACCTCTGCATCTGGACCTGCCTTCCTCTTGCATGCAGACCATGCCCAGTCCCTGCTTCCCCTGCAGCCACCCTCCGGGGCATGGTATCCCTTGGACCCAATGGGTTTCAACTGCCCACAGGTTCCTCTCCAGGCCCCTCAGTGCAGCCTGTCTGCAGACACCCCGGCAGGACCAGCACCCGCTCCAGGCACCCCATGTATGGATCAGCCCCCCACGACGTTGCTCCAACCCAGCAGCCCCTCTGCAGGGGCCCGAGGCCCTCATAGCCTGCCTGCCTCTCCTCCCACCCGCCCTGCCCCAGGTCCTTCCCTGTTCACCGGGTTTGAGTGGAGGTAGTCCTATCACCGAGAGCACACTCAGGTGGCCACCAGGGGGAGCCCGGCTTCAGCGCGTTGGGCTGCAGGGGTGAGGATGGCGGGCTGGGAGCTACCAGGGTGCGGGGAGTGGGCCGGCAGAGCTGAGCACTGGCTGGTGCCTTCTGGGCTTCAGGACAACTCAACCAGGTGGCTACTGTGAGCCCATTTCCCAAATGAGGACATAGGCCAGAGAAGGGGGTGCCACTCCCCCTGGCTCTTGGGAGTGGAAGGGCTGGAACCCTAAGATTTCTCCAAGGTCCCCTTGAACTGGTGTGCTGCCTCCAGCTTGCTGTGTGGCTCCAGGAGTCACTTGACCTCTGTGCCTCAGGCTCCCCCTGGAAAATGGGGAAGGGCGGCATCGCAGCGCCTCGGCAGGGCTGACTCCTGGACCGGTGCCGGCTGGTCTCTAGCCCCCTCCGCATGGGGGCCTCCAGGCTGCTGTCTCGCAGCCACGGGGTGGGGTTCCTCAGGGCCTCCAGTTCTGCTCTAGCCATATGGGGACAACCCTTCAGGACAGCTCTTGGGGGCCGTAGCCAGGAAGGGGGGCCTTTCTGCAGGCTTTGTGTGTACATGTGTGCACGCATCTGGGTGTGCCAGGATCCTGTGCCCAGTGCCACCCCTATGACGAACACCCACCCAGTAACACCCTCTCCCCCCTGTGGCCCCAGATGGGAGCAGGGTTGCCAGCCGGCAGGGCCTGAAGCCAGGAATGCTTCGAGCTGCACCGGCCCAAGCCCCATCCTCAGGGACGTGGTAGTGTGGACCCTCTTTGGCTCTGGTGCCCAGGGTCACCCAGGGCAGTCAGAAGGAGCAATCACCGCAGGCCACAAAGAGGCAGCTGCCTGCACCAGGCTGCTGGGCCGGGTGCTGGCAGCACACTTATTCCCACGCTGTGTGGTGCTGTTCTTGGCACCCAGTGCTGCCCCACCCTTGCCTTATGGGGCCTGGGGCACCCAGAATGTGGCTGTCAATTCTGTCCCCTGGGGCCACAGATTCCTGTCTCAGTGGGTGAGGGTGGAGGCCAGCTTTCCGCCCTTTAGTCCCTGCCAACTCCAGAGAGCTGTGTCACACCCAGGCCCTGTCCGCCAGTCCACAGGGGAGGCAGGGAGTGGGACTCCCAAACCCAGGCTTCCAAACCCTAGCCCAGCACTCCCCTGGCTCCCCCGCTGCCCCAGAAACTCCTGACCCTCCTCCTGCCTGTGGGGCAGCGGTCCTGCCTCCAGGTGGGTTGGCTGGTGCTGTCAGGGCATTGGACTGCTTGGTGTCAGGAGGGATCTCAGGATGCCCTGGGCCTCACCGCTGCCCACAAAGGAGTGGGTCCAGCCTGTGGCCCCACCCCGATAACCTCTCTGAGCTGGGCGACAGTTCCCCACCCATTTGGTATAACTTCATGTGTCACTGACCCCTGATCAGTCACTGAATGCCCCAACAGGAATCAAGCAGCCAGCAGGAACACCCTCTTGGCCCCCAGGGGAAAGGAGGGCAGAGTCTCAAAAACCCAAGTAGATGGGGCCAGGTCCAGAGTTCACAGAGGGGACCCACAAAAGGTTTCCTGGGGAGAACCCAGGGACAAACTCTGCTCTGTCACCTCAGACAGCTCCCATGACTCACTTTCCTCATCTGCTAAGTGGAAATCCCAGTAATGAGCACCCCTTCCCACAGAGGTGGTGCTCAAAGTGGCTTGGGACTTACCCCATCCGCCCTGCCAAGTGGCCCCGGGAATCAAAGGAGAAGGACTGGAGGGTACTCCACGAGCTGAGCCAGAGAGCCACCTGGCTGAGAGCCCTGCCGCCCGCGACCCGGTTCTGTCCACCTGATGTCGGGGAGCACCCTCCACACAACCCCTGCCTGGGCCGGGTGCAGCGGCGTCTTGGAATGTCCCTTCCCAATGCAGCATCTTGCCCAGGGACACAGAGGAGAGGGCCCAGCTGGGTCCATACAGTCCCCAAGGAGGTCATGGGGGGCGGCTTCGCCTGGGTGCAGAAACGACTCCTGAGCGAAGCCCCCTCCGTGGAGGGGGGACTGTAAGTGGGCCACTGCCTGTCCCCGCGGGCGGCCGCCGGGCGGGGTCGGAAACCGGCACCGGTGGATTCCAGCGCGGCGGAGGGACAAGCCCGCGCCTGCGTGGGGCGGAGCGGGCAGGTGGGGACCGCGACCCCGACACACCCCCACAGTGGGCCGGGCTCCGAGGCCGGCCGCGGGCCGAAGGTGGAGGGCGCGGGGCTGGCGGCGGCGGCGGCGGAATGCGCCTCCGTGCGCGGCCCCGAGCCTGTGGCGGCGCGTCCGGTGTCCGCCCGGCCCTCGCGCACACCTGGCGAGGCCTGGACAGCAGGGACCCCTTCGGGAGGCGGCTGCGACCCCCGGCCTGCTGGGGTGGGACGGCAGGGCCCCAGAGGGTGACTTGGCTCGCCTGGGGCTGGGGGCGAGGCGTCCCCAGGGGCGAGCGGGAGGGTCGCTGTTGAGCCCGCCGCGTGTGACAGAGCGTTGGCACAGGCCTAGAAAGGGCGGGTGTGCGTTCCCGGCCCTTCCCCCTTCAGCTCTCCAGTCAATCAACAAACACCCCTGGGAAGCTGCAGACCAGACACCGCCCTCCCCGCCTCGAGGGCCTTGACCGCAGCCCAGGCCCCCTTCCAGCAGGGCCACTCCCATTCGCAGTGCTGCCTGGCTCCCTTGCGCTGACCCCTCTGCACCCCAAACCCAGGTGTGGCACAGGACAGGCCAACACTCCTTAGGGGACCTAATGACAGGAGGTACAGGTGGGGAGCATGCGCAGAGTCGGGCACAGAGGGGGAAGGGAAAGGAAGTGAGCTGTGTTGAGCGTGGCCTGGGGGGGGGCGCTGGGTTGAGTCCTCGAAGGTCGGGCAGGCCAGGCAGAGGGTGCAGGAAGCAAAGGTGGACTCGTGAGAACGCTTGGTGAAAACATCCCCAGAAGGGAAGACTGGAGGCCCCATGCTGGACTCCAGCATGGTCAGGAGGGCTGTGGGGAGCCATGGCGGGGGTCTAAGCAGGTGACAGCAGGGTCAAGCTTGAGTTAGGGAAACATCATGACAGCAGACAGTGAGAGCATGATTTATAGCCTGTAGAATAAATAATCCATCTTCGGGTTGGACCTGTAGCTGCTTAATAAGTCCCGTATTGTTGATATTAAAGGGGTTTCCAGGTTTCCGCTTAGAAATAATTCTGCATGAGAATCACATCTGTCCTTGCACATTGACCCAGGAAAACCAGTTTCTAAGACTAAGGAGTTTTTTGTTTTTTTCTGGGTATTGGGGATTGAACCCAGGGCACTCTACCACTGAGCTATATCTCCAGCCCTTTTTATTTTATTTTGAGACGGGTCTTGCTAAGTTGCCCAGGCTGGCTGTGAACTCAGTCTGTAGTCTCCCAAGTTGCTGGGATTGCAAGTGTGGGCCACTGCACCTGGCCGGAGCAGGGACTCTTGATGTGTGTCCTCAGGAGCTGAGCAAAGAAGCTGAGCCTGCTTCCCACTCCACCAGCGGGCAGTCACCGATACTGGCCTACTAATTTGGTTGTGTTGACTGACTTTTAAAATGGTGCTTATCTTTAAAAATTTCTTTGAAAGTCATTGAGTGCGAGTGTCTGCGAGGCATCCCCCTTTGGACCTCTCCTGCGATTTACCCGGAACCCCGGAGGCTCTGATGAGCGGTCCAAGTCCCTGCTGAGGGTGGAGCCCCTTGCACTGGCCCGTGCTGGTTCTCGCCCACCAGATACCAGACCCTGAGGAGTCAGCACACCCTGCCTGTCCTATCTGTGCTGAGAGGTGACACCTTGGTGGCCTCAGGAGATGCCTGCTGCTGATGGCATGAGAGGGAAGGGTCCTGGGCCCCGTGTTTCCGCTTACTGGAGAGCTGCTGTCTAGAAGTCGCTTTGGTCTTCCAAGCAGAAACACGGTGAGCTCAGGCCGTTGGCCTTCTGTCCTGGGGCTGCAGATGCAGGCTTCTGACTGACTCCCACCGTGTGGAAGCTGCCCACTCGCATGCGCTGCACCTGCTCCCCGCCAGGTGCTGGGGGTCTGCTCCGCGGGGTCCCCTCGGGTTCAGTTGTTCTGCTAGCTTTCCCTTTGCGGCTTCTTCTGGTTCCTTTGTGACCTCTCTTTCGGTGCTAAGTTTCCAGGTGCCTTCCCGCTAGAAGCTTGGTGAATCCTTGACTTTAATATTGGCACCTTGGGTGAACTGAGACATTGAGCCCTAAAGGCTCCACCTACCTGCAGTCCAGATGGAAGGAAGGGGCAGGTGTGAGCCCGGCCCTGGCCTGTGTGCCAGTCCTTCTAGGATCAGATAAACACCCCTGCCGCAGAGCAGCACAGGGGTTATCTGGGCAGCAGGTAACCCCAGGACTCAGGTAACACCAGGGCTCTGTCTTTGTCACCTTCCAGAGGCAGACCCAGAGGTCCTGGAGGTCCCTCACTGGCCCCAGCTCCCCTTGGCTGCCCTGACCTTGCTCCACCAGGCCCCGTCGTTGTCCTTGCAGCCACAGGTGGGGTCTGCCTGCCTCCTGTGCAACCCGAGCTGCAGACTGTCTTCCTCCCCTCTCTGCCCTGCACAGGGCCTTCCTCTCCCCGCAGCCCCTTGTCCCTGCTCCTGGTGTCCTCACGGATGCCCCCAGCTCTGGCCTCCCTCTTGGTGCTGGGGACTCCCACACCTCTGTTCCCAGTCCTGAATCCTGAGCACCCACGAGGGCCCCCAGCTGGCCTCCAGACCACACCCCAGGGCCCTCATCTTTCCACATCCCCTCCATGAAGACACTGCACCCTTGAGCCCAAGCCAGGGTGCTCCTTCCTCTCTCCACCACCACAAGACCTCTTAGACAGCTGCCCACCAAGCACCCAGCCATGGCCCTGCTGTCCCTACCCTCTGCATTCCAGGCTCCTGGTCACCTGCCTGCTGGCTGCCTAGGGAGCCTCTCAAATATATCTGCATGCCCTCCTCTGCTTCAGAGGCGACCATAGCCCCCCAGTGCCCATGGACCAACCCGTACTCCTGCTGGGCCTCACCGGAGCCTGCTCCACCCCAGCTGCCCTTTCTGGCTGGCCCCTGCTTGGCTGGACTGGTGATGGAAGTCAGCTCTTCTGCTCTGCACACTGTCCCCGCTGCCCCTCCTCCAAGTGCCCCAGACCCTATGTCCCTGTGACATGCTCCTGGCATGTCATCCCAGCCCCATGCCTTCCTCTCTGCCCCCTGGCCTGAGTCATGGACATCAGCTGAGAAGCCCTTGCCTCTGCCTGCCCTGGCTTCATTCCAGGCCCCCACCATCTTCATCTTCCAACCCGAACCCCAGGCCGGACCTTGTGTCTCCCCAAACCATGGCAGGAAGAGCCTGCAGAATGAGAGCTGGAGCTGGGGCAGGGCCTGTGGCTGGGACACAGCACACCAGGGAGGTTAAGCAGCTGGCTTGATGTCACACAGCACATCAGAGCCAGGTGGCTGAGTGGATGGGAGGACCCCTGGGCCTGTTCCCTCCATGCCTCTCATCTCCTGGTTCTCGTCTCCACAAAGGGCTGGCTCTTCATGCCTGCCTGGCCCCCTCTTCCCCACACGCATGTGCACACACAAGAACCGAGCACTGCGGCTTAGCCAGACAGCTGGCATGCTCCAGCATGCCCTGGCATTCCCATGTGATGGGCTGGGAAGAACCCAGGCAAGGCTGGTCACCACCCAATGTCTTAGGAGCTCAGGCCATGGAGGGTTGAGCAGAGAACACCAGCATAGCCCACTGACCTGTGACCAAGCATGTGCGACAGAGGCTCCAGGGCGACCTGTCCTCTGAGCCACAAAGTCCAGCATGGGAGGGGCAACCAGGGGGAATGCTAGGTCTCAGCGCCTCAGATAGGCAGGGCCTCCGCCCAACTTGTGGGGTGCTAGGGGCCAGGGCAGGTCACTCCAGTGGGATCAGCTGGGGTCAAAGCAGACCCAGAGTGCTGGATGCTTGCGCTCCCAGGGCCCTGCTACTCAACGCCTCTTCCAGGCCTCCAAAGCCACAGGAATGTGGGCAGCAGAACCCAGCATGCATGGCCAAGGTAACCCTGGCCCAGAGTGCTCCAGCAGTGCCGCCCCAGCCTGGCCCCCAGCCAGCAGCGGGGCAGAAGCTGCTGCCTACTGCCGCCTCCTGTCGAGGCTTGTAGAGAGATCTCTGGTTGTCTGTTTTGTTTCCTCCCATTGAGGACTCGTGGATTCCATACTTAACTCCCAAATATTTTATGATTTTTGTTCTGTTTGAAAATAGCATCTCTTCCCGTTATATATTTAGTGCCCTAAAAGAATGTCATTGGCTTTTTTTATTGGCAATGACCTCTGATTGGTGCTATCGATTGATCTGTTGATTATTTGGATATTTTAGCGTAAGTTATCACATTACCTAAAAAGGAGTGACAATGCAATTTTGTCTCCCTTCCTCTACTGAACTCCTGATTTCTTTTTCTTGTCTTGTTGCATTGGCCAGGATGATACGGAACAGTGCGCGTGAGCATTCTCCAGCTGAACAGAGTCCAAGCCAGCGTCCCTGTGACAATGTCCACAATTTTACAGGAAGTAGACCTCATTAAGTTGGAAAACTCCGTCTGGTTTGCATTCTATAGATTTTTTTAAGTCATCTGCATATATTAAACTTCACCAAATACTTCATCCTACATCAATGTAATGATTATGTTACCTTTCTTCTTGAACCCAGTGAGTTTCTTTCTTTTTTAAAATATTTTTTAGTTGTCAATAGACCTTTATTTATTTATATGCAGTGCTGAGAATTGAACCCAGTGCCCGACACATATTAGGCCAGCACTCTACCACTGAGCCACAGCCCCAGTCCCACTCCAGTGCGTTTCTGTATTAAAATTTCTGATTTAAATTTTCCTGGTGTTCCTGAAATAAACTTACGTGACCTTAGCACCATGTTGGATTTGGGGCAGCTAACACTTTAAGATTTTTTTAATTCATGCTCATCAACAAAACTGGCTTACAATTTACCAGTTTCCCTTCCTGGCTGCCGAGGAGCTGTGTGAAGGAGTCAGGAGCTTTCCTTCCAGGTGGTTCTCTCTCTGGAATGACTCATCTCTCCTATGGATTATCTGTTCTCAGAGGGTTTGATAAGTGGAACCTGGGACTCTTGATGGGCTGGGGCTTTGGGAGGGGTGTGTGTGTGTGCACGTGCACCTGTGAGTGTGCACATGTGCGTGTGTGCTGTGTTGAGGGGATTTGGTTTCTACTTTAACTTCGTAGATGATCAGAGTCTCCTGGTTTTGCTTCTTCTTGTCTCAATTTCAGTCTTAATTTTCCGAGAGTCCATGCATTTTGTCTAGGTTTTCGAATGTACCCGTTCATACTTTGTGTTTCAGAACAACCAGCACCTTTGTCACTCAGGCTGGAAAGGCCGGAGGAGGACGGTCCAGCGCAGGCATCTACCAGGTGGCACCGGCCGGGCCTCCGTGCAGTGCAGGCAAGAAGCCTGCCCTGGATCCGCTCCTCCTCCTCGGGAAGGCTGCTGACGTGGGCCTTCCTTCTCCTTTCATCACGTTTCTTTTGACTTTTCTTTGATCTCTTTTTGTTTAGAGTCCCTTCCTCCTCAGCAGCCAGCTAGGCCCCCTCTTGCCACCAGGGGCAGTGCATAGCTGGACTCGGCCCCTGTCGCTAGGGTGCACAGTGACCCGCCCGGTACTTTCTTGGGGTGGCCATGGGCACCAGCTGGTTGCTGGATGCGTTGATGACGTCAGTGGTCCTCGATTTGCAAGCGCCACGCTCCGAGCTGAGCAGAGACGCCCCAGCCAGCCTCAGGCCCTGCGCTCCATGCCGGTGTGTGTGCTGCTGCCGGCGCCCAGCTCTGCCTCTGCTTCTGGTGGCAGGGCCTTCACTTGTCCGACACTGTGGCACCTCTGCCCCTTGCTTGGCGCCGGATGGAAAGAACTTGGAATACACTTTTAAAACAAACAAAAACCTCCTACAGGGGCTGGGGCTGGGGCTGGGGCCCAGTGGGAGAGCACTTGCCTAGCACGGGTGAGGCCCAGGGTTGGATTCTTAGCGTGGCATGCGAGTGAATAAAGGTTCATCAACAACTAATACAAAATTTTTTTAAAACCTCCTACAATTAATGCTCTCTGGAGGTGGCCTTTCTTTCCCCTTTACCCTAAATTTTCTTATCCTCTTTCTTTTCTTGTCAGATTCTTTCAATCAGCTTGAATTTTCTTCACGATTCCTATTTTTACCTTTTGTTCTCGATTTTCCTCTATTTTATTCTTTTCCTCCTGTGTTTCTATTAATTCTATGCTGTCTCTGTTGCTCCTTGACTTGGTCTATTTGCTTTCAGTTTTTCTTATTTTCAGATAAACACACCCATTCAAAGCTACATAATTGTCACCTATACTGTTTTGACAAATCCCACGCATTTAGACTGTTCTAGACGGCAGAGGCCTCCTTAAGGCTAAATGCGATGTGTTTTGTGATTCATCCTATAAATTCCCCTTTAAAGGTTATTTGGTACTTTTTTATACAGAAAACAATTTCTGAACTTGGCATTTAAAAAACCCTACTTCTGTTCTAATTTCTTTCTTTAATTTTCTATTTTTAAATTTTTAAAATTTGTTTTAATTAGTTACACACTTGGATACATCATATATAATGGAGTATAATTTCTAATTCTTCTGGTTATGCATGATCTAAAATCCCACCGGTCTTACAGTTACATTTGTGCCCAGGGTAATAATGTCTGGTTCATCCTACCCTCCTTCCTATGCCCATACCTGCTCCTCTGTCTTCCCTCCCCTCTACCTAATCTAAGGTAACCCTATTCTTCTCTAGCATCCCCTCCACTGTGAATTATCATCCGCAAATCAGAAAAAACATTCAGCCTTTGGTTTTTGGGGATTGGCTTATTTCGCTTAGCGTGATATTCTCCAGCTCCATCCATTTACCAGCAAATGCCGTCATTTCATTCTTTAAGGCTGAGTAATTTTCTTCTTTCTTTACGTGCACAGATAGCAGACACACGGTTCTGTTATTAAATTCACGGTGCAGAGTAAAGTAGCGCCTTCCCACCGCAGCAGGGCTGTGTCCCTGGCAGCCCGGGAGGGCAGCGCCCCAGGAGCCCTTCCGCTGGCCTTCCTGCCTGGCCCAGGCAGCCGAGCGGCTGGGCGCCACGCGTCCCCGGCCGCCTGGCTCCTTCGCTGCGACCCGGTGTAGTGCGCCAGGCGAGCGCTCTCCCTGCGCCGTGGGCTCCGCCTCTGCTCTTCCCAGCCGCACCCCTTGACTTGCAGCGGTGCTGCCGGGACTTCTGCAGAGGAGGCCCTTACCCTGCAGTGAAGAGGCAGCGACGCTGCAGGAAGACGCCAACCTGCTTCAGAACGGAACAGAAAGAGGCCGCTGAGGACGTGCTGTGGAGAGGCCGAGTCAGGCCCCGCGCCACCTCCTCGAGGGCTGTGGGGAAAGAAGCCTGTTCGTTAGGGTCAGGCTCAGCCGGGGCTTCTTTTACCCAAAGCCGGGACATGGCTAACGTGCAGACCACACACCCTGCCTTCACAAGGGTCAGGTACCGACCGTCAGCCCCCTGGTTTCACTGACCACTGGGCTCCCGGGGTCCAGCGCTGTCTGCGGCTAACGACGGTGCAGTCCTCGATGATAGCGCAGCACGATTTACCTGACCAGCCCTGCTGGCCCTTGAGCCCTTCCGGTCTCTGGGTACTCCAGACGCGGGAGCTCACCGGAGGACAAATTCCTGGACGAGGAGCCAGGAACACCGCTGCCCTCGATCGCCCAGCTCTGCTTTTGCCTCAGCGTCGCCTGCGGTTGGCTCCCACGC
Organism: Glaucomys volans; assembly: GCA_020662805.1. Taxonomy (NCBI): domain Eukaryota; kingdom Metazoa; phylum Chordata; class Mammalia; order Rodentia; family Sciuridae; genus Glaucomys; species Glaucomys volans. The sequence goes on from JAJEJO010004616.1 coordinate 56,780, forward strand.
CTCCTGCGCTAGGTTTCTTCCTGGGATTCGTGAGTTTGAGTGCTATGCTAAGTGGCCTCTTTTCCCATCATTCCTGCTGACGAATTGGCTTTTTGTGTAGATGCCATTGATTATGTTGCTTCTGTCCCAACCGAAGGACTGAGATAGTGTTTGTAATAGTCCAAGCCTATCCGCTTGGACTGTAGGGATTTGATGGTATCATCTGCAAAACGTGGGCTTGCATTTCTTCCTTTGTGTTTTTGACACCTCGTTCTTTCCCTGATCCAGAGGCATGAATATTAAGTAGCTATGGTAGAAGACACCCTCTTGGGTTTTCACCTCACCAGTGTGCTTCCGGCATCTTCCCTGTTGGACATGGAGCAACTTTGGAGCTGACATGAATGTATGGCATCACGTTGAGGAAGCTTGGTCAAGAGTGCATGTCCATCCTGGCTGGGCAGAGTGGCTGGACTGAGAGTTACCCCCCCCACCACAGCCACTGCACAGCTGGCCAGATGTGCAAGGTCATTCTTATCAGGGACTGGAGAAAAGGCAGTGTAGTAAAAGTAATGTACCCTCTTTATCTCAGGCTTCCCTCCAAGGGGAGAGCTGTGAAGCCAGAGCAGAGCCTGGGGCAGTGGCCGAAAACTCCCCAAATCTAGGGAAGGAAGTGGACATCCAGCTAGAGAAAAGTGAGGTCATCTACAGAGGAAGCGTTATACACCTGTAAGTCAATTTTGAACTGAAACCTTGCAGGCCAGAAGGGAGTGGGAAGATACATTCAAAATGCTGAGAGAAGCCAGGTGTAGTGGCCACGCCTGCAATCCCAGTGATTCCAGAGGCTGAGGCATGAGAGTGATAAGTTCAAGGCCAGCCTCAGCAACTTGGTTGGACCCTGTCTCAGAGAGAAAGTAAAAAAAGCTGGGGCTCAGTGGAGCATCTCAGGGCTCAATCCTTGGTACATGATTAAGCAATAAAATTCCAGGTGTGTGAAGAAACAGGTAACAGTATCATAATCACGAACAAAGATTCAATAGAAGCAGGTCACCAGGTGAGCGGACTTTGGAATTAGCAAACCCCAATTTAGAAATTCCAAGGCCATGATACAACATGTCACATGAGAAGGGGAATGCTCTGACATACTGAGCAGCAGAGGGGACACTGCAGGTGGACGTGGAGAAGATCAGAGTGAAGAACTGAAAGTGCTGAGAAGCTCATCCGGGGTACACGAGGTCCAGGACCCACCCTTGTGTGATTAGACTCACGGAGAGGGGAGGCCAAATTGGGCAGAAAACATTTTTTTGAAGACATAATGGCTGAGGATTCTCCAAATTTGGTAAAAAACATAAGCCTACAAATTTGGTAAGTGTAGTGTAACAAACACAAAGAGATCCCCTCTGAGCACATCGTAGCCAAATGCTGAAAACAAAACATAAGGAAACTTCAACAAAAACCTCAATGAAATCGTTAAACAATGAAGAGCGTCCTCTCCAGACGTGGTGACATTATGGAGAAGCAGGAACTCACAGCCACTGGGACTGTGACAAGCCAGTCACTTCGTAAATCTCTTTTGCTGTCACTCCACACCCTGCCACCCAGCGATGCTGCTCCTAGTTACTGTCCTAAGACAAAGGAAGCTATGTGGCCGCAAGCACCCTCTTGGGGCAGGTGCAGCAGCTTCACGCACAACAGCCAAACCCTGGAGAGAATCTAAGTGCACAGGACTGAGAAGGAGAATAGGATTCCTCAAGCGAGAGTGAGCAGCTGCCTGAGCCACAGCAGGGGTGGGCCTCGGCAGGCAGGCGCAGAAACGCACGCACTTCGTCAGTGCATTTAAATTCATGAGTTCATGAACTCACAGGCAGTATGAGTTTGTGGTGAGACATATCAGAGCCCTGGTGGCCCATGGGGTTGGGACAATCTTTGAGGGGGCAAAGCATCTCTCTGGAACTGCCTCCTATCTCCATGGGGTTGCTGGTTATTGGGTGCAAACTTTGGTCAGATCTCCTTGAACTGCACACTTACGACCAGGGCATTAAACACATCCTTTACTGAAAGGGGCTAGGAGTCCAGGGCAGAGGGGCCCATTACTGGGTTGGGCCGGGATAACCTGAGCCAGGAGGAGCTCAAGAAAAACAAAGGGGACTGTCTCAAGGCCACAGGGCCACTTGACAGGGCTCCCTGCAGCCAAACCTAGGATGATTTGAGCTGCAAAATGAACAGTGAAAGTAGTAACCAGAGTTCACGTAAGCGAAGAGTCCCTGCGTCCATCCTGAGCCCTTGGTGACACAACGAAAAAGAGCAACCCCACATCCTGACAAGTGGTGATGTGGAGTTTGCTGTCAGCTGTCACCTGATGGGTGCCCTGAGGATGTCCTCACAAAGAGGACTGTCCTGGATCCCACAGGAAATCACCAGACGATCCAAGCTGAGAGACTCCACAACTGGCCCGTGAGCTTCAAACGTGTCTGGGACGCGAGTGGAGGGAATACCTGAGAATTGATGGGGAAGAGCGGCGCTGGGCGCGCCCTGGCGGCAGAGAGAAGGCCTGCCCACACTTACGAAGTTCCCGCAGGGCTGAGCATGCCAGGGCAGTCACACTTTGAGGGAAGGTCCTGGTTGTGACGACAGAGGGACCGTCCTAGTGTGGGAACTGCCTCCTGAGTGCTGGGCGATGGGGCACGGGTCAGCAACTTGCTCTCAAGCAGTTCAGGAAAAGGAGCTAAAAATTTTTTTGTGCTGTCCATTTGCCCATGTGCAAATTTTACCCCGACAAAAGAAAAATTAGGTTAAACTTTATCAAGTGTCTCTTCGTGCATCTGAGGAGATGTTGATACTGCGTTTGTCTCCTGCTGTTTCATGTTTTGAGAGCACTGGGGGTGGAACCCAGGGCCTGTGCATGCTAGGCAAGCCCTCCACCACCGGGCCACAGCCCCGGTTCTGTCTTCTCCCCTGTCATACGATGAGTTGCAGAAACAGAGTCTCCATTAGTGAGCCATCCTTGCATTCCATGAGTCAGTCCCACTTGGTCTCAGAGGGTGATTTTCAAAAGATGTGTTGCTTGATCTCATTTACTAATGTTTTAATTAATTTTTGTGCTTTTATGTTAATCAGATCAGTCTTAAATTTTACATTATGTTGCTACATTTTTAGAGTCTTATCAATATTATTCAACAAGCATTTTAAAATGGGAAAATTCCCTTGGTTTTCTGTATTCTGAAACATTTTAGGTAGCATTGTAGTTACCTTTGCCTTAAAATACATAGGATTCTTGGAAGATAGACTAGTCCTGGTGAGTTTTGTGGGGATTGCTCTTTGAAAATTGGTCTGCCTTACTGTGTGCTGGGCTTTTAAATCTCTTCAGGCATCTGTTATTATATAATTAAGATCATTAAGGGGTTGGGGTTGTGGCTCAGTGGTATAGTGCTTGCCTGGCATGTGTGAGGCCCTGGGATCACTCAGCACCACATATAAATAAATAAAGTAAAATATCCATTGACAACTAAAATATGTATATATATTATATATAAAATTTTATAAATAATATAAATATAAATTTTATATAAATAATATAAAATATATATTTTAAAAGATTATTAATTATACTATGTTGTTCTTAGAAATCATCTGTTTGAATCAGGTTTTATTTGCTTGGCATTCAAAGTGTTTTCGTATAATTTTTTCTATGTTTTTGATTTTTTTCTTTTTTTGTGTATTTTAAAGTTCTTCTTTGCAATTGTTTGTCTATGTTATTTTGATTTTCCTCCAAAGAATTAGCTCTTACATTTATCTATTAGTTCTAGCTGTCTTTTGGTGTTCAAATCCAGTCGTTTTTGTTTTTCTCTCTACTCTCTGATCTTCTAAAAAGAATCTGTCCATTATCCCTATTGCAACCAGGGAGCCCATATCTATATCAGCATCTACCTCCATATTAATCCACTTTTTGTTACTATGACAAAATATCTGAATCTAGGTACCTTATAAAGGAAAGAGGATTATTTGGCTCACAATTTTAGAGGCTAGAGTCCAAGACCAGGCAGCCCCATTGATTTGGCCTCTGGTGACGGCCCCCTGGGATCACATCACAGCAGATGGCCTCCTGGCAGAAGTACGTGTGAGAGGGAGAGATGATGTGTAGGACAGCTGGGGTGAGGTGCCAGGGACTGAGGGACCCCACAAGAATGATGCAAGTCCCTGCCCAGGGCAACCATGGCCCAAGGACCTCCTGCAGGCCCTACCTGGTAACCTGGTCATGCTGAGGACCAGGCTCCCAGCACAGGAGCCCCTGGGGAAGCATGTGCTCGGTGACTCCCCCCTGCTCCTGCCTGGGGCGAGGCCAGCTCTCCTGGGTGCCCACACTGTTCTCCAAGCCCGGTGAGGTGAGCGCCTGAGGTCTCCTGGGGACCCGCTGGGGAAGCAGCCCTTCCTTCCCCTCCTTGGCCCCCTCCCCACCTCCCAGCACCCACCCTTCCTGACCACTGAGGCTCTCCCCAACCACGAGGAGAACTGGCCACACTGCCCGCTCCTTCCACTGCAAACACTGGACGCAGCGTCTCCGGTGGGAGTACGAAGCCTGCTGGACTCACCCAGGCTATTCAGAGGCCATGCCACCCACACCCCAGGACAGGCGTCCAGTGCTTTGACCTTGAGCCTTCCCTTCCCAAACCAGGGTTGTACTCAGCCCTGGGACGTCCCGGGGTCTGACTCTAGTGCTGGGGTGGAGGCAGCGAGGGGCGGCCTGTTTGCAGGGCAACCCAGTCAGCGCAAGGCCTTCAAACTAACCAGGGTGCCTTGGGTACGGGCAGGGGGCTGCCGCCCGCAGGAGGGCTGAGGCCCTCAGTTGCCCCCCGCCTGGGGCCCACTCTCCTGTGACAGCGCCCACAGAGTGACCTGGGGGGGAGGTGGATTCAGTCTTCCTCCCGCGTGGCTTCGCTGCTGACTCTGGGGTGCGGTGACTGCACAGCCTTGGGCAGCGGAAGACCCTCTCGGTGATCGCAGGAGCATCTGACCCACCTCCAGCTCAGGATTTCAAGACCTCACGGGGTCCCTCATTTCCTCAGACTCTGCAGTGGGGCTCGGCAGGCCCGCCCATCCCGCCGTGGGCTTCCCAGTGCCGCATACTGGTTCTCGTGGCCGAGGCACGCCTTGCCCCTGCACTTCGCCCCAGGGCCGCCGGCTCACCTTCTCGTCCACTGAGTCATCGCTGCTTGCCATGCCTTCTGGCCCTCAACTGGGTGGCCCTCAGAGTCACGCAGGCCAAGACCGGCCTGGACTCAGCCTGGAGGGTCTGGACCTGCGCCCCCGCTGGCTCCAAGCCCCCGAGGAAGTCGGCCGGTCGCCCTCCCAGCTGCTGTAGTCTGTCCTGCTGGGAAAGCGGCAAGTGTGCCCCAAGCCAGCTCTGCCCCGAGGCCGAACCTGCTGAAGAGCACTGAAGCCACAGGCTTTGCCACTTCAGCGCAGGTTCACGGGGCGCTCGCGGGCCCCTGGTGGCCATGAGCCAGGAACAGGTTCTTTCAATCCAGTCTGAACTTCTAAGGTTTCAACAGCCAAGTGGCACGTCACACTTCACACAAGGAGGTGGGGACAGTCACAGAAAGACGAAGAAAGGGTCCAGACGGACCTGAGCCTGGGAGCCCTCTGCACTCCAGGGGCAGTTGCAGGCGCGGCCACTCCCACGTGGAGCTAAGAGGGGAGAGAGGGAATGGAGGGCGTCCTGCCTGCGGCCACCGTGACACCTCAGAAATGGCTGCTTGCAAATGGCCACAAGCCCCCGCAGCTCCTGCAGCCAAGATGTGGGTTCATCGCATCGACCGGGAGCAGGGCCCAGCTCCACCCAGAAGGATGCATTCGAGGGGAGCTGTGGAGCCTCTGCTCTGGTGCTCCTGGGGAGCAGGCAGCGGGAGCAGGCGCCAGCCTGAGAGCAGACTGCTGCAGCGGCGGGCAAGGCCAGCAGGCACCTGCCAGACCTCAGCGGTCCTCTAACAGCGGAGCCAGCAGCAGAGCACAGGCTGTGAGCAAAACCAGGCGAGACCACAGATGTGCTGTCCAGCGGGGTGGCCAGCCCTCAGACGCTGAGCGCTGTGTGCTCGGGGCAGTGCATCGCTCAGCAGGTGAGAGATGTCCCCCTCATGGACACTGTCACTCCGCACTAAGAATTCTGGGGGACCAGCAGATGCTGCTCCAGGCTTGGCTCCAGGACGGCAGGGCTTGGCCAAGACTAATGGCAGACAAATGGGTGTCCTCGCAGGCGATGCCTGGGTGAGACCTGAGGCTTCTGCTACTGCAGCGGCTGAACACCGGGCCAGGCTCACAGGTGGCAAACAGCAGAGGCAACAGAGGACAGACTCTACCTCCTCTCTCCTCCCAGGTGTCACCCGAGGGTGTCTGCAGGAAGGACCCCCCCAGGGAGCCTCCGAGGGTGGCTCAACCCACCCTCAGTCCAGCCCAGGCTGGTCTCCAGCCAGAGTTCACCTCCACCAGCTGCTCTCCTGGGTCTTTATCTGTCCCAACGCTGCAGAGGGAAGAAAGGGCCTTGCCTCTGGTCCTCCCCAGGTCTCCCAAAGCTCAGGGCACAGAGGAAGGCAGACAAACTTGACTACCAGAAACTTTTGAAGTTCAGCTCAGCAGGACCACAGTTAGGGGGAAATGCTTCCTGCAACCTGTCGGAAGAAAGGGTAGATGCACCCTAACAAATTGAGACTCAGTTCAGCACAGGACACCACCAACTCTGAAATTAAAAAGAATATTTGCAACATATAGAATGGAGGAATCATCAGATTTAACCACGTAAAACTTAAAAGCAGTTCAGCAAAACTACCACAGGCACACAGCTGGGGCAGCCGCTCTGCCAGCGAGGGGCTCGGATGAGGCCAAGCGCTCTTGCTCCTTGTGGGCACCCCACCCACTCCTGGTGTTGGGAACCCCGTCTGGCCTGCAGGGCTCAGTGTGCAGAGCCCCTTGTCTGCCCCACCAGTGTCTTCAGATATGTTGGTTCTTGTCCCAGGGCCCTGGGTCAATAAAGCCGCCCCTCAGAAACCCCTGCACACAGGTGGATCCTGCCGTCATGGCGTATCCATAGGTGGGACCAGGAGATGCATCTGTGAGCTGGTGCTTCCCCACAATGGAAGGCTGTCCACAGTCAGAAAGACAGAGTGGACCTACTGGCCAGGGTTAAAGCTGTCTCCCCCTGAGCAACCGCACCAGGCTGTTTCCACGTCTGTGTGCTGGGTTCGTAGATGAGGATGAGGTCAGATGGGAAGCCAGAGGCAGAAGGTGCTGAGCACCATGAGCAGATCTTCAGCCACAGGGCGGGGCTGCAGGGCCCAGACGCACCTGGGAGACACTGGAGCTTAGCGTGGCAAGGCAACACCACCCGGATGCAGGCCGTCTGCACAGGGCTGGATCCTGGACGAGCCAGCCTATGCGGGGGTGTCCCCTGGGAGGGGCCTGGGGGGCAGGGGTTGAGTTCATGCACTGTGGTCAGCACAGGTGTCTGCAGGTCTCTGCACACGCCCGAGGGCGATGACTGCAGGGGGACCAACCCCGCGCACTTGTGCAGGTCTGCTCACGGGACACTCAGAGACTGGCTCTCCTCCCGGTGTGCAGGCAGGGACTTTGCGCTGTGTGACTGGTGACTGGAGCAGGTAGAGGACCCTCAGCTCCTGCCCTCGGGTGTCTGTGTAACACCTGTGCTGGGCTTCTAACTGCACCCTGGGCTGTGTGGTGGCAGCAGCCCAGCAGGACACCGCGGGCGCCGGGGAGGACTGATGAGCTATTTCTGTAAAGTCCTCAGAACTGGCACACAGCAAAGGCGTTGGCAAAGCTGTGTCCCACAGGATGCAGCGAGCTGGCCCTGGGAGCCAGCTCTGGAGTCAAGATCCAGCCCCTAAGGGGAGCAGCCACATGATATCGAGGTGCAGGGTGGTCCGCCGCACAAACCTGCTCACACCATCTGAACCCTGTCACCCCACACTGTGCCAGAGATGGCCAGCAGCTCTGCCTCGTTGCCAGGCTTCCGATGCCGAACCAGGAGCCCTCCTGGCTGGAGCCCAGTGGCCTGCATAAACCGCACTGACCCCCTTCCCAGACCCCAGGCTTGGGAGCTGCTGTGGGCTGGATGTTGTGACCCCCACATTCACATGTTGAAATCCCGACCCCCAGGTGGAGGTATCAGGACACAGGCCCCGGGAGGTGATGGGGTCCCGAGGACAGAGCCCGAGAGGGGGAATCAGCGCGGTAGGAGGAGGCCCCAGGAGTCTGCCTGCTCTGCAGCAGGCGGGGGCACAGTGAGACGGCACCACTGAGGGGCGCAGCACCCGCTATGACTCAGGCATCCTGGCCTTGGGAACTAGGGGACGCTTCTGTTGACACAGCCTGGATGGACCGTCACGCAGGCCTCAGCTAGGGATGACCTGGCAGCGAGGGTCCAGGGCTGGGGACAGACACGCCTCCTGGGCACCTGCACCTGGCATGCTGGGCACAGGCAGTTGAGCATCGGCAAGAGCACCGTGAGTCCATGGCTCCCGGGGGAGGCCCTGTGGGACCCTGAAGCGGCTCACGCCCACAGTGACACACGGGGCTGAGAGCAGCCTGGGCAGAGGGCCCAGGCAGTGGTCAGGCACAGGCTCAGGCTTCCAGTGGTGGGTGACAGCCGGGTGGGTCACTGTGGCCGGGGAAGCTCACCCTGTCTCCAAGGCTGATGGCCCTTCCTGAGGCCAGGCAGATATTAGGAGACCCTAGTAAATCACGCTGCTGGTGTAGACCACCTGGGGCAGCCCCAGGTCCCCAAGGAACAGAGACCCTCCCATCAGGCAGGACATTGCCAGCACCTAGAGAGCACCCCTGCTCTGAGGGCAGGGCCAGACACCCCAGGAAAGCTCATCCTTCACCACACCCCTCTGAGAGGAGGAAGGCCAGGGCGCCAGAGCTGAGCCGACTGCCTCTGTCCAGGCCTCCGGAGGGCGGTGGGGAGTTCAAGGCCACGGGGTCACTCCCAGCCACCTGACTTCCTCCATCTGAGTCTCGGGCCCCTTCCTCACTGGTGACTGCCACACACGGGACCTGGTGCTGCTCCACTGCCCACAGCAGCTCCCCTCTGGGCCAGCGGGGCTGGCAGGCAGGTGTGAGGTCAGCCCCAGAGGCTCTGTCCTGGCCACCTGCACCTGGATTCCCTCACTCAGGCATCCCAGGCATCTACCACGGCCCCCAGTGGTCGCCTTACCTGCCCTGGGGGTGGCAGGAACAGCCCAGTCCCTCATCACTCCCGAGGTCCACACCCCCTACCACGGCAGCGGTCAGCTCCCCACGGCTCCCTCTGTCCCCGGCAGGGTGTGGTGCGTAGGCCATGCCCCAGGTCCAAGGCGAGGCCTCGAGGCACCTGGGTCAGTGATGGTTGTAGCTGAGAACTGGACAGGTGGCCAGAGGAAAAGAAGGCTCACACGTCTCAGCGTGGGACAGCCTGGGACAGCTCCTGTCACGAGTCGCCAAGCTCAGCCACAGGCCCAGCAGGCCTGCGGGAACCCAGCCGACGGGGCTCCTCGAGGTCGAGTTTCAGAGCCGACAGGGCTGAGGGAAGGCAGCCTGCCCAGCGGTCCAGGTCAGGTACGGGGCGCTGGTACCGACCCTTCACCACGACAGCAGATGGAAGCGACCCAGTGAGGACAGAGCTGCACCACCAGCCTCACGGGACCGCCCCCTGTGAGGGCACAGGCCAGGGACAGGGGACTCTTCTGGAGCAATCGCAAGTCCGACTCATTCACACACCTGAGGCCCCAGCTTCCCAGCCAGAGCCCAGGCCCCGGGCCCTGCCTGGAACTTGAGCTCTAGGGAGAAGGAGGTGAGCCACCCAGCAGTGGAGGGGCAGTGGGGCAGGAGCGCGTGCTGGGCAGGGCAGGGGCTCACGGGGCACCAGGCAGGCTGGGCTGTTCAAGGAGCCAGCAGGAGCCAAGGGGCAAGATAGTGGGAAGCCAGGGAGGGTTTCTGTGCTTCCAAAGGCGGGGAGAAGAGAGCAGGGCAGGAGGGGATGAGGAGGCCGGGGCTGGAGACATGGGGGCCAGTCCTGGCTGGGTGTCCCCGGCCCCTCCCGTTGGCGAGCGTGGGCCACACCGTGCTGCTCTGGCAGGCCCTGGCTCTTCCCTGGGCCTGTGCTGCAGGGGCTGGGAGGCCGGGGAAGGACCTGAACCCCCAGGGGTTCGAGCCGCCCGGGCACAGCCAGGGAGGGAGGAGTCACACGCCCAGTCGCCACGCCCACACTCCTCTGACCCGCTGGCACTCAGGCCACCCAGGGCTCCGCGGAGAGCCCTGAGGAAGCTGCTGGTCTGCCACAGCTGCGACAGGGCCCAGAGCTTCCGCGGACCTCGCCCAGCGCCCTGCTGGGGGTCAAGGCAAGCGGCCTCTCTTGGAAGCAGCTTGGTAGTGCCCCTTCAAACGCTCCGCGAGGGGCAACCCGCAGGCTCACGTCTGGCAACTGGACAGAGGTTGCTGGACGTCACAGCCAGCAGCTCCACTAGCAGCAGAGCTCTGACCTTCCAGGAGGCAGAAGCCACGACAGATACGGGGACTTGGTGAGGCTGTGGGACATAAGACGTCAGCAACGACAGTGGCACCCTCACACCGCAAGAAACAAGGGGAACCTGAAGTGAAAGACACACCCACACAGGCATCTGGAAGCAGGAGGTACTCAGGGTAGACCTGACAGAGGACAGCCAGCCAGCGAGCTGAGGCCAGAGCACCACTCTGCTGGGACCTGGTGAGAGGGCACCACATGTGTCGCCATGTGACCTCGGCAAGGATTAACAGGAACAAGAGAGCAGACCGCACGCTTCAAACCCCAAGGCCAACTGGGCTGCTCTAGTGGCAAGAGGGGGGCTTTCCCCCGGCGTCCCTGTGCCTCTGCCTTTCAAAATCCTCCCTGACGAACAAGTCTTACTCCACAATCGGAAAAAAGTAATTAATTTAAAACTAAAACACAGTGGTAGAGGGTTTGCCTAACATGCACAAGGCCTGGGTCTGATTCCCAGCTCTGAAAGAAAAAAATTAACCCGGCGCTGTGAAAATCAAGCAGGTGCAGTGGGGCACACTTGAAGTCCTGGGAGGCTGAGGCAGGAGGATCCCAAGTTTGAAGCCAGTCTTGTCAACTTAACAAGATTCTGTCTCAAAATCAAAAATAAAAGGGTGGGGGACATGGTTGGGGTAAAGCGTCCCTGGATTCAATCCCCAGGACAGTAAACAAATAAATAAGTAGAAATTAAAATCATTAACGGAGTGTCACTGAGCGGCCTCCCTAGTCAACGCACAGGCACAACCTGTCCAGGGACCGCCCCTCGGCATCTCCCTGTACTTCACGACCCAGCCGCAGGGCCACAGCCCCTCAGCAAGCCAGTCAAACAGGAACCGCAGCTCCAGGTCCAGCTGGCAAGGAGCTCAGAGTCACCCCTCCGTCCTCACAGCAGGCAAGTGCAGATGGACACTGCTGTCCCCAGAGCCAGAGTGGCTGCTGTCAGGCAGAGAATCAGGACTCAGAGCCAGAGCTCCAGGGGCGCCGGGCAGGAAAGGAAACCCTTGGCACAGTCTGCGACGGGCACAGAGCGCACCACACCCGTGACTGCGTGCCCATGCCCGCTGGCACCTTGCAGCCCCTCCGGCAGCTGGGCGGGGTTTGCACAGTGAGCACCCAGGACATGCCCTAGAGTTGGGCAGGCCAGGGGAAGAGCCCTTGAAATGGCCAGAGCTGCTGCTCTTCCCAGCAAGGCGCCCTTGGAGCTAACCTGAGGTGTCCTGGAGCCTCCTGACCCAGGAAGGGAGGCCCAGGGCCCCCTCCCTGCCAGGCCAGGCTCGCCAACGCAGAGGAGAGACTTTGACCGTCATGTCCAGCTTTGAATGCAAAATGACACACAGTAACAGCAAAGCACACAGCCAGAAGGGACAGAGTGGCCTCGCAGGAGCGTTGCAGCCTTCAGTCCAGGAACTTTGGTAGCCTTGGTGGAGATGCTGAGGTCGCTAACAGACAGGGCAGGCAGCCCATGGGAACAGGGGAGCGAGGTGCAGAGCAAGAGAGCAAGAGCCCCAAGGAGCTCGTGAGGAAAGGCGGAGGCCCCGAGGCGGGGTGGGCTGGGGACGGCCAGGAAAGGGGTCTGACAGCAGACACAGAAGCCAAGAGGACGCACCCGGGACACGGCACCCAGGAACGGAGGATGAAGGGCGTGCCCTGGGAGGTAGGGTGGCACGTGGATCTGTGCTCGTCTAGCAAGGTCCTTTCCTGCATCTCCTACGTTTTATTACTTAGGAACAGTCAGTCTTTTTCTTTTTTTTGGTACTGGGGATTGAACCCAGGGGCACTCGGCCACTGAGCCACATCCCCAGCCCTATTTTATATTTTATTTAGAGACAGGGTCTCACTGAGTTGCTTAGGGCCTTGCTAAGTTGCTGAGGCTGACTTTGAACTCTCCATCCTCCTGCCTCAGCCTCCCAAGTGCTGGGATTACAGGAGTGCGCCACCACGTCCGGAGGACAGTCAGTCTTAAAGGATTAGGGTTCCTATTGGTTTTAAAGTCTTTTAAATGCTTACTTTGTAACTGTTAAATAAACTGCTGTTATGTGTACACCTGAGAACTGTTCCAGCCTTCTCTAAGTTTTTAAAGTAAAAGTTGAACTTAGTTAATAAGGACACCTGTGTAATTGTGACCCTGATCACTGCTGGCTTCTCTGTGGATTGGGAGTATTGCATTCTTCGAGTATAAAAGCCTTTTAAAATGCAAAGCTCAGGAGAGCATTTACCACGTTGGTGTTCTCCAAACTAAAATGTCTGTAGCCATAGTCTCTTTCAGATTTATAGAGAAATAACCAATTTGGTTGATAGTTATGTCAATTAAAGTTTTGTAACTGAATGAAGTCACCTGTTATCACTCTTTACACTGGGATGAGAATTTAAACGTATTTTTGGAAGTAATAAGGAGAGTCTGATTGTTTAAATTAAGAGCTCTCTTAGCCTATTTGATTCCTGTTTCAAATGTAATGTTGTATTATGTTAACTGATACTCGGATTCAGAAAATAATACGTGAGAACCTTGTAAATGATATTTAAGAGGCAAAGATCAGCTTCAGAAGCACTTTACCTGGGATTTGTCAAGAGCCCCGCCTCACCTGAGTCAGGGTTCCCTCCCTCTCTCCCTGCTCTGTCTGAGGGTGGCCCAGCGTAGGAGGGAATGAGGCACACTTAAATTCTGTCCAAAGATGGGTTTTTTGTTGTTGTAACGATTATGGTGATCTCAAAATAAACCCTGGATAGAATACATAGCTAGGTAAAGATTTGGGATTATAAAAACTTATGTTTCTTGGTGCAGAGCTGTTATAAAAACTGAATGTTTTTGTTCTAGATAATTCGATCTTGAATTTTCCTTGTAAAACTTTATAAATGTTGCCAGTTAGTGTTTTGAAAAAGCATTAAATGGAACCACCCGAGTTAGTGTGAGACAATAAGCTATCACCTGCAGGCCAGGGAGGATGCGTTGCTGACTTCCAGCACTAATTCTGACCCCAGTTAATTATGGACATTGAAGCTAAAATCCAGTACTCCTGCTCAAGACCCGTGAAACTGACCTGCTGATGTTGAAAACCAAAACTCAGAGACCAAAGTCAGGGAAGAAAAAGGGCCAAGGAGAAGGCAGCCAATATTTTGGCCCTTGACCTCTAAGGTCAGCGAGGACCCAGGGAACAATGGGACCCCTCTGAGGGCCCTGCAACTCAGGTGAGTCATCTGACCTCCTGATCAGGGCACCACGAGGACCCCAGAGAACAGGAAGCTGACCAGTGCACATTCTGCCAAGAGGAGGGTCCTGGGAGAGGGAAGGGTCCCTGATGGGTCAGCAAGACCCTGACCCATCCTGGCAGGTGGCACGACTGGTAGAGGAAAACTAAAGGAGCCAAGAGGCTTCCCAGAGGTCCCAAGAGCCGTCCCTGAGGAATCTCAGGGACCCTAAGAGTAGATAGGAACAAGGTCAATTTGACCACCTTGGTCCTGAACACCTGGCAGGAACGTACGGCCAAAGCACAGCCACACGTGGGCATTTAAAAGAAACACAGTTCTTCTCCGTGAGAGGTACATGTGTGTCAGTCCTCCTGAAATAAGTAAACCCGGAGGTGACAAGGAAGGTTTCCATACAGGAGGGCCCGGCGATATCCCAGCACGCTCTCGGAGTCACGAGTTGGCTCTGAGGCAATGGAGGGCCACGCGTGTTTCTTTGTTGGGCCGAGCTGCGCCCAGACTGCTCCTCTGGAGTTCACAACTCCTCACTTCCAGCCGGGAGACTTGGTTCTAATCATGACCCGCAAAGAAGACCAGCTTCCGCTGAGTGGAGAGGACCTCACCAGGTGCTCCCAGGCACCAGACAGCGATCTGACTCGCTGCAAAGGGAGAACTCGCTATTGTGGGCAGTTTCCTCCTAAAAAGTTATTATGTCTAGGATGGAGGGCAACAGCAAAGGCTACCGGAAAAAATGAAAATGAGACCGAAAGGTGTGAAAAGAAAAAGGGGGACGTGAGAGAGAGAAGGTCCCGTGGTCCATCTCCGGAGTATAGCAGGTGCCTTTATTGTGCTTTAGGTCCAATTGGCCCGTTAGCTATAGCCCTCCCCTTTCCGCCCCGATTTTGAAGTTAGCGCATGGTGTAGATTGTGGCCCCAGCTCCTCCTGTCAGACAAGGGCGGCGCAGCCTTGGGGATAAAGCAGGTGCCCTGCCCGCCCAGGTGAGCTGGTGAGCCAGGCTCTCCAGCTGCACCTTCGGCAGGAGAAGGCCTGCTGCCCGGCTACTTCCCGCTCAGGTTCCATTCCTGCCGCATCCAGGTGTTTCCAACAGGATTTACCCAAACTGAACACGTGCCGCACAAAAACCTGCACGCCAACGTTGGCGTTGTTTATAATTGCCCAGAACTCAGGCCAGGGAGACCCGGCCGTGGTTCATCCAGAGCGCACACAGCTGCTAGGGAAAGGTGACTGGAAGGGCTGCCTCCTGCTCCATTCCCACTCCATGACCTTCTGAAAAAGGCAACATGGGAAAGAGATGAATGGCCCTGGACCAGAGGCAGGAGGATGGCCAGGAGGAAGGACAGGCGTGGCACAGAGGCCCTGGAGGCAGCCAGCCGATTCTGACGGATGCTGCAGTGTGGACACACGTCCCTGGGCATCTGCCCACAGCCGCAGGGGTGTGAAAGGAGGGGCTCTGGGTGGTGGGGGGACCTGCCTGACTCAGCCGTCCCAAGCTTCACAAGGCACCACCCTGGCAGGTGCAGAGCAGGGGGCTGAGGGGGCTCGGGCAGGTGCCTATGGGAGTCCTGGTCTTGAAGTCCAAATTCACTGTGACTCTAAACCAGTCTTACCTTACTCATTAAGACTTGAACATACACTTCCCAGGCAGCCCAGCACTTGCAGCCCGGGGCCTTTACCCTGCAGAGGTGAGAATTCACATTTACACCGACCTAGGCGGCAGCTTTATTTGCTTGTGCTTTTGATCTTGTTCTGTGGTGCTGGGAACAGCACCTGGGGCCTCTCGCATGCGGGGCCCACGGTCCCTACAGTGGTTTCTCCATAGCAGTCCCAAACTGGAAACCAACCACGACTCTGGATGGGCGTGTGGCTAAACAGAGTGGTCGGCCTACCCCAGGGGGTATGGCTCAGAAAGCAAGGGGTGAACTGTTGGTGCCAGTCCCAGACGGCTGGGGCCTGGGGATCACGGCCATCTCAAGGGGCAGCCTGTGGTGGGCTCACCGTGTTTGCTGGAATGCCAAGACAGTAGGTGTACAGGACAGAGGAGTGGCCAGGACGAGCGGAAGGCGAGGCGCTGTCCTGCAGGGAGACGGGTCCTCGGGCGACTTGCTCATCTACGTCCATCTGGGCCGCGGGGTGGTCACAGCTCTGCCTTCGCGTTGAACACCATGGAATCGTGTACCGCACACCCAAAGGCAAAGCGACCAGAGCTGCTCCGTCTGCATGGCCTGGAGCACGGCCACCTGCTCTTCTTGGCCAGGCGTGGCGGCACACGCCCCACAGAGGGCAGTGTGGGGGCCTTGCCACCTCACTCCTGCGAGCTCTAGGTTGCCTTAAAATTAAAAACCAAAAAACAGAACCACATCTCAGGAGTTTTCTTGGGCACAAATGAGCAAGCCGACTCTGACATTCACGTAGAGATACATGGGGCCTGGACAGCCCGACAGCCCTGGAAAAGAACCCAGAATCTGACTTGCGGGAGTCGCTGTGATCCCAGAGACTCCGGAGGTGGAGCAAGTTGGAGGCCAGCCTCAACAATTTAGTGAGCCCCTGTCTCAAAATAAAAAATTTTTTTAAGAAAGGGGAGAAAGATTACATGGAGGCATGATAAAGCTACAATTATCAGAATAATGTGGGTTTGGCACAAAGACAAAAAAAATCGTATGACTTCTTTTTTTTTCTTTTGGTACTGGGGATTGAACCCAGGGGCTTAGCCACTGGGCCACAATCCCAGCCCTTTTTTTTATATTTTGTTTAGAGTCAAGGTCTTGCTAAGTTGCTTAGAGCCTCACTAAATTGCTGAGACTGGCTTTGAACTGGTGATCCTCCGGCCTCAACCTCCAAATCCAGCAGGATTACAGGCGTGTCATGATTCCTGGCAGATTGTGTGACTTCTGGCAAATGTGTAAACGTACAGAGTGGAGAAAGGAGCCTTCTACACACAGCCCATAACGAGTGAATACCCATGTGAATAAAAAGACCTCCAGTCCCTACCACTATCCATCTGCAATACCAACTCCAAATGAGTCAGGGACTGAAAGGCAGTCCAAAAACTGTAACGATTTCTAACTAAAAACAAGAGCGGGCTCAGCGGTGCACACCTGTGATCCCAGCGAAAACGCATCTGAAGATGTCCCGCCTCGTCCGCGGGCCAGCGGAGCTGCAGCACTGGAGAGACGCTGTCACAGGCTCTGGGGAGGAGGGGCAGCAGAGCCCGAGCTGCACTGGGAGGAAGGCAGTTTCACCACTGGACCCGAGGATCATGCTCCTAGGTATAGAACCAGGGGGAAGTGTGTGTGTGTGCGTGCACACAAGGGTTCCTGCCTGCTACCTGTCACAGGCACCCTGGGGTCCTGACCAGACCTCTCTTTAGCCACTGAGCCCCCTGAGGACCATTGTCATCTTCACCGGGCTCTGGGTCTTCGTGCCCAGAGGCTGCAGGAGTGGACTGCTCAGCTATCTGCGTCCTAGGAGAGAGGGAGTACAGGCCCCTCTCTAGGGACCTGGAAGGAGGCAGAGAGGACCAGGATGTGAGGGGCTGGTGGCTGCAGGCAGATATTTTCACATGTGCTGAGGTCTGGGTGCAGCCGTGGGGTGACGCAGGCCAGCAGATCAGGGGAGTGCTGTGGGTGGCAGGGTGCTGTCCCTCAGAACTCACCGTACCTAATGCAAGGGTTTCCGCACCTGTGTGGACACAGCTGGGCCCTGCTTAGGCCCATCTCGGGACCTCGTCCGGAGCCAGCCTTGGGTCAAGGCCCCTGGACCACCTGACGACCTATGGCTGGGAAGGGGAGTGGCCTGTGCTGTCCATCACAACAGTGGAGCTGACGCTCAGGAGCCTGGGGTGCTGGGCAACCTCCAGGCCATCTTACCTGGGCCTCGCTGCCTGGGCTGCTCTGCAGAAGCTCCTCTCCTGGGTCAGCACCAGCTGGAAAAGCTGCATGGAGAGGTGACCCCGAGGGAGCTGGGGTCCCCAGGCAGGAGGGCCCACCCGTGACCTCTGAAGGTCCACTGCTGGACAGTCAGGCCTCCCCTGACCTGCACTCCCTGCCCGAGGCCCTCCTCTGGGAAATGGCCCCTCTGGTGTCCTTCCCCAAGGCCGTACCCTGGCCGCCTCTGCAGGGAGCTTCTGAGGCCCAGAGGCCACGGCAAGTTGTGGGCCTCCCTTCCTCCCAGGGAGCTCTGTTTGACGTAGTGGTCTCTGATCCCTCACTGCTCTCCATCTGAGACCCTCCCTGATCCCTGCTGACCTGGGCTCCTTGGGTAACCTAGGCCTGGGGGTCTGATAAGAAAGGGGTGAGCCCAGCTGGGACTTGGGCAGCTGGACTTGGGCCTATGGCCACCACAGGGCTGATGCCAGCTGCCTGTGGCCTGGCCTGCAGGGGTTAACGGACCTGGCCACCCTGGGACGGGGCTCCCGTGTGGAATCTCCTCTCTGCCCCCTGGAGCCGGTTTCTTCGGAGACAACGGCAGCAGAGCTGTCTCCAAGCAGAACCAGCTGGCATGTCCCTGGGGCCAGGCACCAAGGAGGCAGCCAGCCCAGGAGCCAGGTGGGCAACCCTCCTGGCAGTGGGTGCGAGAGGTGCAGCTCCAGGGCCTCAGAACTGGTCACAGCACAGCAGGCCAGCAGGGCCTCTCCATCACTGTCCCCTGCCCTAACACAGGGGACAGGGATGGCAGGCGTTCTGGGTGTGTCTCTGTGGCCCTGCCCTGCCATTGGATTGGACTGGCAGTGTTGGCCACTGAGCACAGGTCACTTATCTGGATGCAGTGATGGGGATGTGGTGGGAGGGTCTGTGTCCTCTGGCTGAGGACTGACCACCTGCTACCCAGACCCCCAGCCAGGTGCCCACCCCAGGGTCTCTGTGACCTGAATGGTCTCTGGGTGCCTCAGTGGCACCCAGAGCTCTCCCTATTCCTGGAGCCCCCAGTTGCTCCTGATGTCTTGTCCTTCCCTGTCTGGGCAGCAGGGATGGCCTCAGGTTTGCAGGACATGTAGGAAGGGCACAGGCCAACTCAGGTGGCCTTGGGCACCAACACTTCCCACCATCACTTTCCTGCTTGGCCAGGTGAACCCTGGGGCCAGCACCACCCTCAGTGGTGGTGAGCAGTCTGCTGGGGCTGACGAGTTTCTTTGGTGGGACCTGCTGGCATGGAGGTGAATTTCTCACCCCAGGAGGGAACAAGCGGTTGGGCTTCCAGCTGGCAGGGATGAGTTGAAGCAGGTGGGCGCACTCTGGGGGCTGAGGAGCAGAACTGGGTCCACTCCCCAGGGTTAGCCTTCAGAGCCCACCAGAGTGGAGCCAGCACTGGGAGTGAAAATGAGCTCCGGAGGGACCTGAGTGCAGGACCCTATGCCTGGGCCTTCTCACCATGGCCATCGGTATGAGCTGGCCCCGGCCAGACTGGGAAAGGCACATGGACAGCTTATTCCCACCCCTGCTGGCATCAGGTCACCTGGGCAGGGTTCCATTCCTCAGCAGCTGACCATGCCAGACCTGGGCAGGGGGTGAGGAGCACCAAGGTGGACTTAGCATGCTGGGCAGCAGGCTCAGAGGGAGTGGCAGGCCCGTGCACCTATGTGTACCAGCAGGTGGCTGCTCCTCTCTGCATAGGTGCCCCCTCAGTGACGCGCCTCAGGACAGCCCTGCTCACCTACTTTCCATCTTGTGTCCCTCTGGGCTGCCCTCTGCATGACCTCTCCTACAGATCTTCCAGTTCACCGGTTCTCTCTGCAGTGTCTAAGGGTAGTTGCTTAACTGCTCCTTGAGGTTTAGGTTGGGCCATTGTTTTTCATTTCTAGACACCCCACTTGGTTTTCTCAAACCTGCTAAACGGTTTCTATTTGACCTGTCAATACTTCCAACCCTGTTTTCTGAGCACGGAAAGCACACTTATTGATAATCTGCCTTTTTTATTTTTCCAGCGGTACAGATGAAGCCCAGGGCCTCGAACACGCTGGGCAAGTGCTCCACCGTGACCACACCCCAACCTGTGATCTGCTTCTGAGAAGTCCAACACACACGCCCCTTGCCTCCGCAAGTCCCTTGGGGCTCTTTGTCACGAGGCGGACTCCCCAGTGCTGGGGGTTTGCCGTGATCCGCTCATTGACCTTGAAACATCTTGGGAGGCAAGTGTGCAGAGCCCAGGACAGAGGTCGTGTTTCTTTCTACCAGGCGCCTAGCGGACCCCAAGTGGGGCAAATGCTGTTTACAAACTCAAGGCTTGGGTGTTTTTGGCCAATCCGGTGGCGGGCAAGTAGGTGTCATTTGCACCACATCACGGTATAAACCACAGCTCCTCGGGGGCAGACTTCCCACCTGGACGGCCTGGGGACAAGAGAGGAGGGGGCTTCCCCTTGGGGTCCAGCCAACAGTGAGCGAGGTCCGCCACCAGCTCCCTTCCTGTGCCTGCACACCTGGCCTGGCTCGGCGAGAAGGCTGGCAGGACACAGGGAGCACGTGCGTGAGCACGGATGACGGAAGAACTCAGAGAAACGGCCCGAGGATCATGTCCAGAACCAGCCCTCACAGCACCTGCCGGTCAGGGCACCCTACAAAACGTCCGGAGCAATCCCTCCCTGTGGGCTCCCTTCTTCCTCAGCCATGGCTCTTGGCTGCTTCTCACCTTCCCCCAGCCCCCGCCCCTCTCGGGGGCAGAACGGCTTGTGCACACCTGGGAGATGCCCTGGGTCAGCCGAACACTCAGCCACTGTCACCGGGCTGCACCTCCCTTGGGCGTTCCTTCCCTCAGATCAGCGTGGAGACTGATGAGCAGCCGAGTGGCTCTTCATTGCTGGATTCCAGACGCTCTCACACGCCGTTCAGGAGGTGGACGCCAGGTACCCAGACCCTCCCAGAGCGCTCGACCAAGCCTGCGTCAACCCCCACACGGCACGTGCTCCAGGCCAGGGCCACCCATAGGGCCTGAGGCCAGCAGGGCCACCTGGCCTGACACCCCATCCACACCCCACCTTCCTGCACCTCTGCTCCGACTCCAAATAAAACAGCAACAGCACCCAAAGAACAGGGAGGCCAAAACGTTTAAGTTATTAAATCAAATATACAGAGTGATTCATTTAATATGTACATATGTACAGAAATGCACTTTCACAAGGGGGCCGGGGCCAGAGGTGGGCAGCGGCCTGGCGCCCGCAGCCAACGCTGACCGTTGCGGGGGTCTGTGTGAAGGCACTTGTCACAAGCTTCAGTGCTGCCGCATCCCGGGACGGGAAGGGCAGTGGGGAAGGGCACTTCTGAAAGCACAGTGCAGCGATCTCTGGGCATTGTGGGCAGGAGGAAGCAAGGACGGCAGGCGGACGGGACTGGCCACAGCGCAGCAGCTCTGCCCAGGAGCCTCCACCACGGCGGGACCTCCAGGCCACCGACCACCAACAGCCACAGGTCCCAGCCACAGCCAGGGGCCACACAGATAGCCAGGGGCCACACAGATAGCCAGGGCCACACAGCCGGAGCCCGCACTGTCGGCTGTGGGTCCTGGCGACAGCCGGGGCCACGCTGTCAGTCACAGGTCTCAGGCTCTTTGGTCTGGAGCCACGGAGAAACCCAAGTGAGGAATAGAAAAGAAGGTCCTGTAAACAGCACGCAGCCTCTGGTGACAAAGGCCACACCACCCGGGGGACACACCCTGCGCTCTCCTGCCACACAGCGCGCACGACGCAGACTTTACAAAAATAGGGACTATCTGAGAACTGGGTTGTTCTCTGCCTATCGAATAATTTATACAAGGTGAAGGAAACGTAGAAAATAAACATTTTTTTGTTTTTGGTGGTTTTTTTACACAAAATAAAGAAACTATGCACATGGCCTTGACCTCCCACGGTCCGGCAGGTGGCAGGGCACCGGCAAGGGCTCCTGGGTCCCGGCCCAGCGGGCAGCATGCCCTACTCCTTGCCAGCACAGGGCACGTCCGTGACACTCCTGACGGCACGGTTGTCCACTTTGGGGCCTGAGGCCCAGAGGGACGGCCTCCCCAGCGAGCTGCTGGGGTCTTTGGTGAATTTACTTGAGAGGAACTTCTCCGCCTCCAGGGAGTCCTCCTCTCTGCGGCCCAGCTCCTCGTCCTCCTCCTCGTCCCCGTGGCCTGCGGGACCGGGCAGTGCCTCTCCCGCCCTGCGGGGCGGTGTGAAGTTCTTGCACTGGTACAGCACATCCTTGTGGCCCCCGCCACCGGGGCCCCCACCTGGCCGCTCGATGGGGTTCCGGATGGGGTTGAGCGGGGCCCACTGGTTGTTGGCGCTCTCGTCCCGGGGCAGCCGGCTCCTCTCCCGCTCTTTCCTGCGCTTCCGTGTCCACCACACACAGATGACCACGCAGGCCAGCCACAGCACGCTGAACACGCCGCACAGCACAGGCACCAGCAGACCTGGGCGAGGGAGGGGCTGAGGAGCGCAGGGGCCGCCGCGCGGCAGGGGAGGGCTGGGGGCGCCACACCCTGCCTGCCCTCTGAGCTGGGTCTGCCCGGAAGACTCCCACTGGCCTGGGGGTCCTGCTCACCTGTGGAAGAGCCACCCATGACGACTGTCTCCACCTTGACCTCGGTGACCGCCAGCAGCAGTGAACTATTGCCCCGCTGAGTGATGGCAGCCACGAGGGCATGGGCTGCGCTCTGGATCAGGCTGCTGTCGGCCAGGTCCCGCGCAGGGCTGAAGGACTGCAGCACAAGATGGCCCGTGGGGACAGCTGAGGGCACACTGCCCTTGTCCCTGAAGCCTGCCCCAGCGGGCCTAGGCCTGGGCTGCTGCACCGGGGCTGCCAGCAGGAGGCACCAGGACTAGGGTTTTGCCTCACATGGTGAGGCCTGGGGGAACCCAGGGCCCAGGGCTCCCCCTGTGGGGGGCTCATGGGAGAAGGTGCTGAGGTGGGGACACACCCACTGGGCTGTTCGGCAGGGTGTGGCCTGGTCTACTTGGGGATGTTGGCCTTTCAATCCACTCCCAGCCCCCAGTTCCACCCAGCTGGCCACGCCCCCGACCAAGTGCTCCACAAACCAGCCCTGTCCCCAGGCCACTGCCCACGTACCACATGGGCACCAGCCTGCACCCCAAGACACTTTCCACCCTTCCCTCTCCCTGACCGCTGCCCCTCCACCACCAAGCACCAAGGCCACCCACCCCTTGTCTGGTGTCCCCTGCCGGTGGTGCCTTCCCCTTGGCCAATCCCACTGGCTGCCAGCTGAGGGCCACTTCCTCCAGGACATGCTCCCCACCCTGGCCCCCCTGCCTCAGCCCCAACCTCCACGGCTTCAGACCGCAGACACGGGAAAGGACTTCTGCCGCCCAGCCAAGCCAGGGTGCTGGCTGTCACTGCCCATGCCACACTGACCCGGAGCCCACCCAGCCTGCCACATGCTGACCAGCCCCCAGCCACACGGAGTGGCCACCACCAAACCCACAGACAAGCCCCCTGTGGACCCCTCTGGTGGACCTCTGCTCTGGACCTTTCCCTCAGGGCAGAGACCACAGCCCGCACCCTTGCTTTCTGGCCCCCCCGAGGCTGCCCCCGCGGCTGCCCACAGCCATTGGGTCACTTTGGTTACCACGGTCTCTGAGATCCGGGTTCTACCCTCACTCCCCGACCTCTACCCTCCCACCCTTCCCCAGGGGGATGTCCCCAGGTGGATGCCCATCCAGCCCCAGCCTGAGCCCCCACTGCCATGCCCTCTGCCCTGCCAGCACCTCTCCTCAAGCCTGCCTGGTTCTGCAGGACCCTGGCATGTCTCAGGTACCCCTGGGGCTCAGGGGCCTGCTCAGGAGGCACTCACCATGGCCACCTCCACGGCGCTGGCCCCCGAGGAGGCCCGGTCACAAAGAAGCAAGAGCAAGCGGTCATGGGCCACTGCCCGCGTGGCAGGCAGAGAGCGGATCCCAGAGCAGATGGCGCCCACAGTGGTGCCCTGGGAATACGGGCAGCAGGTGAGCAGGGTCTGGGGGCCAAGGGCCTGAGGCTGCTTGTCCCTCGGCTGGGCACCAGCTCATGGTGGGACATACCTTGCAACCCACCAGGAGGAGCAGAGCAGATAAGAAGGCGCCACCCTGCCCCCCACCCATCCTGGGGCAGGTGCTCCACCTGAAGACTCAGCAGGGGGGAGGGGAGGAGCGTCTGGGGGTCTCAAGGGGTTCAGAGACCCCAGTGGGGATGGGCACCCAGATGACCAGGCCAGGACCTTGGCAGGAAGGAGAACTATCCACAGAGCTGCAGACAACAGCCCAGGCCAGGCGGCCCACCTCGCCCTGTGGTCCAGGACCCAGATTGCCGGGCAAACGAAAACCTGCCTGGACCCACTCTCACAGCCTCCCTGTGCCAGCGGCACCCGGGGTGCAGTGACCCCTCATCTGAGCCCGCAGGCAGCTGCACAGAAGCCACGGCCCCCCGCCCTCCAGGCTGCCAGGGTCCTTGGGGAGCAGAGGCAGCCCTGGGTGGGGGCGGCAGTGGCACTCACCCGGGGTACCTGGTCGCCGTCGAAGCGCAGCGTGAGGCGCGCACAGTTGTTGTCCAGGTGGCCGGAGCGCGGCAGGCAAGGTGTGCTGGGAGGCAGGGGCTCCCCCGAGACACACTCCCCCCAGGCCTCACAGGGCGGCTGCAGGCACTGGCCCGGGGCCTTCTCTCGGCACTGCTGCCCGGGTGGGCACTGGGCACTCAGGGTGGCAGGCTGGCCAGAGAGCAGACAGGGCTTCCACCCGCACCACACCTGGGGCAGGCACGGACACCAGGGGGACAGGAACACAGGCCTGGTCAGCAGGTCCCCCGTGTGGCCCTGCCCCCACCACCCAGGCCCCAGGGAGCGGGCTGAACCGCACCGACGTTCAGAAAGCCTCTTCCCCAAGGCAGGGGGCTCGGCAGGGCCCAGACCAAGCCTGTTTCCCCAACTGACCAGGAGGGTCCCTCCCAGGGGCACGTCTCAGAGTTAGGAGCATTCAGGCCTTGACCCACCCAGCACAGCCTCCTGACACCTCAAAGCAAGCCCTGGGATTAAGGGTGCCCAGGGCCAGCATCTCAGCAGACCCAGCGGGAGGCAGGACAGGGCAGGGCCCACCTTGCTGCAGTCCCGGCGGCCATCCAGGCAGCGGCAGCTGTTGCAGTCTTCCAGCCAGGAGCTCCCGTGCGGGAATGGCATGCCCCGGGACCAGCAGGACCTCCCAAATCCGATCACTGCAGAAGAGGATCAGGGTCCCAGGGGTGTCCGGGCCCGGCCCTGCCCAGGAGAGCCCCCGCCAAGCCTACCTTCCTGGCACCGGGGGCCAGTTCGGCCAGGTGGGCAGCTGCAGCGATACCCGTCAATCTCATCCACACACGTGGCCCCGTAGGCACAGGGCGAGGACTGGCACTCGTCGATGTCTGCAAGGAAAGCGACTAGCTCTCAGGGGCAACAGGCTGGCACCCACACAGGACTCCCAGGGGAGCAGCCCTGGGCCACCTGCCTGCAGCAGCCTGACTGGGACAGTGGCTGCCACTGTCACTCACCTGCCTGAGGTCTTCCCACTCCCACAGCCCTCCATCTGCCTCTGCAACAGGGGCACACAGGGGCTCCAGGCTCCTTCCCTTCCTAGGATGCCCCACCACCAGTTCAGACCCCAGTCGGCAACAGCCCTGGGCCACAGCTGAGTGGCAGCAGGCTGTGCTGTGCCCTGATGGCCCCTGCCTCCTCCCGAGACCCTTGAGTTGTACAGGGTAGGGTCTCACTTCGTCACTCAGAAGGCACGACCTACTACCCAGCAGGACACAAAGTGGCTCAAGAGAAGCAGGGCGTGGACGTCTAGGTCCCCAATCCTGACACCCAGGCTGACTGAGGGGCTCCCAGGGCTGCAGCCCTCGCCCACCCAGCCATCCCAGGCTGCTCACTTATGCGGCAGTCAGGGCCCGCAAAGCCAGGTGCACACTCGCAGCGGAACCAGTTGACCCCATCCACGCAGAGGCCGCCATTGTAGCTGCAGGAAGAGGGTGGGCATCAGGGGGTCCCACCCTTGAAGCCCCCAACCCACCTCTGGGGCTGCCACTCACCAGGGCAGAGGGTTGCAGTCATTGGTATCTGAATTTGAGGGAAGAGAGAAGATCGTTGGTCCAGCACCCACCTGCCCAGAACGCCTCCACGCCAGACCTGGGTGCCCAGGCTCACTGCAGACAGATACTGTCTACACCAGCCCCCCCAGGCTGTGAGGCAGGAGAGTCATGGAGGAGTCAGGAGTCCAGGCAGGGTCACCAAGAAGGTGGAGTAAGGGGGCCTGCGAGCAGGAGCCCTGAGCTGCAGGAGGAGGGCTGTGGGGGAGGTGGCAGCTCTGGGGAAGGGCGTGGGGTGTGGGCAGAGGGTTGGAGGAGCAGTGGGGGCAGGGCTGAGAGCCTGGTGGGGAGACGCAGGCCCCCTCCATAGGCCCCCCCACTGACAGGCAAGCTCCCTCACAACCCAGGCCCCCGGCTCACTGTGCGTGCAGGTGCGGCCCTCCCAGCCGTCGCGGCAGATGCAGGAGAAGGAGTCCCCACTGCCCACGCAGGTGCCCCCATTCAGGCAGGGGTTGGGCAGGCAGCTGCTGTTCTCGGCTGTGGGGAGGGAGGCGCGCCTGCTCAGACCCCGCCCAGGCGGGGCGCCGGCGGCGGGCGGAGCTGTGCGCAGTGCGGTGCGGTGCGCACGAGGGAGGCTCCTCACCAATGGTGCAGGTGCTGCCCTTCCAGCCGGGGGGACACGCGCAGCGGAAGGTGTCCCCGCTGTCGTAGCAGGTGCCGCCGTTGCTGCAAGTGTAGGCGTCACACTGGAACTCGCCTGCGGGCACACGGCGGCTCAACAGGTAGGCCTGGCCAGGGCAGGGTCCCCGCGGGCAGCCGCGGCCGCGCACTCACGCGAGTGGCAGGTCTTGCCCTTCCAGCCGCCATCGCAGGCGCAGTAGAAGTCGTTGACCAGGTCGTGGCAGCGGCCGCGGCTGTGGCAGGGGTCGGGGAGGCAGTCGTTGGAATCTGGGGGTGAGGACGCCGGTCAGCGGGGAGCTCCGGCGCCGGGTGGGGCTGAGAGCCAGCGAGGCCCCGAGGGGCGTGGCTGCGGGGCCAGGCCTGGGGGCGGGGCCGCACTCACTGGTGTCGCAGAGCTCGCCCTCCCAGCCGCTGGGGCAGAAGCAGCGGAAGGCGTCCACCTCGTCGATGCAGGTGCCCCCGTTGCGGCAGGGTTGGCCCCGGCAGTCGTCGATGTCTGTGGGGTAGGGTGCGTGTGAGCCCTGGTGCCCAGGGGCCCACCCGGCCCGGCACTGCAGGGCACTCACTTTCATGGCAGTAGGTGCCAGTGAAGCCGCTGTCGCAGACACAGGAGAAGTTGCCACCGGGCTGGCTGACACAGTGCCCGTGGGGACCGCACACACCAGAGGGCCTGGAGCCAGGCACCCGGGACCCGGCCTCAAAGCCGCAGCCATCAATCACTGTGGCAGAGGGACAGCAGTCAGGCCAATCATGCCCAGGCTGACCCCACCCTGACCCCACTGGGCCTGAGAGCTGCTGCCCTGCACCTCTGCAGCCTCCACCAGGGCAGGGCACCCTGGGCACTGAGCAGTTCTTGCCGCCAAAGTCCTCAGGGCAGGAGCAGTAGTAGTCGCCCTCCAAGTTGTAGCATCGCGCACCATTCAGACAGGGGCTCGGCTGGCACAGGTCCACGTCCACCTGCAGCCAGGGAGGGTGTGTGAGAGCCCAGCCCAGACTGGGGCACAGCCAGGCCTGTGTGCGCCTGGAGACAGATCCCTATGGAGCCCCAAGGCCAGGCCACGCTCCACCTGAATGACCACATGCCCAGCCCCAGGTTGAGCATGCCAGCCAGAGCCTGAATAGAGGTCCGCCTGCTGAGACCACGCTGGCTGTCAGCTGGACGGAAACACCTGTGGGTCCCAAGGCCCCTCCCAGCCCCTCGCCTCCACAGTCCCAGCTTCCTCTGCCTCCCACAGACAGCATCCGGCCTTAGCTCCTCCTGCTGGCAGGAAGGCCAGCTCCTGACCCAACATGCCAGGCGCCCTCAGAGCCAATACAGCAGGTCCCTCCCTGAGTCACCTCCATGCCTGCTGACCTGAGGCCAGGCCTTTGCTGGACAGAAGGCTCATCCTCTGTACAAACGTCAGAGCAGAGGCAGGGGTGGCCAGGGCCAAAGCAGGAGGGGTCCAGGGAGTGAGGAGGGCGAGGGCTCCAGGGGACATTCACTCCTGCTCAGGGTTCAGCACCCTGCCCTGACCTGGAGCCCTCTCTTGGGCTGCCCACCTGCCCCCTCCCATCAGATGGGGCTCTGGGCCACCTGCAGGAAGAGGCTCATTGGTCAGACAAGCACCAAAGGAGCCCAACCTCGCTGACCCTTTAAGACCCACCCCACCCAGCCAGCTCTCGGGCACAGGGAATAAGGTGTGGGGACATTCCCAGGACACTCTGGGGAGCTCCCAAGGCAGACCCTGCAGGTCACTTGGGTAGCAGGATGGCCTGCTACCACCCCAGGCAGTGTGGCCACCAGCAGGCCTCACCTCGCAGAAGAGCCCTGACAAGCCCCTGGGACAATGGCAGCGGAAGCCGTCCACCAGGTCCTCGCAGATGCCACCCCCACGGCAGGGGCTACTGGCACACTCGTCACGCTCCAGCTCACAGTGCCGGCCTCCGAAGCCACGGGGGCACAGGCACTGGTACCCGTCCACCAGGTCCTGGGGGGGAGGCAGGGTGATGAGGCTAGTCGTTACCGCCCTCCTGCCCAGGCCACACTCAGCCTCCCGGGGGCAGCTGGCACTGTGCCCTACCTTGCAGGTACCACCATGCTGACACTGCCCACGACAGTCGTTGACATCTGGGGGCAGAGGGTCAGGGTCAGGGTCAGGGGCTCTGCACACCCCAGCCCCACCACCTGCACCGCCCACCCATACTGACTGATGTGGCAGTTGATGCCCTTCCAGCCCGGGATGCAATCACAGTAATAGCCGCCAATCAGGTTTTTGCAAGAAAAAGCATTAAGGCACGGCTTCCCTTCGCACTCGTTGGCGTCTGTGAACGAGAAGGGAGCCTTGGGGCTTGGGCCCCACCTGCTCGCTGCGCCCTGCACCCAGCACCCAGCACCCACAGCCCAGCAGCAGCAGCAGCAGCAGCAGCAGCAGCAGCAGCAGCAGCCACATGCACAGCCTGACGTCCATGCGCATGTGGCCCCGGGCAGCCCTTACCCAGCTGGCAGGTGGCCCCCACCCACTGCTCAGGGCAGATGCACTCGAAGCCATCCACCTGGTCCACACAGGTGCCGCCTGCTGCACATGGGTTTGAGGCACACTCGTCGACGTCTGCAGAGGTAGAGAGAGAGGCATGTGGTGTGGTTGGTGCGAGGAGGTAGGCCCCGTGGGAAGCAGGGCGACATGCCGGGGTCTTCCTGCCACTGATCCCCTGGCCATGACATCCACATCCACACATGCGGACCCACTCGTTTTGCCCCCATTCCCAGGGCGGGCCTCTCCCCAGGCCCCCGGGGGCTGGACTGGAAGGCCAAGCACATGCACGGGCGCTCACCCAGGGCACAGGTGGGCCCACTCCAGCCTGATGGGCAGTGGCACTCGAAGCCAGAGGGCACCTCGTGGCAAGAGCCCCCATTGGCACAGGGGTTGGAGGCACAGGCGTGCTCGGCTGCAGAATCAAAGCAGGGATGGTGGGTGGCACCCGGGCCCCACCACTGCCGAGGGCGGCTCCCCCCCAGGCCCACAAGGCCCGAGGCCCAGGAAGTGCCCCCCCAGAGGCCAGCCCCAGGCCCAGCCAGAGCCCCGTAGCGGCCTCCCAGCATACCCCGCTCGCAGTTCTTGCCAGAGTAGCCATCCGGGCAGGCGCAGTGGTACTGGTCAGGTTCAGCATTGATGCAGGTGCCCCCGTTGACACAGGGGTGGTGGTTGCCACAGTAGTTGAGGTCTGGGGGCAGGGGCAGGTGTTCAGGGACAGACCCTGCAGTCCCACCTCCCAAGCTGGGCCTGGCCTCGCCCCTGCTCCGCCCCACCCCAGGCTACCTTTGTCGCAGAGCAGGCCACCCCAGTTGGTCTCACAGTCACAGTGCCAGGGCTCCACGCAGCTGCCGTGCACACAGCCAGGGTAGGGGACACACTCGTCACAGAACCTCCCCTGCCAGCCGTAGCTACACCTGGGAGGCCAAGGTGAGTCCCATGAGCGACGGCTGAGTGTGGCTGAGAAGTGGACAGTCATGCCTGCCACCCCAGGGATAGTGGCCTTGGCTTTTGAACCAGAGCAGCTCCAAGCCAGGTAGTCGTTAGGGACCCACAGGCCAGCCACTGCCACAGGCACACCCGGTTGCTGGCCGTGGACACTCAGCCCCCAGCTGTCCCGTCACTCCTCCCCGAGCTATTCTGGGACTCAACCCTGAGCCAGCCCCCAACGCAGGCGCCGGCAAAGGCAGGCCCTGCGGGCCGGGCACGCGCACAGCTCCCACTCACCAGGTGCGTCAGGGCTGGGAACAGCAACTGGGGCCTGGGCAGGCTGGCCAGGCTGGCCAGGCATCCGGAGAGGGCTCTGCCCACCCTGGCCGTGTGACCTGGGCACTGCACGTGACCTTGCTGCTACTCAAGGGCAGCGGTCTGTCTCAGCAAAGCCCACACAGGGCGCACCTCTGGAATGCTGAGGCCAAAGAATGCCCGAGCAGCCCGCCGAGGCCACACTGGGCGGCTGCTGGCCCAAGAGGAGCTCCAGCCACACATGGAAAATGACCCTAAGAGGTCCTTAGTTCTGAGACCATGATGCTAAGGCTGGGCTCTGCCCATGCTGCCCACCAGTGTCCCCTCTGGGAGCCCTTCAGGAGGTGAGTGGGTGGCACAGAGCCCTACGGCAGATGCCCCAGGTCCCAGTGGGCTGCTCTCCAGGCCCCTGCGGGACTCCAGGGCCCCTTCCTACAACACTCATGTCCTGTGGGACGGGAATGACGTCCTGGTCACGTCACTTCCACGCCGGCACCCGCCAGGAGTTATTTTTATAAAAGG
Source organism: Glaucomys volans (assembly GCA_020662805.1). Lineage (NCBI taxonomy): Eukaryota > Metazoa > Chordata > Mammalia > Rodentia > Sciuridae > Glaucomys > Glaucomys volans. Next base: position 87,494 of record JAJEJO010004616.1, read on the forward strand.
AAAGACCACAGCCCTTCCTGAGCTGCCCTCCAGCACGGAGGGCACCGGCCCAGCTCACCCAGGCTCACGGCTGGGAAACTGAGGCTGGGGGCAGAGGCTCCAGGGCCCAGCCCAGTATGCATGGCAGGTCCGTGGGGCCTTGGGCTCCACCTGGCGTCCTCCCTCCAGGTGACACGGGGAGATGAGGCTCAGGGTGGGGCTGTGACTTGCCCTGGTTCACCCGCCAGGGAGTGCAGGGCCCGGCTCAGAGCCCAGACCTCGTGGGTCCCAAGGGCACGCTCTCGGCCCTGGGCGGGGCAGCCCACGCCGCGCAGCTTCCCGCTAGCAGCTCCAGGGCCTGGGGAGGCGGCAGGAAGGCTCAGCCATCTCCGCAGCATCCGGCTGGGGAGGGGAGTGTCCTCCGCTGAAACCTGAGCCCTGTGCTGCTGGAAGCAGCTGCCTCACCCACAGGGCCACTAAGAGGGTGGGTGGGGCTCACCTACTGGCCCCAATGCTGTGGCGGTGAGGGGTGGCTGCTCTTCCTCCTCCCCTGCCTCAGCGGGGACACTCAGGCCCTGCAGCTACCAACCACCCAGGGACACTGGTACAGTCATCAAGGTGGAGCACTGCACACAGGGCCCAGGAGAAGTGCAATGCCAAGACCAGGGCTTTGACCCAGAGTCCCCCACACACCTCCATCACAGGTCACAAGGCAGGGCTGCCATGGAGGGGAAAAGACACACCCAGGCCGAGCCAAGAGGCCACTCCTGCCCCACACTGTCCTCTTCCACTCAGGGTGTGGCTCCTGGTGCCCCTCACAGGACGCTGGTTCCCTCGGGGTCAGGGCCCCTTGTATTCCCTGCAGGGCCTTGAGAACACCACTAGTTCGAACCCCCAGTGTGTGCAAGGGACAGCCCCCACCCTGGCTCCCCTCCCAGGCAGAGGCAACCACGTCCCCTCCCTCAGCCCAGCTACAAGACCCCAACTCCCCTCCCTGCAAACTCAGTGTCCTCAGGTGCCTTCCTTTCTCACTTCAGTGTCCTGCTCTGAAGTGCACCCAGCCCTTAGGGGGAGCTCTTCCAAGGGAGGTCTGGAGCCCCCCATAGCCTCCCCACCAACCTGCAGACCCTCCACTCCAAGGCCTCCCAAGGCCTCCTCCAGTACCCACGGTGACAGTGGCCAGCCAGGAGCAACCCCCAACCCAGCGCTCTCAATCCTTGCCTGCTTGGCTCCACCAAATGGCAAAAGCACCTGGCACCCCTCACCCCAGTCATGCCAGCTCCACAGCACCGAGCCAGGACCTCCACTGCCTGCACCTGATGTCACCAGCCCTGGCACCTGCCCACCTGCACGTGCTGAGGGTCTCTGCCCTGCAACCTTCCACCCCAGGACCCAGCTCTGTGGGACAGCCAGATGGTCGTGCCACCATGGGCCGCCATGCACCGCGGGCACCCATTTCTGGGGCAGGCCTCTCCTCAGCCCTTCCTCTGCACACTCACCTCCACTGCTTCTCCACTAGCCTTCCCTGCCCGGCTCAGGCTACAAGGCTGGGGTTCCTTCCGGACCCCACACTCTCCCCTCGGTACATCAAACCCGCCTCCAAATGCTGGCCCTGGGAAGTCTGCAGGCCTGGCCTGCCCCACCACCTCCCCTAGGCTGGCGCCCCACCCTCCCCACCTGGCCACAACCTGGCAGCAGCCTGCTCCTCACAGCCTCCTGGCCCTCCAGCTCCATCACGACAGCCCCTTTCTCCCCAGTCTCCCTGGGGGTCCATACCCAGGTCTGGCCCACAGTGCTCCTTCTTGCTGCTGGTCTGTGGGTGGCTCTGAGGCCTCTGGCCCATGGTGGCACGACCATCTGGCTGTCCCACAGAGCTACCACCAGACACTCTGCAGACCCTGGACAGCCACACACCTCGCGGGGTGAGCTGGCACGCGCCCAGTGCAGGAGCCCAGCCCAGGTGTGCGCTGCAGCTCGGGGAAGCGGGGCGGTCAGGAGCAGGGCGGGCGCGGGGCTCACCTGCACTCCCCAGGCACGGCACATCCCCCGTGGAGCAGGTTGCATCCTTGTTTGCACACGGCTGCGGACAGAGGAGGAGGGGCACAGCTGCAGCACCCGCCTGGCGGCCCGCCTGCACCCTGCCCGCGCCCTGCCCGCCGCCCTCACCTTCCTTGCACTCCTTGCCCATCCAGCCGTCCATGCAGGCCTTGTTGCCGTACTGGTCGCAGGTGTAGTGGCCGAAGAAGTCATTGCGGGGCCGGCAGAACTTGTTGCAGGTGGCGCTGTAATAGTTATCATCGCAGCGCACGCGGATCTGCAGCTCCAGGTGTGCCACGTGGCCGCTGAAGTGCAGGCTCTTCCAGCGGTCCTCGGGGTTGATCATGCCCGCGTGCGACACCCGCTCGATCAACAGCTCCTCTTTGGGGGGCAGCAGAGTCAGCCAGCTGCACCTCGCCCTTCCCACCCCTGCCCCAGAAAGCCCAACAGGCCCGGGGAACCAAGCAGTGCATGGCCTCGGAGGCGCTGGGCACAGATGCTGCCACAGCTGTGGACACTCTCCAGGCAGGCAGGAAGCTCGGGGCCCAGGAGAGCCCGCCTGGCCCCGGCCCACCCCCAGCACTCCTGCTCGCCCGGGACATGCACCGCACCCCAGCAGGATGGGGCCTGCCAGCACAGCAGCCCAGGCCACAAGGAGCCCAGCTGCCCACACCTGTGCCCACTATTGCTGTGTCCAGCCCCGGCCTCTCTCGTACCCTAGCCCAGCAGCTGCCACTTGTTACTGCCTGTCTCGGACCCCAGACACAGGGCACCAGGAGCCCCTCGGCTGGGTCTTCCATGAGAGGGAGCTGCCAGGAGGGGCACTATGGCTGGGGGTGGAGCACATGGGCTCCGTGACGCCTCTCCCTTCACCTTCGTACCAAGCTGCTTCAAGGAACCCTCCAGACCTCACCTGGCCCTCAACAGGGTCCTGGGGTTTTAAGTCCCATGGCAACACACCCCCAGCCAGGCCTCGAACCCCAAGCCCAGCCAGCCTTGTCTAGGACCCCGATGAAGTAGCCTGCGGTCCAACCACCCCTGGCCCGAGATCCTGGCCTCTGCATGTCCCCAGCATCGTTGTGTGGGCCCTGGGCGTGGCCTGGCTGGGCACCCGGCTGCCCACACAGCACTGCTGGAGGTCCCCAGTGCAGTATTCCAAACTGCACCAGCCTCCGGCCGCCCTCTGCAGGCCCTGCCCCCACAGCTCCTTCCTCTGGTGGCAGCCTGGCCACACCTGGCCCGCCTGCCTTGGCCACCCTCACCGCACAGCCTGGGCTGCACCACCAGGGAGGCCGGAGGCCGGAGCCTGGCCCTGCTGACCCTGCCTGTGTGGCTCCTCCGACACCAGGCGCCGTCCCACCTCCAGCTCCTCTGCCTACTGCCCCTCTGTCTGGGAGGCTCTTGTTCATTCGTTCATACCAAAGGGCCAAGACCCTCACGTGCCAGCCAGAGGAGATGGCCATTGGTCCCACGTTCCAGGACAGAGGGTCAAAGAGGGGCCATGAAGCCAGAGGGAGCACTTGAGGGGCGCCCCACTGCAAGGTCAAGGGCCCGAAAGAACACATCCAACAGAGCACGCTGAAGGAGACGCGAGGGAGGACAGCGCACAGCAGCTCAGCAGAGCACAGAGGTGGCAGAGCTTCCTGGCAGGCTGAGCGAAGAAGGGGACTGCGCATGCGGTCCTCCAGGAACACCAGCCTGCGTCCCAGCAGACACATGCCTCCCGTGACTGAGGGCAGCCTGCAGTGACCACCCCCAGCCCACCCAGCCCAGGCGCACTCACCATCTGGTGTGGTATCATTGTCCCAGTCCCAGGCCTCGACGATGAGGGTGAAGGAGCGCTGCAGACAGAGGGTGCCGTCAGCCCACCTGCCTCCTCCCCGGCCAAGAAGCCCTGCCCCACACCCTCAGGCCACATCTCGGCTTGAAGAAGGGAGACCCTCCCCTACCACACCAGCCCAGGCCCCATGCTCTTGGAGCCCCAGGCCCACACCCAGCCCACCCTGAGCTGACCCAAGTCAGCATGAAACCGAGGGCAGCGGCCAGCGCAGTGGCACAGACAGGAGTGCTCCAAGTGGGGACACCCCACAGCAGGACACACGAGGTCCCACTACCAGCTGCCTACGACAGTGCTGTGCCCACTCTGCTGCCCCTCACCAGGCAGGTGGGGTCAGCCCCACAGGCCCAAGTTCAGGTGCTGCCCCACCAAACAGCAGCTTCACAGCGAAAAGCCAAAACCTACCAACACCTGCACTCCAGGTCTGGGCAGGTACAGATGGGGAAACTGAGGCTCCAGAGGCCGCGGGGCCTGCCCGGCACAGACTGCCAGAACCACAGCTGCCCCAACACCTGGCCCTCCTGCCCAGCCACGGGTGCAGCTGCTGTCCCTGGCCCTGCTGCGCTGCCCTCAGGCACTCTGTGCAGCCAGGACCCTCTGTGGCTGCATCCACTCCGCCCAGTCAGTCCTCAGGGCAACCCCAGGGACAACCTGCTCCATCAGGCCAGGGCCCAGGATGGTGGGTCTGGCCTTAGGCCTCCTGGCCTGCCACCAAAGGGACACTGCATAGGGCATCTGGGGAGACGCCCCTCTCTATCCTGGGGAAGCCACACAGCCCAGAGGCCCCTATTCCCACAGCCCCTGCATCCTCCCACTGATCCTGACCCCAAGCCTGCCACCTAAGATCGCAGCCTCCCCAACCCACTGCCCACCAGACCCAGTCACACTCAGCCTCCACCACCCAGCCCAGACTCAGGGACCCCTGCCTGGTGCCACCTCAAATATGGACGCCTTAGGCTTCACTGGTGTCCACCCCTGCACCGGTGTCCACCCCTGAGCACCTGCCCCACACAGCCAGGAGCAAGGCCAGAAGCAGGGACCGACTGGCCTTCTAGAAGCTTCCCTGGCCCTGGGGTGCTGTCACCAGGCCTCTCCATCCTACTTTTTAAGTCTTTCTTACACCCTCCTCCCCATGCCTGCCATGCCCTGGCCACAGGGCCTCCCAATTCCACCCACAGGACCCCAGCAGTCCCCAAGCTCCCGGTCCTCGTCTGCCTGGTGGCAGAACCCTCCTGTACTCACAGCCCCTGCATGCACAGCCTCCACTTGGCACACCACCCGTCGGCCTGGAACACCACCTTGGGACTCACACCTGGACGCCTCTGCCTGACCAGTCCTGACTGCCTCCTGGGGCGGCGAGGCCTGCAGCCTCTTCCCGTGCCCACACTCGTTCACACACAGCACAGAGCAGCCCAGCTCCACCACCAGGGGAACTCCCGTCCCGGAGGCCAGAGCCCAGGGAAGTGGGCAATGAGTCTGCAGGGGCAGAGGCTGTCTGCAGGGCCAGGCAGGCCTGGGGGGTGCTGGGGACGGGGACTGCGGGCAGTGAGGAGCACCGTGAGCAGAAGGACCACACTGTAGGGCTCTGAGGAGTGACATGGTTTGGAGGCGGGTACCTGGCAGCATGCCACACTCGGAGGGCCTCTGCAGACTTTGTCACTGACACTCAGCAAAACGAGGCCACTGGGGGTCTGAGACCAATGGCTGGACAGTTGGCTGCTCTAGTCACTCCTTGTCACCGGGCAGGACAGGGAGCCATCAAGGCCAAGAGTGAGGACAGGACCAGAGACCACCCAAGCGGGTCAAGCCCACTAGCCAGGGCTTGGCCGCTCCAGCCACACCTGGGCTGCGGGTGAGCAGGGAGCTCCTCCCAGCTCCCAGGAAACCCACGCCAGCCGCCCAGGTAGGATTACCACCACCTCTGCCTGAGCCCGGGGCTCCAGTTACACACTCCCACAGGGACGTGCGCCCGCCCGCCTGCCCGCCCGCCAGCTGGGCTCCCTACACCTGGGCGGCAGGAAGTCATCCAGGGAGAACCTGAGCCGGCAGGCGAGGCGGCACCTGCACCCTCGGCCCACCTGCCAGGCCCTGCTGGGCGCTCCCAGCTCTCTTCCCACCCACCCGCCGGCTTCAGGACTCAGTTTCCTTCCCTGCAAATGACAGCCTCTCATTCCCGAGCTTCCAGCCAGCAGCCCATGGTCTGGGCTCTACAGGACAGAAGGGACAGTGGTGCTGGACAGAGGTATTGAGTTCCTGCTGTGCTAGGGATGGGGCTAGGGGCCCAATGGGACTCAGGACCAACAGGGGAAATAGGGGCTGGCTGGACTGGGCACAGGTCGGAGACCCCCACCTGCCCAGGTTCCCTAAAACAAGCAGGAAGAAGAACCCAGAACGTCCTCCCAACCCAGTCTCCAGAGGCCCAACCAGTTGGAGGGTGTCATCCCTGAAGGCCCTGCCACACCTGTTCCCATGGGCTGGCCTGACTGGGCCCCATCATGGGCACACTCCCAACGAACACCATCCTATCCCGTTTGATGGCCTCTTCCCTGCCCAGAGCCCCAAGGCTAAGTCTAAACCCATCCCAGACAAAGCTAGTGGGGGAGAGGCAGACATGGGGCCAGAGGCACCACACCAAGGCCATGGCCAGAGGCACCAGGCCAGCATGGCCTCCAGGCTCACTGCCCGGGTCCAAGCTTCCACCTGGTTCTCTCTGCATCCCCAATGGCCCCCAGAGCACAGCACTAGGTGCCGGCGCCAGGAGCTCTCAGCAGATACATTTCCTGAAACCTGAGCTTTGGAGAGACTCAGGCCTTCCTGGCCATTGTCACCCAAGGGAGCAGGGAGGGGACAACCCCCCCATTTCAGCCTCCAGAGACCCACCCAGGCCTTGCCTGGGTGCCCCTCACACCCCCAAGCCCCAGGCCCTTACTATGAGGAGGGAGGAGGACCAATTCAGACTGAGCATAGGGACAGGGACAAGTTGGGGTTGGGGACCAGCTAAGGTGGGTGATTAGGGATCCCTGTCAGCACCACCACCTTCAGCTCAGGCCCTGGCCTGGCTCCTCCAGGACCCCTCACTGGCCCAGCCCACTCCCCACTCAGTCCAGACACCACGGAGCAGCCGGGAAGATCCCTGAGAGCCAGGATCCCTTCCCAACCAACCCCTACTGCATGCCCACCTACCACAACTCACCTGCTCCCCAACCGCACCCTCCAGGCACAGAGAAAGGCCCAGTCATTTGCAGAGCCATTTGCCCCTCCTGACTGGGCAGCCCTTCCTGCTCCCAGGTCAAAGCAGAGCCCAGCCAGCCTGAGCTCCCCTTGGGCAGGGCTGCTGGTTCCAACTGAGAAGGTATAGGAGTGACAGGGCCGTGCCCTCCCCATCCCCACCACTCCTGTGTGCAGAGAAGGCCCTGGAGGTGGACAGGATGAGGAAGAGGCCAGTGCTGCTCCAGTCCTCAGCTCCAGGCAAGGCAAAGGGTGGCTTGGACCTTACACCTGCCAAGGGCCACTCGGGTGCACCTATCAGCACAGGCCCGGCTGGGGGTTCATACAGCCAGGCCTCCATGGCAGCTGGGCGCAGTGGGGCTGGGCCCTGTGTTCACACCCCACCAGCCCTGCCCCTGGCACTCAAGGCCCCTACCGGCCACAGAGACTCTCCCACTGGATGGGACAACCCTGCCCAGTTCTCTGTCCCAACTCTAAGCACACACAGCTCTTAGGGAGGGGACAGGCTGGGGAGCCAGGCTGGGGACTGCAGCAGTACCCACGCTGGGTGCCCTTCCTAAGTCGAGGAGACAGCACTGTGGCGTCCGTCTCTGGTGAGGACAGTCAGACCCAAACTGCTAACAACCACAACTCTAGCTCTGAGTCGACAGACACTCAGCTCCAGGCCCCAGGCCCTCCTGGGCATCTGCAGGGTCCTTGCCACGCTGGCTCTCCCTACGACCCCAGACCTGCCTGGAGTCCGTGATCTGCCGCGCCACCATACACAGCTGCCCTCTGGGACCCACAGTACACACCAGGAGGGGCCTACCTCGAAGGAAGCAGGCAGGAACATGGCCTCGCTCTGGACAGGGCTCTTGGGCCCAGATGGCAGACCAGCCAAGCAGGTGTGGCCTCCAACTGGACCACCATGTCCTCTCCCTGGTCAGCCCTCTGCAGGGTGGGGCCCTGGCTGCCAGGTCATAGCCAACTACTGACTACCCTGTACCTCCCTCAGTCAACAGGCGCCACCCCAGCCCACCACCCACTGGGCCACCAGGAAAGCTTCCTGCTCCTCTTCAAACCCTCTTTTGGCCATGGTCCCACTCAGGGCACTCACTCACACCTGCGAATGAACCTGGCCTCCACCTGACAGCCACAGGCCAGGCATCAGGGCCAACCCGGGGTGATACCAAACCCAAGGGGCATCTGGGGCAGGACCAAGGCAGGACCACCCCCACACATGGGCAGCCAGCTGGGGGTAGTCACACCTTTCCACTTCCAAAACCCCTGGCCCACCCACTTGAGGAGGCTGAGCCTGAGACCAACACAGAGCCAAGGCCGCAGACAGCCCAAGCAAGGCCATGGGCAGTGTCCAAAGCAGCTCCCGGGCACCTTCCGCCACTGTCTCATTTCTCAAGAGGCCCACCTCACGCCCACTCCTCCAGGGACCCCAGGGGTCTCCACTGGTCTTAGGTAGGACCTTAACCCACCCTCCAGGCTGCAGGGTGCTAGGAGCCTAGACAGCTCTGGCTCTGCCTACTCAGGGACAAGTGCTGCAGTGGCCACCTCGATTTAAGTGCACCCCAGTTCACGGGACAGAGCTGAACTTGTGGCAAGCTGGAGACGCGTGGCCGCAGGGCTGCTGCCGGCTGAGCGGAAATACCAGGGTGCTGGCATCACCATGCCAGCTCCAGGCCTGGCAGCCAGGTCGCACGGCAGGAGGGGAGAGGGCAGAGCAGAGCTGCTTCCAAGCACACCACTACCCCATGGCCCTGGCCCTCCTGGGGCACTGAGGGAACCAGCTGGAGCAGGAGGACAGGAGCTGAGGTGGGCCAGAGACCCAGGCCCCGACTCAGGGAAGGTGAGGGCCTGACCCATCCCATCCCACGCAGACTGGTCGCCTGGTGGGGCAAAGAGCCACGAGGGACACGCGTTGGCCCGTCACATTCCTCCAGGGCCTCCCTGCCCCCACGCCACTGCTGCCAACTCCAGCAGAAAACACATCCTCAGGTAGCGCTCTGGAGCTGGGCTGGCTCCAGCCCAGCACAGATGACAGGCTGCGGCCCGCTCAGACCTGCCTGATGCGCACTGTGGGGGCGAGGGGGCTGGGCTGGTGGTAACGGCCAGGGCCCTGCCCATGCCTGCCCCTGACCTTTCCCATCTTGGGGACACGTTTCCCATTCTGAGGGCCTTGCATCAAGGAATACCAGGGGTCCTGAGGGGGAGGTGAGTTAGAGGGGCTGCAGCAGGCGGGCACCCCTGTGTGAGTGGGACCAGGATGGGTGAAGATGGAGACAAGATGCAGCCCAGGGCAGCTCGGGGCAGGGTGCCTGCTGGTCCAGCATGGTTGTACTTGGCCCCAATTCCCAGGCTCTTTCAGGACTAGGGCACCAGGTGGACACACTCCTGTGCCTCCCCATGGCTAGGCCAGCCAGAAGTCCACAGCCGGCAAAGGCCCTTGAGTCACCCGGCACCTGCTCCATCCACTCCCTAATCACAGGCCTCAGCTGCCCGGCTCTGTTCCTCCCCAGTGAAGACCTACTCACAGCCATTCCGGCGCCTGCCCCCTCTCAATCCCAGGGCTGCAGACAGCCAGCGAGCAGATAAAAACCTACAAGTTCCGGTGCCAGAAATCGAACAAAGTCAAGCACCAGAAGGCTCCCTGCCTCAGACCTCTGCACCCTACTGCCCAAGGCAGCCATAGGCAAGGGCCTGTCTCCCACCAAAGCGGAATATCCCCACACCCTCCTCCCAGCATGCCCAGGATGCCCAGGCTGGGGTTCCTGCCTGTCTGACCAACCCCAAAGAAGAAAGGACGCCCCCTAGCCTCAGCTTCCCACCCTCCAAAACGTAATAAAATCAAAACACCCACAGAGGCACCAGGGAGGGTCACAGCACTGGGACCCACAGCCTCTTCTCCTGGGGATCTCTATCCAGCAGCAGGACTTCCGCCAACACACATGCATTAGGCCCTCCCGACCCAGGTCCCAGGCGCCCGCCCGTGCCCCTGGGCATCCAGGAAACTGCAGGGCGGGAGCAGGCTGGCCACAGGCCCGGGGCGGCTCCGCCAGGGCCTGCCCCAGACCGGCCCCAGCACGCGCGGCGCACATGCCTCCGCCGCCTGCCCGGGCCCGGGGCGCCTCGCGCCTCCCCACCCAGACAGACACGCGCGAGGCGACGCAGGCACACGCCGAGGGCCGCCGCGCACGCGGGCGCTCCTCCCGCCCAGACCCCGCGCTCGCGCCCGCGCTCGCCTGCCCCGCGGCCCCTGCGCGCCCACGTGGCCAGTAGCGGACCGGCCCGCAGAGCACGCGCCTAGAGACGGCCCGCCGCGGGGCGCCCCCTACCGGTCCCGCCCCGTCTGGGCGCGTGTGGCCAGTACCCCGCGGGGCCGCAGGTGCTGGAGCGCCGCGCTGGGCGCAGAGCGCTGAAGGGGGAGAGCAGGGCGTGGGGAAGGGGCGCACCTACCGGCCACGCGAACTGGAAGGGGATGACGACGAGCCCCGGCTCCTGGTCGCCACCAGCCCGGGCCCGCGCGCGCGTTCGGTCCCCCGCAGCGCCCGCCGGCGGCAGGTAGAAGGAGTTGCCGCCCAGTACGGGCGTGGCGCCGTGGCCGTAGCTGCAGGGCCCCGTGGGCGTCACCTTGGCCTGGTACTCCTTCAGGCACACGCGCACGTACGTGTCGCACTCGTCGTGGCCGCAGCCCCCCGCGCGCGTCGTCCGGCCGTCGCCGTCACAGCAGGCGCCGCTCAGTAGCTCCCCGTTCACGTTCCGCAGCGCGCTCAGCTGCAGCTCGAAATAGCCCATGGGCCGCGCCGCCTAAAAATAAGGCGGCGAGGGAAGCCGAGGGAGGCGCGGGCCGGGGTCGGCCCGCCAGGCGCCCGGCGGGGGGCAGCTCCGCCGCCCCGCCCCCACCCCGTCCGCCGCGCGCAGCCCCGAGGGCTTCCGAACCGCTGCGGCCCCGAGGCGCCCTCCCGCCCCGAGGGGCGGCCCGGTGCGTCCTGCCCGCGCCCCTCGCCACCGCGCGCCCGGCTTACCTGCACCCAG
>JAJEJO010004616.1:99000-150634 GCA_020662805.1 Glaucomys volans
GGGGGGCGCCCAGGGCTTTAAAGGCGAGGAGGGCGCGGCCTGCTCTCTGGGCGGCGGGTTGTAGGACAGCGGAACGGCGGGGCGGTGGGGCTGCGCCCTTGCCTCCTCCCGTGCGTGGAAGGACCAGCACAGCAAGGCGGCCTCGGCTGCGCTTGAGTTATCCCCGGGGTCAGGAGGCAGGAGGTGGGGCGCCCCCTGAGGTCGCTGCCGTGGTCCCCTCCCATCAGTGCGACGCCGCCGCGCTATTGCGGGTCCCAGTGGAGATGCCGCCTGCTGCGCAAATCCGCACGGCCTCCATGCGGGGCGGGCGCAGCCCCTGCTGTGCGCCCCCTTCCCCAGGGAATCTTACCCCGCTCATCCCTCCTGCTTTCTGCATGCCGGCTGCAGAGGGCGCTGCTCCCTTCCGACGCCCGGCCCTCCCCTCTGCGAGGCACGCGGGTCGAGCAGCCAGTTCACAAACGCTTCTGAGCACAAGCTATGTCCCCAGCTAGGCACCGGCGTGGGGTCACCAGGCCATGCCCTCGAGGAACGCCCAGGCCAAAGGTCTGGGCTTGGGAGGGGGGAAACGGGAACAAAGGCCAGGGGTACACATCCAGAGGGTTCTCTAAAGAGTATTCTCCTGCTGCCTGGTTGCTGAGCCCCTGTGTCCCACCCCTCTGCCATCACCTCCTTGTACTCTCCCTGGGTGACCTCTCTGCTCCTTCTACACAAGATCAATACCAAGGGTTCCTTGTCTCCAAAGAGCCACTCTCACACTGATCAGGACCCCTTTCAGAGACTGTGGTCACCGTGATGGTTGGATATCCCCATACCAGAGGGCTGTTCCTGGTCCCACCCCATTAACTCGGCTGTCCTCTCCCCGTTACTGCTCCCAAAATCTTTGGGCCCTGGCATGGGCGTTGATGGTGTTGCCCCTTTCCAAACCAAGTCCCTGCCGGTCAGGGGGCTTCCTGGAGCGGGAGCTTTGGAAGCACAGATCCAGCCAGCATTAGGGGCTGGGCTATCAAGAGAAAAGCAGGCACAGAGGAGCTGCCCTCCCTCACTGGGCTGTTGCTGGCAGCCTGCCCTAGGGAACCAGAGCCTGGGAATGCCCCCTGCCCCAGGGTCCAGGCCTGCAGGAGCAAGGGGCCCTGAAGGAGGGCCCTGAAGAGTCCCCCATGACCACAGCCTCTGTTTCTGCTGTCAGAGCCTCCACCCTCACCTGAGCCTCCAGCCTATCGGTGGGTAGTCTGGGTAGGGGCCAAGACACGAGCCAGGCCTTGTCACACAGAGACCCCTGCCAAATAAGGGAATCTGAGCTGTGTCCAGAGCCTTTCAGTCACTTCCTGCAAAAGGGGGCTCCCAGTGGGGATTCCTCTTCCCCTTCCCCTTCACCCACCTGGAGAGGGGGGTCCCATCTCCATCCCTGCCCATGCCCTCTGCCCTGCTACCTAGGGAGGCCCAGGATGTCCCTACAGGGAACTCGACCAAGTGATAAAAAGGCAGTCATAGCCCCTGCCCACTGTCAAGGAACTTTCCGTTTAGGGGTGGACAGGGACTTGGACAAATAATGTGGAGCAACAAAGCATTTGGCAGATGACCAAAACCAGGCCAGAAGCTCTGTTGAGACCCACCAGGTGAGGAGTGGGAACAGCAGTGTCAAGGCCCTGGGGCCAGAGAAGCTTGAGCATTCAAGGGCCTGTGTGGGAGTGTCAACTAGGTCAAGCCACTATGGAGACTGTCATCTTCCTGCTGAGACCAAGGGGAAGTCTGAGAGCAGCTGAGCTAGGCAGCAGGCAACTTCCATTTTCACCAAAAGCCCTGGTTGCAGACAGGAGAGGGGCACAGGGGCAAGGTCAAGGGCACTGCCACAGCGCAGGTGAGGGGCTGGTGGCCAGCCAGCAGCACAGGGACTGGGGGAATCCCAGTGTAAGTAAGAGAGAATTCAGGGGACAATCTCCCTTGACCCCCTCCCTATCCACTGCCCTGCTTTCCTGCTCCCAGGCCGCTGGTGCGGTGTGTGCTGACCGGCGGCGCAGACCTTCAGCATGCCTCCCAGGACGATGCTCATGCCTCTCAAGAGGCAAGCTCACCCAGCAGGGAGGCAGCATCCCAGGGGCCTGCCTGCTGCCCTGCCTTTTGAAGAGCAGGGAAGTGGTCATCGGGCTCCTCCTGCCTCCTTCCAGGCCCTCTGGCAGTTTCTGGCCAGGGCAGCCAGGGAGCATCAGGGCAGTACCAGGGGTCAGTCCTGCCCAGGATGCACCTGCTAGGTACAGACACCCTTCCCCCTCAAGGTAGCCTTCCTCTCCTGCCTGCTGGGAGCCACAACCTGGACCTAATGGTGTCCAGGAGAGGCCGCAGGCCCAGAAGGTGGCCATGCACGCCCTCAGGGAGGAGCTGGGCATTGTGAAGAGATTCCTCCCTCCCGCCTGGGGTTCCCTCCCTGGAGAGATCGCCACAGGCCAGAAGTGCCAGGGGCAGTGTGTGGGCTCCCTGACACCAACAGCAGGGACAGTTCAGAGTGCAGGGGACTGCTGTGCTGTGCCTTGCTGGGTGCAGGAGGCTGGAGATCCCTGGCCACCACCTGTTCTGGGCCAGGTTGTCTGGCCCCTTCCAGGAAGCCTCGCTGAACCACGGCACCCGTGTCCCAGCTTCACCCACCCCTGCCTGGGGACCCTTCTCCAGTGCTTAGCTTGTGCTGGACAAGGCATGGGGGTGGGGGGCTTGGCCTTGCCGGGGGCTTCAGGCCCCAGAGGGCACCGCTGGGGACCCACTGGGACCAGGCAGCCTGAGGTTTAGACAGAGCTGGCTGGGTTCAGGAGTGAACTGTGCTTCCGCCAGCTCCTATGGTGCTAAATATAGCGATCGGCCAGGGAGGGGAGTTTCCGGTTACAGCCCCCCCCCAACTGTGCCGGGAAATTGATGCCAACTCCATTAGGCCAGGCAGCCGCGCCTGCTGACCTGCCCACCAGGCTGCAGAGCAGATTGAGGGGATGAGCCGTAACCACACCCAGTGACCACCAGGAGCTGCCGGGCAGACTGGAAGGGAGGGAGACAAGGTAGGGTGGCTGGCGGCACAGGGCTCCTTCCTGGGAATCCCGGGGGCCTCTTCTGGGCAGGGGAAGCTGGCTGGCCAGGACCCCACTGCAGCCCAGCCCAGTCTGCCCCTCCCGTCAGCCTCGTCACGTGCCTGGCTGGGTTCCCACAGGTCCCACCTGGCAGGAGCGTGCATTTGCGTACAGGTGGCGCTCCCTGAGAGGCCCCTCAGCACAGCTCCCTCAGCACAGCCTCGAGGCCAGGCCTCCCAGGGCCATCCAGCCGCGAGCTGCAGGAGTCTCCTGGGTTGCTACCAAGGCCAGCAGGAGGGGAGGGCCTCCATGCCCTCCACACTCAACTCACCTGCCTGCCTGTCTGGCTGGGCCAAGGCAGGGCAGTGAGGGAGGGCAGGAGGGCCCCAGCCTCAGCATTTGCTAGCAGACTCCATCCCTCCAGGTCAGGGCCTGCTCCAAGGGAACACTGGGCACAGAGCAGCAAGTCGGGCTCACAGCAGACCTCCTGGTCACCCCAGCTCCTGCTCCAACCTGCCTGTGGGGACAGCACTCCCTGGCACCTCTAACTCAGGGTCCATGGGCTGAGGCCCAAGAGCTCACTAGGGGGACTGAGGCTGGAGAGGACTGAGCCAAGTGACCATCGTCAGAAGGTGTCCAGGCATGGCCCTCCTTAGAAAGCCACCTGGTCCTGAGTCTCACTTCCACGCCAGATGGGTCACTTAGCATCTCCAGTGCCAGCACTAGTCACAGGTGGACTCTGCCTAGGTGACTTCGGCTGCCTCAGCTGGCCAGGGAGTAGTGTACCCTCCCGCCGCACTGAGGGGCTCTGGGGACTAGCTCTGAGCTGTGCATGTCCCACTTGGCTGGAGCGTCCGGCCAGAAAGCAGGACTGGTGGCATGTGGGCCAGGGCACTCTGGGGTTTGCAGGCAGAGCACGGAGACCAGCGGGTCCTGGCCAGCTAAGCAGGCCTGCAGACTGACGGAGGGTCCCTCACAGACGCCAGGGCCAGGGGCCATGAGGGGCAGCTCTCCGCCGCAGGCTCCCAGAGAGCACAGGCAGGGCACGGGATCCTTCGCTGGCCTCAGGGGCAGGGAAGGTATAGCAGTGCTGACCCCTTCCAACAGGCCTTCAAGGGCTGGCTCAGCCCCGCTCCTGTGGCCAAGCCTGTCCCATGGCAGTGACTAGGGAGCCCACCCCTGGCCTGTGAGCCACACTCCCTGAGTCCAGACTGGCCACGCCTGGACTCTCCACCCCCTGCCCAGAGGAGGCAGAGTGGCCCCAGCCTGCCCAGCTGGCCCTCCCGTGGCTCAGCCCTGGCTTCCCCAGCAGCACAGGGAGCTGGGGGCTCTCAAGGAGGCCAGCCATCACCCACCTAACCCCCTCAGGGCCACTCCCAGATCCCCGCCCCACCCTGTCCTCTCCAGCCTGCCTGGGTCACGGAACATAGAGCCAGTGGCCATGAGCTAGAGCTGCCCAAGCTTTATTGGGTCTGTGGGGCACGACGGCGAGTGGCCAGGACGACCGGCCTCTGTGGAGACCCTACCCCAGAGTCTCACTGGAGACCTAGGCGGGGAGCCACCTGGCTGAGGAACCAAGAGATGCCAAAGATAACGCCAAGGGTCTTGGGAACGTCCACATTGTCCACGAAGGCCTGGGCTCTGTCCAGAGGCAGGTGCACAACCTCGATGAGCTCACCCTCCTCCGCCAGGCCCCCTCCGGGCCCGCCTCGCTGGGCGTCTGTGACCTCCGCATAGAACATGGTCTGGCTAGAGCCGGTCAGTCCTACCCCAGACCTGTGGATTCAGAGAGGGCCTGCTGACCCACCGTGGTGGCCCTATGAGTCACCCTGTCCTCTCTTCTCTGTTCCTTCTGACCCCCTGGTCAGGGGATTCTGGGTTGCCTCATCCCTCGCCAGATTCCCGCCCACGAGGCACATTCTGACACAACAGGCCCTTGAGTGGGGGGACCTGGGCACATGTTGGGGCGCGCTCTCCATGATTAGCCTAAGTTAAATGTCAGAGGTGAGGGTTCTGCAGATGTGACTCAAGATCTTACTGGGCTGATCTGAGTCTACCACGAAGGAGTCATCCTGGGGGGCCTGGCCTAATCAGGCGACCTCTCAAGAGAGGTCAAGGTCAGAGAGGGAGAAAATGAGAGGGATACTGTCTCTCTGGCCCTGAGGACAAAACAACCTGTCATGTTGCAAGGGGACTTGTGGCAGGAACCTGCAGTTAGTGCTAGGAGTTGAGAGCAGTCCTCGTCAATAGCCATCAAGAAATGGTGCCCTCTGTCCTGTGCCACGAGGAGCTGAACTCTGCCACACCTGTGTGGGCTGGAGGAGTCTCCAGGCTGCGGGCACCCTGACGGCCGCCTGGGAGACCCAGTGGAAGACACGGCCTTGAACTTAACCCGAGAGCCCCAGAAAGAGTGAGGGCGTGAGGGGCCTCCTGCAGCTCCTGGCCTCGCCCCTGATCGTCAGCCAGGCTCCCCCGCTGCCAGCCTGCACCCCTCCTGAGGTGCTGAGGTCTCTGCGGACCTCCGTCTGCGCCCAGAGGCTCAGGGCTGATGGAAGAGGGACCACCCAGCGGCCCAGTGGCTGCAGGTCTGAGCTCCAGACAAGGTCAGTGTGGCCGAGGCAGCCCGAGTGTGCCCTGGGGCCCTCGGCATGGCGGCATGGGATGGCCTGCAGCGGGGCCTCCAGGGCTGGCCCATTGTCCTTGGCTGGAAACGGGGCAGGAGTTACTCCCTCCATGGTCAGTGGTCAGTAGCGCACACTGGCATGGACAGGGTCCCAGCGTCAGTGGACTATCGACTGTGGAGGTGGGGTGCCAGGGCCAGGCAGTGACCCAGGTGTGCATGTGAACCGACGGCTGTCCAGATGTCGGGCTGGGAAGCCCAGCTGACCCAGGAGGCGCACAGTGTGCTGAGGCCAGCACGCAGGAGTCCCTGGGGAGACTGCCCTCGTGAGGGCCCTGCAGAACTAGGGGCGCTCCCAAGGTTCCCCACCCCCCAGGGGGCGCAGACCAAGCCCACTCATCTCTACAGACCCTCCCTGCCAGGCTCCTGCCCAGGGCCTGTGCCCTGGCAGGTCTCCAGCCTGCTTCCACTGGCTTGTGGAGGAGGTGGCCGTCTGTGGCCCAGGCAGGTTCCAGGTTCCCTCACTGCTGGTCACGGTCCTCCTGGGGTTTGTTACCTGTGGCCACAGGGGAGTGCCCTGGCCTGCCAGCCTCTGCAGCCCACCAGGACCCCTGTGCTGCCCTCCGCTCAGCCCCCTCCTCAGGGCAGGCCTGAGGCAGATGCTCCCTGCCCAGCACCCTTCTCGGCCACAGCACCTTCAGAATCAGGCCCCAGCCGGCACCCTGTCTGCGGAACCCTCGCTGGGACCCCACCCCACTCACCTTCTCAGAAGCAGCCCAGCCCTTCTGGCACCTCCCACCTCCCCTCTGTCCCTGCCTGGTCCACTGCCCCACCCACTGGCCAACCCTCTAAGCAAGATCAGCCCCTTGGCTTCTCCCTGTCCCACCTCCCAGACTAGCGAGGTCAAAGCCCCGTGGAGGACACCGGCAGATAACCTCGCCAGCCCATCACACCCACCACCTTCAGCCCTTGGCCATGGCACTCCGGCCTCGTGTGGAAGCCCTGCCCCGCCACAGGGGTGTTCGCAGTGAGGTCCCGGGGCCCAAAATGTAGTGGTCACGTGCCAGGCTGAGAGGTGGCCGAGGGATCCTCCTCCCACCCCCAGACCTCAGCTGGAGTCAGGGAGCGTCATCCCCACATCCTGTCTGGGAAGGCAGCCTGCCACACGGAGGCAGAGGGGACTTTGCTGGATGGCAGCTCTCCCTGAGAGCTGTCCCCTTGGGCCCAGGACTGGCCTCTCCTCATTCCTGAGCCTCCATCTGAGAAGAGCTGTGAGTCACCCCACCCCCAGTGCCTGGTGCTTAATCCCACAGGAAGTGCAGGCGTCTGTCAGCAGCAGCTGCCGCGGGAGCCTGGCCCCACGTGGCTGGAGACGCAGGGGAGGACACGGACCAAGCATGCTCCAGGCGGGCCCCAAGAACCCCGGGTTCTGGCCTCGCTGAGATCCGAGGGGTGTCGGTCCCATAGGGAGGAATCTGTCCTTCCTGTGCACACGGCTCTCCAGGCAGCCGCCCTGCCGGCCCTCACCTGTAGGTGGTGACCCGCTGCAGATCGGAGGGCACCAAGCGATAGCCACACTCCTCCCACGCCTCCTTACACACCACTTCCTCCAGCGAGAGCCCAGGCTGGTCCACGAGGCCGGCACACAGCTCCACCATCACCCCTGCGGAGCCGGGCAGTGCTGGCCGCAGCTCCTGAGGCTGGTCCTGGTCCACAGCGGCCAGGGAGCCTGGGAAGCAGCGCTCCATCTCCCCTGCATACACAGCTGGTGGGGAAGACACGGCCACACAGGGGTCACCTCCCAGAGGCTGCTCACCAGGCCTCGGTGTCTCTTGGAAGCCCCGCACCTCATGCAGCTCCCTCCTCCCCACCCACCATGCCCCTGCCTCACCCGGCCGGAACTGCTTCACCAGCACCAGGCTCTTCTGAGAGGAGTTGAACAGCAGGATGGTCACGCTGTGTGGGCATGGGGCGCTCAGAACAGAAGTGGCCCCCGCCCCCCTCCCGGGGCCTGGCTCCCATCCTCCTGTTCCCAGCAGGCTTCATTCTCCCTCTTCCCAGCAGCCCAGGAAAGTTGGCCCTTGCTCAGATGAGGAGACTGAGGCCCAGTAGGGCCAGAGCTTGCGAGGAGTGCATGGTCAGGCCAGGACCTGGACCTACTATATTCTAGCTAGCAGGAAAGGGGACAGGACATGCTGGGTAGCTGGCTATGTGGGGGGGGGTGGACGGTGGAGGCCCTTGCTAGCCAGCTGCACAACTGCCACACCCCTCAGGCCATCCAGCCTGTGCCCCAGTGCTGGGGACGAGGACACCAGAATGGCCTCCCAGCTCCAGGAGGGCCAGCCGGCTACCAGGATGCAGGTAGTCTGCACCAGGACCCAATCCAGCTGCCAGGCTTCAGGCTGATCCCTCAGGGACAAGGCAGCTGAAGGCGGGGCTGAGAGAGAGGGACTGAAGACCACAAGGGGAGCAGAACCCAGGGGCTAGGTGGGACCACGGCAGGGCTCTGGTGTGTCCAGGGCTTCCCAGCCCCAAGGCAAGCCCATACCTGTCATGGGTCTTCATGAAGTCCCACGACTTCTGGACACCATTCTGAAAGAGGCAGGGCCGCGGTCAGGAGGGCCAAGTGTTAGCCAGCACGTGTGGAGGCCCTGGGAGCTGCTCCATCCTCCCCTGGCAGGGACTCCTGCCCACAGCCTGGGCCCACAGGAGCTAAGAGCCTCAGGGGGTGGGGGGGAGGTCAAGAGCAGCCCGACCCCCAGAGGGGCAAAGGGCAGGAAAGGGCACAAGGGGCTGCAGAGGTGTCCAATGTCACAGGTGTGGGAAGCATCAGAGGGTCCAAGAAGGGCCAGCTGACACCTTACAGTCAGGGCAGGGAAGGTCCCAAGCAGGCACAGCAGGGGCGAGGTATTCACTGTTGAGGCTGGGCTACTGGACAGAGGGAGACAGGAGGCAGGAGGGTCAGCTGGTCTCCTGCAAGGGGCCCAGCGCCAACAGCAGCTGGGCTGTGGAGAGGTCACGCTGCAGGACTCTGACTCATGCGTGGAGGCTGGATGGTGGGACATCCCTCCCCACCCAGCTTCTGGCTTGGCTGCATCTCACACGTCTCATGGTCCTGCTTCCCCACAGGCAGGCTCCCAGGGTCCCAGCAGAACGCAGAGGATAGAGGGGCTGAGGGGCAGGGACTGGACCTGGCCAACTGGGCCCACAGGGCAGCCAGAATTGATGGCAATGGGTCTGGGTATGAGGGGCCCAGAATTCCATCAGCTGGATACCACTAGGCAAGATGGGCTCCACCTGGAAGCTGGGGTGGGCAGTGTCCATTCCTCACTGTGGGATCCTTGCTAATGGGGCCAGACCTGAACCCTGCCCATGACTGTCCATCCCTGGCCTGCTTAGCCCACCTGCCACTCAGCCTCTGGGTAGCCCATGACAGATGCTGGAGCTCCATTCAAGCTGTGAAAGGTATGCAGCCCAGCCTGAAGCCAGGGCTGCAGAAGAGGAGGAGCAACCCCAGGAGGACTTCCTGGAGGAGGCGTGGAAGGAGAGCAGGCACTCCAGTCAGGGAGCATCACAGACGGAGGCCCAAGAGTCAGGCAGATCAGCTGAAGCCTAGCCCACAGGCAGAGGTGTCCAGGAGGGGTGTGGCAGCCAGGTTTCCAAGGAGAGGGGAGGGCCTCCATCCTGTGCGGGTCAGGCTGCCCTAGAGGAGGCTGAGGCACCACCCCACAGGCAAGCCCAGGCCTGCCCAACGTCTGGCCACCCAGGGCAAGCTCCCCACCAGGGCAGGCTCCAGGGAGGGCCCCCTGCAGGCTACAATGGGCCTTCAGTGCCCACCCCAGTCATGGACTCCCTCTGGGTAAATGTTGCCCTGTGCAGGTCTCAGGGACCCTTTGGCTCAAGATCAAACCTTTGTCAGACTCTTATGTCCAGCAAGGTGCAAGGGAAGGCCTAGAGAGACCTGAGGCCCTGGGAGGGAGGGACAGGCCCTGGGAGGGAGGGACCCTTATACCCTAGGGTATAAGGGTAGCGCCATCCTGTTCACGGCCAAAGGTTTCCCTTGCTTCTTGGCCACTTTTCTGGCCACCAGGCCTCCCTTGGCCAGGGGCAACAAACAACCACAGGGCACAGACTCCCACGGCGCTCCTCGGACTCTGAGGGAGTGCTGCCTGTGACCCCGTCACATCCACAGCCTGACCAGCTCACGTCGCTTACCAGACTATCCACAGGAACATGCTGAGGGCAGCCCTCCAGTTCGTCCTGGGAAGTGGGGAGAAAGCTGCGGCCACCAGCCACAGCTGGACCATGCCTGGACCACCCTGTACCCACCCACTACCTACCAGGGCCCAGGCCACAACCAAGCAGCCTCACGTCCACCAGCCTCCCTTCCCCAGACCAGCAAAAGGGAAAAGGACAGAAATCCATGTCCCCACCTGTGTCCCTTGACAGGCCCCAGCGGCTCCCCCAGACCGGCAGTGCCCTCGGCTCCTCCCTGAGGAACAGGATTCCCTGTCCTCTGGAGCACACAACCACCCAGCAGGGAAGGTGAGCGCTGGGGCCTCTCAGGCTGGGTCAGCCAGAAAGGCTGCCCTGGGCTGACCAAAGGCAGGGCCGTGCTGTGATGGGAGGGGTGTGGTGCTAATCCATGGGCCCGGCGGAAGGGCACCAAGGTCCTGGGTACTGACTGTGGCTGGGAGGACCCCTGGCACAAAGGACCTGGCACAGGGTAGCAGGTAGAGCAAGCAGGCACACACAAGGCCCACCTGGATGGGGCCAAGCCCTGGAGGATGAGTGAGGAAGGTGGCCAGGACTGGGTAAGGGAAGACAGGGCCATGGCTACTCATCCAGCCAGCAAGTGTGAGCCTACTGTGTGTTAAGAAGCAGCAGCTGCAGCCATGCTGTGCTGGGTGATGTTGGGGAGGGCAGAGGTGCCTTCCTTGTGAAGCCCCCTGGAAGCCCCCTTAAGAGGCTCCCTCTTCTGCCTCCTCCCTCCTGGCTTTGGTGCTCCATGTTCCTTCCTCCTCTGCCCGGTTATCTCCTCCTTCCAGTCTTAGCAGGAGGGCCACCAACTCCAGGAAGCCTCCCCGGCTCCCTAGGGCAACCGAAGAGTCTGACTGCAAAAAAGGATGGGTGGTCAGGTAGGAAGGCAAGTTCCCTTGAGGGATGAGCGGTCCTCCTCAGACGTCCTTCCTGGGCCCGATGGGGCCTATGTTCACAGATCAGCAAACCGGCATCCACCGTGCAATACCGAGGCGGGGCTCGCACCGAGTTCTGGCGCTGGCCGGAGGCGTGGCCTCCAGGGCCCGGAGTGCGAGGGCGGGGCGTGGACACAGGGGCGTGGCTTCTATGGGGGCGGGGCGAGACGGCCGCGCTGAGTGGGCCGGCGGGGCCGCGGAGGCGCGTGCGAGGCAGACTCACCTGGCGGTAGTACAGCGTGAGCGGCCGCAGGTAGGGCGAGCTGGCGCAGCGGCCCACGGCCACCCTCTCGATGCGCTCCATGGCGGCTCGGGGCAGGTCCAGCCCTGGCTTCCGCGGGGCAGGGTGCTCTCCAGGAACTGGCTGGACGGCGCGTGCCTGCGGCTCTGGGCATGCCCAGTGCGCGCGCAGGGCGGGCCGTGGATCCCAGGTAGCGCCTACCAAGTGCCGCACGCGGGCGGGGCACTGGTAGCCCTGGTACTCCGCGAGCGGCGCAGGGACGTGGGCGTCGCGCGGAGGGTGCGAGCCCGGAGGGACTCACCAGCCGACCTCGGCTGCTGGGTGAGAGCGGGCCGGGGCGCGGCGCTCCGGTGGTACGTTTTGGGGGAGGAAGGGAGAGAGCCAAAGACCTGAACCCTGGGGGGAGGTGAGCCGAGGGATGCCTGCCTTTCTGGGGTCTGTGACAACCCCAGGGTTAAGTCGTCCTAGGGCGGAGCAGGGGGGGCAGCCTCCCCCAATGCCGGCCCCTGGAGGGGTGTCGCGGGAGCCTGAGGTCTGGGCGGCCTAGTGGAGCCGGCGGGGAGGACCAGGGGTGAGCGCAATGGGGGAAAGTGTAGACATCTCTCAGCCAGTCGGAAGAAGGCGGGCTCTGGGGACTGCAGGACAGTGGAAGGGACTCCGGTGGGGTGGCCGGCTGTCTCTCCTCCAGATTCCCAGAAAAAGGAACTGGCCTGGGCTGGACAGCCCACCTGCCACTTGGGGGAGGAGCTGCCGATTGCTGTCTGTTTCTGGGGGCAGCTGTCAGTCATGAACCAGCTGCTGTTCCCTGACCCAAGAAGTCCTACCCTTTGGACAGCCTCCTGGACTGTGGAAAGGCCCCAGGCAGCTGGAATTCTTCCTTGGACAGACCACATGCCACATGCAGGGTGGAGGAGCGGAGGACTTTGCTGTTGAGCCCTGACCTGCAGGGCTCTCTAAACCGTGTCCGGCGTGGGGGGCGGGGGGCGTGGTCTTGTGGACTTGAGGTTGACTCCCAGCTCCCTGTTAACTATTGCTGTATAACAAAGCATCCCAGCACTTCAAAACCTAAAGCATGGTATCTCCCAGTCTGTGAATTGCTGCAGCGCACCTGGGCAGCTCTGCGTGGGGCTCTGCAGTTGCAACCAGGTGACAACTGGATCTGGAGTCTTCTGACCGTTGGGCCAGGGTGGGCCATCCAGGATGGCTTCTTTGCCCTGTGTGTGGCCCTCAGGTAGATGGCATGTGGCCTACCCCATGGCTAGTTTGGTTTCCTCGCTGTGCATGGGTTCTCCATGGTAGCTGGCTCTCCCTGGCCCATGTTTATCAGGCCAGGCAGAGCTGTTAGACTTCTACTGCCTGGTGTCCAGTGTCACACAGAATCATTCTCACTGCATCCCATAGGTCAGAGGGAAAATCCTTGGCCACCACCTTTCCAAGGGAAGGGCAAGTCACAAAGTGGGATGGGTGATTCACAGACCTATCATCTGAGACTAGCCATCACCCCCATAACTGTAAAGGACTGTGCTTTCCGGCTTTGGCCTGACCAGCCTAGGGTCCTGGAGGCCAGAGGGACCTCTCATCAGTGAGCCCCTCCCAGAAGCTGGCCCACCCCGGGCCAGTGGCCAGGCAGGCCGCTTCCTCCTGCAGGGGCACAGGTGAGTCTCTCTCTAGCCCAGGTACTTCCTGCCTCAGGTTGCTTGGATCCTGGGGACAAATCACTGAGCTTCCAGCTGCAGCTCAGACCAAGGTGGAGGCAGAGGGCCTTGTCATGGGTGAGGGGCCACCTGCTTAGCCATCTGCCCTGGCTTGCCCGCCTGGGCCTGCCCAGCAGGAAGCCCAGCAAGGAATGTCTGGGAAGAACCCTCAGCTCCACAGAGCCCTGTTGTCTTCCTCCGGGGTGGTGGGTAGCCTCCCGCTAACCCGCTGAGCAGGCTTGCTTGTGGCTGGAGGGTGCAGGAAGGGCCAAGGCAGGGCTGCCAGCACACAGCCCAAGGGCTCTGGCCATTTCCAGAGTGGTGGTTGCAGTCCCTCAGGAGTAACACAGAGGAGGAGCCCCAGTGGGGAGGGGCGTACCCAGAGGGGGAGGAGTGGGGAGCTATGGAGACCATGGCCACACCAAGAGGGAAACCTCTGAGAAGCCGCTCTGGGCTTGGCATCACGGGGACTTGGAGGCCCTGTCCAGGGCATGTTCAGAGGCAGCACACGGGCTGGGCAGGAGGAGCTCCGTGGGTTCCCTGTGGCTGCTGACTGAGGCAGAGCTCTGCACACCGCGTGGCTTGAGGCCCAAACTCTGGAGGGCTAGTTCCGGTCTCCCTGGTTGGGTGTTGCAGGGCTGATCCTGCCTGGTGCCCCAGCAAGGTGGCATCCCCTGCCTTCTGCAGCATCTAGGAGCACCCCCACTCCTGACACGCAGGGCCCCTTCCTGCCTTCAAAACTAGCAGCAGCAGGTGCCTCTGCTCTGCTGCTTCCACTCCCTCGTCTTCTTGACTGACCCTCCAGCTCCCTCTTCCAAGGACACTTGTGATCACATTTAGGATCCTGATAACCCAGGTCACCCCATCTCAGGGCCCTCACTTCATCCCATCTGCAAAGTCCCTTTTGCCACATGAGGTCCCACACCCAGCAGGCCCACACTGGAAGAGCTGGCACCACAGCCAGGGCAGAGGCCTGGGTCCTAGGGTCCAGGACCTGCAGATCTGCAGGACACTGATGCTTTCCTTTCTCCGTAAGGGGAGTGGGGCAAGGTCCCTGCCAGAGATAGATGGGAGAGAGGATGGGTTCAGAGCTGTCCCAGGGCAAAGCCAGTAGAGGCAAGGGAGCCTGGAGGCCTAGTGAGCAGGGCTATAGAGGCTGCTTTTGGGCAGCGTCAAGCAGCCTGTCAGGTAAAGAAGTAGACCCTGGGTTCCTGGCAGTGGGGTGACTGGCAGGCTGTGGATCTGGAGAATTCAGCATGCCACCCTGGGAACTGCCAGCATGAGGACCAGCTGAGAGGGGAGGGGTGGGAAGCACGAAAGTTGGGCACCCAGGAACCTGGCAACTCGGGCACACAGGCTCCCCACATCCGGGCATCAGCCAGGGCTGGGGGCTGCTCAGCCTCAGTCCTCCTGTATGCCAGGCATGTTAGAATGGTCCCGTCGGGGAAACAGTGTCCACCCCTAGGTACCATCCGGGTGCACACTGGAGTCTGGTGGCCAGCTCCCCCCACACACACAGGCTCCACACACTCCCTCCGTCAGCCCTGTGGACTGGCTCCCACGCGAGGCCCTCAGGTCTGTGCTTGGGTTCTCTCTCAGTGGGAAGGAGCACATGCCCGCTGGCAGCTGGACTCCCTGTGTGGAACACACGCCTGGCGCTCCCTGCTGTCTGGGATGCTTGCTGTGCCTCGCGCTGGGTCGGAGGCTGGGCTGGGTAGGGACTCTGGTGGGGAGCATGTCCAGGGGCTGCTTTCGCTCATGCCCGTTGGGGCCTCTGGAGGGACCGCCTGTTTGCTTGTCTGGAAAATGCTGTGCTCACACTGGAGAAGGCCTGTGGTCCCCATGGGCACCCTTGCTCTGGCCATGCGCTGTGGTTTCTGGGAGAGGAGTTGGAGGTGCACACTGGGGCACTGGGTGGCACCTGGACTCTGGAAGGCCGAGGGCAGAGCCCAGCCCTGGCCCTGTGGAGGTCTCTACGTGCTGCCGATGGCTGCGTGTTTCGGGATTTCAGAACAGGTCTCAAGAGGCTGAGTGCTGAGCGGGTGGGCCCTGCTGGGCAGTGCCAGTCTTGGTGGGATCTTGCTGTCACCATCCTCCTGCACGGCTGTCCTAGGGACACCAGCCCCTTCCCTGCTGTGTCTTCAGTGGACAGTGGGCGCACTGTTGCTCTCTGCTCTAGGCGGGCCCCAGCCAGCCGCCTCTCCTGGGCCGCTCTACCTGCACACTGCTGGCTCTGGCCCTGAGCGTCGGAGCTGGGCACTGCCCGCCCGCCCGCCTGCCTGTTCTCAGCTGGTGAACAGTTCTCGCCTGCTCCCTCTGCTCTGCTGGTCTGTTATCTTTCTGTCATTTCAGGGAGGTCTGAGGACGCCAGAGAAATGTGGCTGTCATGTGTGGGACAGGGCCTGTGGTCTTTATGTGCCAGGAGCGCTCAGAGGCACGTCGCCTTCTGACAGGGTGGCCAGTACTGGAGGGCAGAGCGCAGAGCCCAAGTGGCCAAAGGGGGAGCACGTGGCATGCTCCCCCGCCCCGACTCTCAGGCCCCACTGGGAAGCTGCCCGGCTGGCCGAGGGGTGCTAGAGCAAGGAGCCTGCCCCCTTGACCCCCTCACCACCCCCACACTGCCCCAAGCCTGTGGGAGTGGCTGTCCCTGTCCTTTGGAGAGGTCCTGTCGGAGGCTGCCTGCCCTCACGTCCACAAAGCCCGTCTGGCTGGAGGGGCTTTCTCAGGCCTGAGCGTGGCGGAGCCAAAAGCTGGGCTCCAGCCTCACACCACTTCGGGCCGGTCAGCCGCACTTCCTGAGGGCGCTGGCCCTGTGGGTGTGTGGTGTCTCCCAGGGCTGGTGACTGGACCAAGACCCCACGTTCCCAACCTCCAGGCGCCCTTGGGTCTCAAGGGGAAGCCCGTTCCAGAGCGAGCCCACCCAGAAAGCACCGCGGGAACAATGCCTGCCCGTGGCCGGCTCCCTGTGGGAGAAGACAGAGTGGCAGAATGGTGTTTCCTGCGTTTGTGCCTCTGAGGGTGATGCACTCAGAGACCTCCCCCAGAGGGACAGCCCTGCAGAGCCGCTGCCCGGTCCTGGCGCCCCCGCCACCGTTCCCAAGGCCCTTGGTGCAGGGTGGAGGGTGAGGACCTTCTGCACCTCAGAGCCCCTGCCCTCCCCTCTGCTACAGCAGCCACACTGGTGTCACCTGGGCTGGCAGATGGCGTGGGGGCTTCCTGGAGGAGGAGGCTGGCTCTAAGGGCCTTCAGCTGCCAGAGCTGGAGGGGAGGCATGGGAGGGATCTCAGGTGACAGGACCTGGGGGCAGCCAGCCAGGGCCCGTGGGAAGTGTAGGCTGTGGTCCCAGGGCTGAGGCCGAAAAGGGCCCGCTCTGCTCTCACCAGGAGCAACCAGAGGTCACCAGGTCCAGGAGGGGCAGCGGGGGCTTGAGTGTGAACAGGGTGGATGTGGGAGCTGTGTGGTAACAGCTGATGAGGACCATCATTGGGGGCAACACCACAGGTGCAGACGCCAGGGGGTGGGTGGCACATGGCCCTGCACAGCCCAGCTGGACAGTCCAGACGAGGTCTGACTGCAGGGAGCAGCAGTGGTTCCTCCTGGCAGAGGTGGCACCTGTCCCCCCACTCAAGGACAGATGTGTGATAATGCCAGTGACCTTCATCCAACCTCTGCAGCTCTGCACGCTGGCCCGCCTGGCTGCTGCCTGCCACCCGTGTCCCAGGAGACGGCCTTGCCAAGTCCCTCCTCAGCAGCACCTGGCCCATCAGGCCACCACCCCAGCTGTCTGTTTCAGCCTTGGTTTAGTCCCCAGGGCTGAAGGCCTGCCTTCAGCCCTGCCTCCCTGGCCGCCCTCGGGGTCCTTGCTTGGTTCACCTTTTCTCCCCCACACACTCCGATGGGGGGACCCACACTTCTCGCCTTGCGGCACTGGGCAGCTGCCCAAGGTGCTCACTTGATCACCTGCGGGGACCCAGTAGACTGTGGCCCCTTGCCTCGCCTGGAGCCAGGCTTTCCCAGCCAGTCCTCCCTCCTCCCCTCTCCGGCAGAATCCCTGCCCTGAGGTCGGGACTCTCCCTGCTCCTCCCCTCTCCTGCATGGGACCAATGTGGCTTGTTCTCAGAACACAGGAGATTCCAGTTCAGGCCCCCACTGACCTATCCTGGACCTTGTGACCTTCATCAGCTCATGCCAAGGGCTTCCTTGCCTAGTTCACAGGCACCAGCATGGTACAGCTCCCCATCTCTCCCTGGAGGGGCCAGATCCTTTGCAAGTGCCCACTGCTGTTTGTCAGTGGCCCCCTGGGCTCAGTGACATGCAGGGTGCTGTCCTCCTGATACCTCCTTTCATTTGCACAAACCCCCGTTATGGATGAGGTAAGGAGGCTCAGAGATAGAAAAGATGTGCCCAAGGGACAGGAAGCTGGGCTGGGGGCCATCTGCTTGCCCAGAGCCTTCCTGGGCTCCCCGGGAGGAACTGGGTTAGGACGCTGCACACAGGATTCTGGTGGATCCCAACTGCACTCTGCCTCTTGAGCTGGAGGTGCAGAAGAGCTCCTACTGGCCCCCTCCCAGTCCCAGCCCCCTTGTTGGCTTGCCCCCTCACAGGCTCCTGCAAGAGCCTGGGCTGGAGAAGGAGGAACCAGGTCTGTCCAGCTTCTATAAGCCTTGGCCAGCCATGATGGAGGCAGTGAGAGTGGGGACAGGCACCATGGCAGCCATGATAGCAGTGACAGCAAGAGGAGGCTCTCCCCACCCAGCTGCAGGGACACAGATGGAACACAGCAACCTTGGGTCCGGGGAGCAGCTCTCTGTCTTTTCTGGCCTCTGTGGCAGCTGCAGCCTGAGCTGCAGCTCCTTACTGGTTGCCTGGCTCTCTGCAAGCTCCACCCACCTGTCCAAGACCACGCCTCATGTTCAATTCCTATGTGAAATACCTGTTGTGTTTCTGTTTTCTCATTGAGTTGGACTGAATGAGGGGAGAGTGTGCAGGGCAGGTGTCGCGGGGCTGCAAAGAAAATGGCAAGAGGGGAGGGCTGGAGGCCTCCCCCGCCAGCATGGGCAGCAAAACAGGCATGGGTTATGACCTGTCCTGCCCCTGCTGGCTAGCCTTGGGTGCCAGCATGAAGACAAGTGGGCCAGACACAAAGCTGAGCCCCTGCCAGATTCTGGACTGGAATGACCCATGGGCCAGGTGTGTAGGCCAGACAGGTGGCCTCTGCCTGGCCATCAGGACACCAAGAAGCAGACCAGAGGTGCCACAGGCCCAGAAGAGGGAGGTGGGATGGGAAGCCTTACTCCCCACCTCATACCACAGTCCCTCCCCCAGGGCAGTGTCCCCAACCTAACCCATTTCATGTGATGTGATTCTTAACCTTTTTGAGTCCAGCAGCCCCTGCCAGGGATCAGAGGGAGGAGACAGACCTGGGAGGGGCACCCCAGTCTGAGGACTTTCTTCCACCTTCCTCTGCCCCCTCCCCCAGCTCTACAGGATCTGATCTCACAAGCCCAGGCCCCACCGTGGCTTCCCTGGGAGGGGACATTCCAGCTCACCCACACCCCAGCAGGAGGTGGGCCGAGCTGAGCCCCCGGGGCAGGACCCCTCGCCGGGCCGGCCTCCGTGTCTGGATTTCCTGCCGCCCGCCCCCAGCTCAGTCTTGCAGGAAGTGGCCACCTCCTGAACAAAGAGACCGGCGGACAATGGCCATTGAATTGGCCGGAGAGCTCGCGCAGGGACGGGCCTCCAGCTGCCCGCACTGATAAGACCCTGCCTGTGGACCCAGACCAGGGGCGAGGCGGGCGCCAAAGTCCCTTCTCGCCGTGGGTCTCCGCAGGTCGTGGGGGCCCCCCGCACCATGGCCCAAGACCCGAGGCACAGTAGAGGTCCGCTCGGGCGGCGCCCGATACAACCCGCCGGGGGCCAATGAGGACCCGGCGCGCCCCGACCGGCCGCTCACGGACCAATCCCGGGAGCAAACAGGGAGCCGGCCCCGCCCCTGGGGCGGACCGGGCGCGCACCGCGCCTTCCCTGCGCTGGACCACCGGCCACCACTTGCTCGGTCACTGTGCGGTCGAGTGAAGCCACACTGGAAAGGGCGTGATACTTGCGATTTTCCCGCCCCTCCCCCCAGCATCAGTCGCCGTCCATCCTGATGCTGAGAAACTTCAACGCCCTGCTACGCTTCCTTCGCATTGTTTTGGGTGCAAGGTCTCCTGCGTGGCTTGACTTTTTGGGAGGTGGGGTCGCCGGCAGCTTGATGTGCCCACAGAGACCACCTGGACCTCGCATCTGCGTGCGTAGCAGGAGATCATGCCCCGGGGAGGCTCTGCTCTCAACAAACGATCTCCTCCTCCATCTCAACCAATAATCTCCTCTGAGGAATGTCAGGGCAGGGCCATCAGGAGGGCACTCCTGCTCCCCCTGGACTATGCAGCAGTCCTGCAGCCTCCAAGGGGCCACTGGAAGCCATATTAATCCTCCTGGGACTGCTCCTCCTTCTGAGACCCTGGGCAGCTTACTGCATGGAGACTGGACCACAAGATAAGGTTTAGGAGAGGAGTTGGGGCTGCCCTTCCCCAGCCTGCACCCCAGAGCCCAGGTCAAGGGTCAGCTCTGAGCAGGCTCTGGAGGACCCAGGACACCAGTCTCCCCACTGTAACCTGGACAGGCTTTGAGTGAGACCTGCAGTACAGTAATTGTGACAAGTGGCAGGGCTGGTGTTGGGGTTTCCTAGAAGAGCCCAGCACCTGTTGACCCCTGGCTTAGAGAGCTTTGGGCAAGGGACAAGAACTAGAGGGTTGGGGAAACTGAGGCAGACCTCTGTTCCCAAGCAGGATGAGGAGGTCCCAGCCCACTTCCAGTTTGAGTAGACTCCTTCCTCAAGGACAGGTATGACAGGGTCCAGAGCTGCAGAAGGGGAACCCTGGCAGAGGCTTTGACTCCCCCTCCAGAGGCAGGGGATGGCATGGAAGACCTCTCGGAGGAGAGCCACTGTGCTGTATTTGCCAGGGACACACTGGAGCTAGGTGAGAGCCAGGTGTTGGGGGAGGCCACACAGTGCAGCCCAGGATGCTGGAGGCAGTGCTCACAGGGCGTCCATCCAGGCAGGAGGCTCGGCAGGGCGACCTCAGCCTGTCCTCTCTGCTGCTTGAGGCACATGGTGGTGGCAATGGCGGTGAAGAAAGTGGCAGCCAGGTGAGGAGGCCAGCCCTGCAGGAAGCCTGCCCATTTGGTGACCAGTTGCCAGGGTCCCAGGAGCTGAGGTGGGTGGCGATACTTAGTGGCTGGTACCTGCCAGGTGAATGTGATCTCGCTGTAGCCCTGCTGGGGCTGGCTTGTACCCCAACATGGGCTGCCCACATGATTCAGGGTGCCTCCCAGCAAGGTTGCCCAGTCTGGAGGCACACCATCCAGGGGCCAGTGCCCTCCTTGTGCCCATCTCCTGGACCTGCCAACTCCTCTGTGGCCCGACTAGGTGGACACATCTACCAGCAGGCACCTGGGGCTTCTTGTGCCCACTGGAACATCTGCTATGCCTTCCGAGGGCACAGCCAGACAGGCCACAGGGCACATTTGCTTCCTGTCTTCTGAGCCATCCAGGCTAGGCTGTGGACACCTGGGACTACATAAGCAGATGCCCGCCAGTGCCCAGCCTCAGAACTCTGGTCACAGGAAGTGGGAGGCCGGGCAGCTTCCGACTCCCGCCTTTTATCAGCCCTCACTGCTTCCTGTGGCAAGCGTGGCCTGGGCCCCCTTGGCGCCAGGACGCCGGGTCAGTAGTGACTCACCCAGGGCCCGGCACAGGGATGCCCCAGCCCCATGCATGCCGCTACAGTCTGGCCCCACTCACACCTGGCCTGCAGGTCCCCCAGCAGCCTGACCTTGGCTCCAGCTCCACCCCTCTGCCCTCCCACCACCTCCACCCTCCATTTAGGGTGCAGCTCAGCTGCCCCTCTCAGGAAACCCCCAGCCCCTGCTCCGGACCCAGCTGGCAGGACAGAGGCACCTGCACCTGCTTGTTCCCAGGCCCTCAGAGCTGAGCACACAGCTCCACTTCTGCAGCTGCAGCTTGGCTCCCCACCCAGAGGCTGGGCTGTCCCCTGCTCCGTCAGGAGCACAGCATCCCTACCCCTCCTCCGGCCTGTCTTGCCTACTCCCGGCAGCTCCATCAGCACTGCCTTTGCTCCCCAGCCATCACCTGGGCCCTGGGCTCTACACCTGAGACCACTTGTGTCCCACTTGGGCTCCTCCTCACCCAGGACCCTTCCTGGCCTAACCCCACACTCCCACCCGGGGTCTCAGGAACCTTTAAGTGGAGGTGCTGCCACTCCATGGGAGTGGTCCCTGAGCTTTACCGGGTTGTCAGCAGGAACCCAGAGAATGCTGCCCACTGACCGGACTGACCCTCCACCCCACCCGGCACTCCTGGGGACACTCACCCATAAGATGGGATCTGAACTTGGAGAAGGGGCAGAGACAGCCAAGGAGTCTCCTCTTGATTTAGTAGCGCATGATGCCCATTCCTGTGACCTGGTGCCCCCGCCCCCCCCGTAAGCAGTGAACAACCATCTGGGTGGGTTCCTGCCTAAAGGGGACATGCCACCCTTTTGAGTAGGGCTGGTGCAGGCTTTGTAGCCCCCAGCCCACACCTGTAAAACCTGCACGGGGCATCCTAGAATCCCAGCGACTCAGGAGGCTGAAGCAGGAGGATCACATGTTCAAGCAATTTATTGAGACCCTAAGCAACTTAGTGAGATCCTGTCTCAAAATATAAAAAAGGCTGGGGATGTGGCTCAGTGGTTAAGCACCCATGGGTTCAATTCTTGGTACCAAATACATAAAAGCTGCAAGAGGCCACACGGGTTGCCACCTCTACCCAGCTGTCCTGCAGTGCTGCCCAATGGCCAGGATCAAGTTCCCCACCCTGTCTGCTAGGCCTCCAGGGCAGGAAAGGCACCTGTACATGTCTGAGGCCTGGGTCCTATGACCTCCCCGTTCTGGGGTCCCTGTCTTGTCCCTGAATAGCAGCCAGGGCCAGGCATGAGCCATAGGTGTCCCCCAGAATCCTTTAAGTCCATCTGCTGGCTGGCCTTCATTGGCCCACTCCTCCATCCACAGCCCCAGCCCATCTCGCAAGCCCAGATCCTTGGCTAGGAGCCAACCTCACCCACCTCCTGAGCCCAGGTGAGGAACTCCCCGCCTCCATCCCTCTGCAGCCACCTGCTGTGGCTTTCTAGAACTGAGGGAACCCCACAAGCGCGCCACTCTGCTCAGCTCAGGTCCCTCCCTGGCTGCTCAGCAGTGCCACTTGTCTCCCCACTGGTCTGCGGGGTTTTTCCTCAGTGCATCCATGGGTCTACCTACAGGCTCAGGAGTGTGTGCGCCCCTCAAGAGCATGAGCCCTGAGGGCAAGGGCCACTGTTCTCTGCTGCACACTCTAGCCTCAGCCAGCGCTATGGGGTTTTGCTGGCTGATTCCTGAAACAATGATGGAAACTTGTGTTTTCCAGAGTCCTGTGTGCAGTTGGGGTTGGAGGGAATGCTTTGCTCAGGGGCTTTCAGGAGAGGGGAACTTGGATGGAGGCGGTGAGGCCTCAGGGTGACCTGGGGAGGATGCCAGCCCAGCCTAGCCTCCCAGGCCAGAGACCATGCACTGTGAAGGACAGGTTCCTCTTTTCTACCATCCTGTGCTGGCTGAAGTGGACGCACAGCTGTCTGCACATGCGCCTGAGCAGCATGTGCAGTGTGAAGCCTAGGGAAACCAAGTGACCCATCTGGCTTCACTGCTCTCCATTCCTGGTTTTTACCACCAAGTTCAGCGGCCATGTGCTAAGGGAAGGGCTCCTGGTGGTTCCTTACAGAACATGCCTGCACACGGGCACGATGGTCTGGCGACCTTGGCTGCTCTTCAGGAACTGGAGGTAGCTCAACACTTTACTTAGTGCAGATGTCCAGCCACTTCAGAGGCAGATCACTTTGACCATGCCTCTCCACAGATGATCACGTGACCTGCCCAAGCTCTGGTCCCTGGCATTCACCTCCACCCACCCACCCCAGGGCAGACCTGCAGTAGTTGGTTTGGCTCCACCAGGTTCTGGGGACTGGTCACAGTGGCCATCCCCTGGGGCGTGCTGGGTGACCACATGGTCTGGACCACAGCAGGCAGACCATGCTGTCCTCCAACTGGGGGAAACAGTTACTCTTATGGGCCTATGTAAAGGCCCCTCGGTCACCAAGGACAGGTGTGTGCCCACATTACATGCAGGATGAACACTGCCACTAGCCCACTAAGCATGGCCAGGTCTGTCTAGCCATGGCCTCTGCTCCAACCCAGATCCAAGCAAGGGACTTCTTGGGTCTGCCAGGACTCTGAGTGGTGGGGCTAGCCTAGACCCCAGTTTGCTGCCCACTGGATACTGAGAATCCCCCACCCTATTCACCTCTGAGCTGGCCCTGGCTGCAGGTGCCTCCTCCACCAAGGACCCTTAGAGCTGCTCTGGGAGTGCCCCCAACCCAGTTGCTAGTGACTCCTCCCTGGCAAGCGTCAACTGGGGTGGCGATAACTGAAGGCATTGTAGAGCATTGTAGAATGAGCATTAGAGATGAGTCTGGGTCAAGGTCAGGGTCAGAATGAAGACCGAAGTTGGGGCCATGGTTGAGATCAGGGTTGGGTCTCAGCAGCCTGGGGCTTTTGCCCTTGTGGGTCTCAGCCAGGCCCATTGTGTGGGGACAATGGCTTCCTGAGCCAGGTTCCTCTTCCCACAGGAAAACCATAAAGAGCCTGCCCTTGCCACCGCCCACGGCCCCTTTGAAGGCCTAGGCAGGCCTCAGGCGCTGACTACAGTCTTGGAGCCCAGCACTGGGCCCCCACCCCCTGCCAGTCTGGTTCCACCCAGGCCTCCCCTGGGACAAGCTAGACTTCCAGGCACGTAGTATGGGACACGGGGACAGATGCCGGCCACAGGGAGACGGTGGCTCCATAGTGCCGAGCTTGGCCAGCAAGCAGAGTTCAAGACCCTGCCCAGCAGACCACCACCTAGAGAACCATTCGGTCCTTCTGTCCGCGAAAAGCCAGCACAACTGCAGGGTGGCTGTGACTGCTGAAAAGGCCGTGGCAGGCGCTCAGACTGGTGAAGAGGTCGGGCCAGAGGCCAGGCCCAGGAGAGAGCCCCTGACCTCACAGGACTGGGGCAACAGAGGTCTGCCCCCAGAGCTGCGTGCCCTCCCCACCAAGCCCAGCTGGTCTTGGAGCGCCCCCTGCTGGCCCAGGGTTGGTGGTGAGAACAGTCTCACAGTGAGGAACAGGAGGGTCACCAGTGTCTGTAGTCCTGAAAAGGCCAGCTACCATGGAGGTCAGGACCCTCACACACAAAGCCCCCTGGGTGCAGAGCCTCTGGGCAGCCTGGACCACAGCAGGAGTCTCATCATGGTGAGACAGAGAAGGGGCCCACAGCCTGCCGTGACTGCAGGCAGGCAGTGTCCCAAGGGGCAAAGATCGTGACCCCACCTCCATCCACCCCATCCAAGGGTGTGCTGCCGCCTGTGGCCACCAGGAGGCATGGACCCTCACCCCACTCTATCCACCCATGCATCCAAGCCCTTGAGGGCAGTTGGCCGGCTCAGTGTGCCCACGGGCCTCCTGCAAGAACCTGGAGTTGCACCTCGCCACGTGGCCCTGAACTGGTTTTGGGGTCGGGAGGGGAGGAGGAGGCAGGCTCAAGATAGCCCTTACCCTGGCAGCAGACCCAGACCCAGGCCAATGACAGGAGCCCACCTGGCTCTCAGGCCAGGCAGCACGCCCAGGAGGCTGTGTATGTGGGAGCGCACACTCAGGCGTGGTGCTGAGTGGATGGAGGTGTTGAGGGCACGAGTGTGGAGTGGGTGTGCAGTTGTGCATGCACACAACCTGTGCTCGAGCAGCAAGCAGGTGCAGTGCACGTGCACATGCCTGTGCAGTCTGCTTGGTGGACCTGGCTGCACACGTGCCTGTGAAGGAGTGTGCACTGTTTTTGGCTGGGCTCATGGCAGCCCACCTGCACTCCGGCCCTCTCCCCGATGGCGGCCAGAGGAAGGTGAGGGCACCCTTGGCAGAGAGACAGCCCCAAGCCAGATGCACCCCGGCCTGTGATGGGTCTGCCACACCTCAGGCCAGTCCCCTTGCCACCAGGGGACCTCTGCTCTGTGGGCCTGGGGGCTGCCTGGCCCCACGCCCCTCCCTAACTGGGTGCCCAGGCTTCCCACAGCCCTGCGGCATCCATTGCTGCTCTAACCCATCAGAGTCCAGGCAGCAAGTGGGGGCTGGGGGAGGCTGACCAGGTGTCCTGCACCAGTGGCAACAGAGCCCCTCCACACCCAGGAGACTCCAGGTGGGCCCCAAGATTTGTAGAGTACTCCAGAGGCAGAGCCACAAATCTCCCCTCCAGAGATGAGTCTCCAAGGCTGTGGAGTCCAGGAGAGGAGTCCTGACCACAGGCAAAAGTTCAGAACACCAGAGACACGCTGGAGCACTGGGGGTCCCTGCAGACCCCAACCAGAGGGCTAGGGCCACCTCCTGCTCTTGCAAGCTTGGAGGAGAGTGCTGTGGAGGCTACGTGGGGTATTCTGGGGTGTTGCCAGGACACAGGGCCACGCTTCCTCAGAGTGGTGCCCTCCAGTGCAGCCAGACCTCTCTATCTCCTACAAGACTCCTGCTGCCCAACCAAATGCCAGAAAAAAGCCATGTGGGCAGGGCAGGATGATGCAAAGGGCCCACAAAGCAGCGCAGGGCAGTGGCAGGAGGTGTCTCCAGCTCTGCTGTAGGGGAGTTCCTGCAAGGGGGCGGTGCGGGGTGGCTAATGCATGCGCACAGCCAAGGAGCCCAGAGGAGGTGAAAGGCCAGAGCTCCTGCCCCAGCCTCCAACTACAAGGTAGAGAAGACTCCTCACCCCAGCCCAGGGGTGTGTGGATGGAGGCCAGCTGGACACAGCTCAACTGACCAGGAAGACAGCTCAGAGCAGGCTGAGTAAGTCCTCTGACTGGCCTGGCAGTCTAGGGGGCAGCAGGGACAAGGTCAGTGCCTTAGACCCCACTTTGTCCTGTCTTGCACTCTGGGGTGAGGAGCTGGGTTGATTGTACTGTCCTGCTCCTCCAAGCAATTCCCAGGCACCTCTGAAACTGGGTACATGCAAAGCTGAGACACCTAGGGTCACTGGGCACCCAGCGAGTACTAAGTCCTTCCCTGGCTGTAACCCAGCGTCTGGGGACAGTGGCAGCACCAAGCATCAGCTGTCGGCTGGTAAGTCCTGGGATGCTGGCTTCTCCAGGCAGGTGGCAGGAGGAGGCAGAGGGGGTACACACAGTGAGATGAGTCTCACTGTGTGTACCCCTGACAGGGGCCCAGCCTTGAATGCAGCACCCAACAGGGCTGCTGGCAGGCAGAGCCAGAAACAGTGCAGACAAGGGGTCAAGGAAGCCACTCCTCTGAGACTGCCATTGCGTGGTGCAGGCACCAGAGGGGAGCCAAGTTCAGAGGCCTGAAGGAGGCATTGCCCCACAGGCTGAGCAGATCCAAGGCAGGGGCCCAAGCAGCCGCCAGATCCTGCTTCAGGCTGTGGCAACCCCCCAGTTCAGGATGCACACTGATGGGCCCCACACTTGTACTGGGGAAGACAAAGCACAGGGTTCTGGCCACAGCAGAGGCACGCTGTCCACTGCAGTTGTCCCGCCAGGGCCCGCCTCTTAGTGCCTCAGTCACCCGAGTCCCTCAGGGAGTGCCTCAGGACCCTGACCCTGTGCTCCTCACCCACCCTCTCAGGGCAGTCCTCCTGCCCAGCACCAAGCACCCCCCACAGTATACCCCCATCAACTTGGGCTCTCCCTGCTCCCCTCTCGCCTGGCCTCCAGGGCTCATGGCTCTGCCTTGGAACACCTTCTCCCATCTTGTGAGGAGAAATGGCTAGCCAGGGCTTTATGGGTCCTGGAAGCCCAGTTCCAAGGCCCAGCTGCCCGTGCAGAAGCCAACTCTGGAAGGTCCACTGCTGCTCCTGTGCCCCAACTCCTGCCATCAAGCCACAAGCCCAGAGGGGCCCGATTCTGGTTTCCACACTCCCCACACAGGGTCCATAGCACTGCACCAACTTCCCCAGGTCCCCCACCAGCCCTCCATCTCTAGCAGAGCCCAGCTCTGCCATCTCTGGCCTGGCCCCAATGGTCATCTGTTCTCTGCAGGGCAGGCACAGTGAGCCCTGCCCTGCCCTGAAGTCCGCTGGTCCTTCTGCCCAGCTGCTCTGCCCCACAGGTGTTCCCAGGTGTTCCTTCTCCAGGTTCTGGCCTCAGTGAGTGGCCTGCAAGCCGTCCCCCAGTGCCTTCCTCTGCACCCTCTTCGGAGTGCTCTCTGGCTCTGCTCTCTGCTAGAAGCCCACAGGGGGACCTCACCCATCCTGTCCAGACCCCGGCACACATAGCACACCCACTTACAACCGCCACAGTTTGAGGACGGTTCTTAGACTGTGCAACCCACACTCTCCCCAGTTCAGGCAGCCTGGGGGCTCCCAGGGTTCTCCCCAGGTGTGTCAAGTGGCTAGGCACCCGAGCTCTTCCCAGCGGTTGACCGGAGCCCAGGCAGGGGGACTCCAGGACCACAGGGCTTGACAGGCAGGGGACTTTCTGTGGCAGGGGTGGCTATGAAGCAAGAACAGCCAGAGCTGAGAATAAGCCCACAGGGTCCCCACAGAGCATCGAAAGAACAGGGCCAGGTGTGCTGGGCTTGGAGGGTGGCAGAAGCTTGTCCCCAGCCTGCTCCCAGCAGGCCACCCCATGACAGCAGCGCAGGTTGTGGAAGCACAAACAGCAGTTTCAGCCAAATCTCTCAGGTAACAGGACTTTCTTTCCTCCAAAATTAGTTTGCCAGACTTCTAGAGGCTCTGGGGCCAGACTGGCTGCAGGGTACAGGAAGAGGCAGCAGGCGCCACAAGGACTCAAAGGCCCCAACACTCCATCTGTGCCAACTTGGAGTCTGGACCTTGTGCTGAACAGCCAGCCCACCCCACGAAGAGGTAGAGGGTGGCCAGGAAGGGCAGTATGGCATGGCTCTACCACTGAGTCACACTCTCCTGAGGGAGGCCTATGCTGGGGCAGAAGCATCCGCCCAACCCCATCCCAGGGCCACATCCAGAAACGCAAGGCCTGAGACAGGAGTTCATGAAGAGACCTGGGCCCCAGGGGCCACCTGAGACCCTGCCTGAACCCAGCCTGGCTCAGACAGGAGGGGCACGGCCCTGCACGTGATGGGGAGGCCAGCCCTGCACCCAACACCTGTGCTGGCCTCAGCAGGGAGGGTGTGCAGGTGCGGAGGCCACACTACCGGAAGAGCCCGACGGGCGCCCTTTGGCAGTGGTGCAGACCCCGTAAGCTCAGGGTCCCAGTGCCCTGGTGCCTGTGCTGGCCAGGTGGGGGGCATTCCTGCACCCAGGGAGGTGAGGGGCCTCTGAGCATGGGAGGAGCCAGCCACAGCTGCCCACTTGCTACTGTCCCAGAACACCAAGCTCCATGGGGGCCTGTGAGCAGAGCACTTGGCCAAGAGCACCAGCCAAGAGCAGGGTGCTAGAGCCACAGGGCTGGACCCACCTGGCCTCCACTGGCTTCATGAATGGTGAGGCCTCCTCGCGCCTCAGTTTTCTTACAACAGGGACACATAGTGCCCACTTTTGAGGGCTCTTGGGTGGTCAATGGCTGGGAGGTTGGGACACCATGGGACACAGACCCTGGACACTCCCAACCATGTCCAATCAGACACACGTAGATAGTCACTCTGGTTTCCCTTGCTGGGTAGAAATATTCCTCACTTTGCTCAAAACATGATCCCAACAGGAAGTGCCACGGAGGCCACTCGTGGCCACAGGATGAGGGCTTTGAAGCAAGCAGGGCAGTGATCAGCTGGTCCCTAGGCTTGGCATTCAAGCCTGCAAACGGTGGCCCCAGAGGGCATCCAATCCCATGAGACACAATCAGGTCCAGAGCCAGGATGCTGCCTGGCCTCGAGGTCACACTCAGTAGCCTTCGTCATCTTCACCGTCGCAGCCGTAATCTACAAAGCACAGAGGATGACTGTGGATGCTCACGCCCCTCCACTGTCCACAGGGAGCTGCTCCCTCGAGGCTACAGGCTGGCGCCCCACTGATGGGGACTCCCACTTTGGGGCCCGCAACCAACCCTGCTCATCTCGGGGCTGCGGGGGCTGGTGTGTCCAGTGTGGGCCCGGCCAGGCGTCAGCCGTGTGGCCAAGCTCACCTCAGGTTAGGCCTGGAAATCCCACCTGCTGGCTGGGGAGCCTCCCCAGGGACTATGCTCGGGCCCCGACCACAGCCTTCACAGCAGGTGCCTTGCTGTCCCCATGGAACTGGTCTCTCAGGCCCTGGCCAACTCTTCCAACATGTCCCTGGGCCTCAGAATCAACACGGCCAGTTTATGCTTAGTGCAAATTCCCTTCCTTTCAGGGAGAATCTAGCCAAAGGCATGCACTGGGGGGCCTCGGGGCAGAGGTCTGCTCCTCTCGAGAAGCACCCCGACCCCACGTGGACCCGCCACTGCCACCCATGCGCCTCTCTCTGGAAGCCCCTCCCGACCCCCCATGGCACACCCACCGTTGCCACCCATGTGCCTCTCTCTGGAAGCCCCTCCTGACCACGTGTGGCACACCCACCGTTGCCACCCATCATTTGCAGGGCACTGACGCAGGGCTCCCCATCCTCCTCGTCCGCGTCCTCCTCATCCGCATCCTCCTCAGGGTGGTATGACACAGGGCCACTCTCCACCAGGACTGCTGCTGGCTGGACCAGCTCGGCCCCCAGGGCAGGGGGACTTGGGAGCACAGCCTGGAAGGAGAGGGTCAGGCTCTGGGATCGAGTGGACAGATGGCCACAGGAGAGCCCTCGGC
The DNA here is from genome assembly GCA_020662805.1 of Glaucomys volans. NCBI lineage: Eukaryota > Metazoa > Chordata > Mammalia > Rodentia > Sciuridae > Glaucomys > Glaucomys volans. The sequence goes on from JAJEJO010004616.1 coordinate 128,706, forward strand.
TCTCAGGATGGCCCTGGACAGGCCCCAGTGCTCCCATACTGAGTCTGTCAGAGGTCTGTTGGCTTCCTGTGCCCACAGGCCCCTTCGGATCTCCTGGGGTGTACAACAGGCTGACCAGCAGGGACACTCAGCCCAAGGACCCCGCCCAGGCTGCCTCTGATGTGAGAGGCCTCTCAGCAGGCCCCAGAACCTGCCTGGCAGTTTTCAGGAGAAGCAGGAGGGTCCCTTGGTTTGTGCCCTGGCCACTGCCATCCCATCTCAGCCTTGGCCCTGACCCTGAGCAGCTGCTCCAAACCTGGCTCATGCCTCCCTCCCACTCTGCCTGGGCACCCAAGCCTCAGGATCCTTTGTCTGTGCCAGGCCAGGAATGGCACAGCAGCCTCTGGGCCCTTCCCATCAGGCCTGGTCACAGGTGGGCCATTCCTGAGGCCACGGTCCTGGCTCGGCACAGCAACGCACCTCTCCCGTGGCTGCCTTCTTCGCCGTCTGTGTAGACACCAGGGGCCTCAGCCTGAAAGAGAGACAACGCGCTGTCTCAGCCCAGGTCTGCCCTCGGTTCTCACTGCCTCAGATGGATACACCCACCCCCAACCAGGCTGGTGGAGAATGGGCTTGGCACCCACTCAGGGGTTCTAGGACCCACCCCATGGTCCTGCCTGCTGCCCTGGCTGGAGCTGCTCCCTCTGGAACGTGCCTCTAGCAACATGGCTGCCTCGCACAGCTCTCTGCAGCTCTGGGAAGGCTGTCCACTCTCTTCCTATCCTCATCCCCTGCTGACCTGGACCCCCTGCTCTTCCCTTGCTTCAAGGTGCTCCAGCCTTACTGCTGTCCCAGAAGCCCAGCTGTGTTAGTCCTAAGACTGGACCGCATTAGTCAATGGTGACCATGCACAGGACAGGTGACCACGCACAGGACACCAAATGCACACCACAGACACTCCCTTCCTGACTACAAGGGGCCAGGTGGCAGGCTCTGTGTGGTCATGGGGAAACACATGAGAGCTGTGGGCAGTAGCCATGTGGCCCCTGTCCATTTCTCCCTGTGACACTCCCCTAGTTGATCCCGAGTCTCTGGAGGAGGCAGAGAGGTGCCACGGGAGGGGAAGATGATGAGGAAGGAGGGGAGGTATCCAGGACCCCCATGTGCCCCACATGGCCTACAGCAGTGGCCCATGACTTCTGCAAGCAGCACCTTGCAGGCCCGCTGTCCTCAAACCTCCCAACACAAAAGCACCGAAGCTGGTGGACAGGAGCAGGTCCAGGTTTCTCTAAGGGAAAGATGGGGTCCCCCCAGGAGAAGAGGTCACACAGTGCCGTCTGGGCTGGCATACATGGGCTCTGGCCTGTGACAGCAGGACAGGGAGAGGAGGGTACAGCAGTGTCGGGAGGTAGAGGACTGAGCTGGCCCTCTGGGCCTGGCCCTGGGAGCTATGACATACTGGATGAATCTGGGGATACTGGGAAGGGGTCCTGGAACAGGTGGACATCATAAAGACCACCCAGCAGCCATCAGTGTGATCCATGTGGAATCAAGCTCGCCAGCCAGCCTCACAGAGAGTCTAGAAGCACCTAGAGAACAGGTCCTGCCAAGCATTTCCTCCACCAGTCAGGGTCCCAGGCTGCCCCCAAAACCACCACCACATCAGCTGGCAACCTCTTGGCCTCAACAGCAAATGCTGCAGTGAATTTCCCAAACACAGTGTGGTGGAGGGTGACAGCCACCTGCCAGGCAACTGCTATGTGCAGTCCCGGGACACCTCCCACCTGACGTCTGCAGGGATGGGGGCCAGGTACCATGCTGGCTCTGTTGAAGCCTGGCCTGAGCCTGTGAGCAGGATGGCGTGGCTGTTGGGCCCACCTTCCAGGGGTACAGGGCCACCATCTGACCTGCCCTGGAGCAGTGAAAGCCTCAGGAAGGGGCTCCAGGCCCCAGCAGAGGCCTGGACCTGAGGCAGATGGACCTGCCTGGGCAGGAAGGAGACCTGCAGATCAGAGCAGCCGCATTCAGTGTCCCCCTCACCAACGGGCTCAGCACGGGGAGCACACACCAGCCCAGGACTGGGAGCAGCTGACCAGACAGTGATAGGCAGGGCTGCCAGAGCACTGCCACCCTGGGGCTAGAGGCCTGGGTGCTCAGGAAGGAGCAGGAGTTGCCTGGCACAGCAGGGCCCAGGGAGGGTGGAGCACCACGTCTGGAGCCTCCTCTGGACATTGCTCACTGATGAAGCACCTTAGTTCAATGTCTGGCAGGATGCCTTCCTGCAGGACCCTGTGGGCCGTCGGTCAGGCCTCCTCCTGGCCCATCTATTCTTCTGGGCCTTTTCCCACTTTACCCAGAAGCCCCGAGCAGTCCAGACCTTGTGACCAAGTAACTGAGCACAGCAGCACTACAGGGGGAACCACCAGGTTCCTGCTGGCCCCGCAGTGGGCCAGTGCTGGTGGGGCAGGGTGGGCCAACACTTGATATGCGGAGCCCCATTTGCAGCTGCGGCAGCCCTGCAGCCCTGGCCCAGCCTTGCCAGTCTGTGAACTCCCCTCAGTGCTGAACATGGAGGTTGAAGCTGCCGTGGCTCAGGACGCACTGGCACCCTGGAGGCCTATGGCCTTCCTCTGCCCTGTGAGAACTGCCTGAGCTGGGCAGCCACAGCTGGGCAGGGTGAGGTGGGCGTGGACCCTGAGCTGGGCAGCCAGAGCTGGGCAGGAGTGAGGCAGGTGTGGACCCTGAGCTGGGCAGTCACAGCTGGGCAGGAGTGAGGCAGGTGTGGACCCTGAGCTGGGCAGTCACAGCTGGGCAGGAGTGAGGCAGGTGTGGACCCTGAGCTGGGCAGGGGTGAGGCAGGTGTGGATACTGGATATCCATCCACTCTGATCCTGGCACTCAGGGGAAGGTTGGCAGCTTCCTGTTCAGAACCAGCCAGCGCATGGGGGCCTGGGGCCAGTGTCAGACAGCTTGCAACTGGCCCCAGAATCATGCACTAGAACAGGACCCCTCGGCACCCACAGGCCTGGTCTGGCCAGTGGGAGGCTCTGGCAGGTTCCACAACCTCTATGTACCCCTACTGCCCAGCCGCAGCTGTTCAGTCTCCAGCGCTGTTGAAGCAACAGCAACAAGAAACAAGACCAATGCTGGGGCCACAGACAGTGACAGTGAGGATGGGCCTGGGCCTCCACCTCTGCCCCCACCCAGTCCCAGCCTGCTGCACTTGCGGAGGGCCACACTGGGAAGCCATGCTCAAGACTCCATGCCTGGCCGCCTGAAGCTGAGAGATCACATAACCACACCAAGAGGCTGAAAGGTCGCTGAGAAAATTCAAGAAGCTCCTGCCTCGAGCAGGCATGCAGACAGCCAGCCCTGGCCTAGTCAGAGCAGGCACCTGCAGGAAGCCCCTGGGAGCACCAGACTTGGGAGGTCTCCCACAAGCAGCAACAGCAGGAGCCATGTCAGGAGGAGCAAACATGGGCCTGTGGCTCCAGGGGCCTGGGGTAACTGTCCCCAGCTGGCATGTAAGAACATGCCCACCAACAAGACACTTACACTGCCAGTAGGAAAGGCCAGGTGGAGACGCCTGCTGAACAGGCCACAAAGCACATCTCCTGAGACGGGCCCCCCAAATACCACCAGGCAGTGCACAGCAGAACCCACAGCAGGACAAGCACATGCCAAGGGAGGCCGCCTGGCACCCAGCGGCCAATACTGCCAGCGGACACCAGGAAGGGCCTGGGAGAGCACCTCCCAACTCAGCCAGCCACCCAGAGAGTCTCGTGGGCCTCACCCCAATCCTTGTGCCCAAATAAGCTCAAGATGAATTGGAAGCTTAGGACACAGAAAACAAACCCCAAAGCAGATTTCCTCAACCCCAATGTGGATGCAGACGAGGCCTTTCTGGACACAACATCAACCCCAGAAGCTGTCAATGAATGGACAGATAAACAGGAACACTGCACCAGCAGGAGGGAAGTCACATAACAGGCACGTGTGAAGAGGGGTGGAAACACCTTCAGACTCCACTCCTCCCCCAGAGCAAACAGACCACTAGGAAGCAACCCACAGGCGGCCTGGAGCCGCAGACAGAGCTGCACGGGGACCCGCCTGTCTCCAGCACCCCAACCTGGTCAGGAGGTCCCTGTAAGGAGAGACCTTGTGCATCCCAGCCTCCCTGTGGTACCACTCCTACAGCACAGTGCCCTCTGGCACTCCATTGGTCCCGACCCCTCAGGCAGGGGTGGCTGGGGCCACCGCTCACCTCTCCTCTTCCCATAGCTCACAGCTGGCACAGAGGCCAGGGTATGGAGAGGCTGGGCTGGCTCACATGGACCCACTGGGCTGGGGAACCCACTGCGTCCTCCAGACAGCACAGACCCTGACACTGTGGGGCCTGCTTGGCTCAAGGCCCGAAGGCAAGGCGCTGGGACAGTCCGCCCGACACCAGAAGGCAGCACACCAGTTCCCAGCACGCAGCAGGGCAAGTGCAGCCCCTGGACCCTCCTGCGGCCTGGGCACACTGCAACCCAGGAGGGGACAGGAGGGTACCTCTTGCCCACGCTGGCCCCAGGGTCGGCCCCGTTCCTGCTGGCTGCAGTTCTCCTCCGCGACAGCTTCCTGGAGCTGGCCCTCTCTGCGGGCCGGGCCCCCTCCCTCTGCGGGCTGCCCCCGCCCTTGCTGTTGAGGTCCCGAAGCACGCTGTAGTTGATCTTGCTGGAGATCTTCTTCTGCTCCAGCATCTTCTCAATGGCCTCCCCCGCTGTGCTGGCCTGGATTGGCTCCCGCCGTTTGCAGGACTTCTTGGGCTTGGGTGAAACACGAAAGTGATGCCTTCTGTGGGCTGCTGTGTTGCAACCTGTCATCGTGTGCTGACCCTGGGACTCCTGGGCACACAGCCTGTACCGGCTCAGGACACCTAGGGACGCCTAGCTGCACCCCTCCCACCTGGTCTCCTGCACACTGACCTCCCTGCTAAGGTCACCTCTTATGGGGAAAGGGAAGTACTCAGCAGAACGTGGGCAAGCTGCTGGGGGTGCTGGGCCCCTAACTTCCCAATCTGCACTCCAGGGGGCCTCTCCGCCTCCTCTGGGGCCTGAGGAGCAGGAGCCTGGACTCGCATCCTCCCTCTTGCTCAGACACTCAAGAGGCTGAACCCCTTCCAAAGTCACCAAGTGGACGATGAGTCATTGCCCAAGCCCTGGAGGGAGCAGCTGAGCCGCGTCACCACAGCAGTCAGCACGCAGGGGCATCAGATGGACTTCCCCAGGGCCTCCAAGAAAATGGACGTCCTCAACAGAGAGCCATCCTCTAGGGACCTCACCCCGAAGCTGAGCAGCACATCTATCCAAAGTGGAGCCAAGACCAGCAAGTGGGTGGACACAGGGCACTCTGGCACCCAGGAGTGGGTCTGGAGCACGCCGCTGCCTGCCCAGGCCCAGGCCCTGTGCCTGTGAAGGGAGGCCCAGCTCCAGAGATGCTGCTTCCCATTAGCAGCCTCCGGGCCCCAGGCCCGCTCGGGTGCCTACCTTGTGCTCCTTGTAGATGCCGAGCTCCTTTTCCTTGGCTATTCTTGCTTCTTTCTCTACAAGCCAAACAGAGTGGCTGGTATGAGGGAGGCCCAGGCCCCAGGGCCCAGGCAGGCGGCAGGCAGCAGGCAGGCGCTCACCTCTCTGCTCTCGCAGGTACTCGGCGTTCTCCCGCATCCACAGCTCAGCCTTCACCCGGGCCTCCGACTCGTTCAGGATGTACTGCGCAGAGCAGTGAAGGGGCTCAGATGTGGCCCGCACTCTGAGAGCACGCTAAGATCTCCCGCAAGGAACACGCTTCCCTTCGTGTGTTTGAACGTCAAAGGGAGGGAACACACAGTGGGCCTCTACTCAGCACGGAAGCCGTCTGCCATTCCTCTTCCCTCTCCAAAACCACACTCCGGCCATGAAGCAGTGTCCAGGCCTCCCAGACTCTCCAGGGCCTGTAGCCCCACTGGCTCCAGAGTGCAGGCCACAGGTCCCAGGAAGGGACTGAGCTGAGGGTGCACAATCCCAACACAGGAACAAATGGGACAGTCTCAGGTAACACATGGCAATAAATCGGGAGAAGTATTGAGGATGGGCACCACTGACACAAACCAGAGTTGTGCACGCGCCCGGAACCTGGGGTTTGGGGTGGGAGGTGCAGACATGCATGCGCCAGGGGCTCCTGGACTGGAGTCTATCCCGCAGGATGAGCACATGGCAGCAAGGCACAGGCAGCGCTCAGGGCCCTGGCTCCCAGAGGGAGGGCATGCAGCGACTGAGGCTGGGCAGGCTCAGGAGGTAGTCTGGGGGCAGGACCTCGGCCTGGGCACTGTCTGACAGCACGCTTGCACCAGGGAGTGTCTAGGAGGCCACAGATACCAAGGCACGTGCGCCCTGGCCCTGGAGACCCAGCTGCCTCAGCCTCCCACCACCCCTCTACCTCCCGCAGCCCAGGGAGCAGAGGCTCACTCTGTCGATCTCCAGGTCGTCAATGCCGCTGAGGTCCAGTTCGCCATCCCCCGAGGCGTCTTCTAGAGGGAAGTGCCACATCGGTTTCACTCAGGGTGGCACAGACACGACCTGGGCCAGGCGGGGCTGAGGGCCTGAGCCAGGAGCCTTTCAGAGCCCCACCTCTTCTATCCGGGAGGTCACGGCCCTCGTGTGTCCATCCTGTCCCTCTAGGTGCTACAGGGAAGGGGTTCACACCAGAGTGCTAACTGAGAAAGGAGGAACCCAGCTGAGGCTGCAGAGACCCAGCAGGTCCGTGCTGTGCCGAGAGGAATTCCTCCGATGGGGACACCGGCTCTCTGGCCCAGTTCCAGGACCAGGTGAGGCGCTGCCAGGAGGAAGGCTGGTGGAGCTGTGGCCAGGAGGCTGGGCACGCTGTGCCCCTTAGCTGGGTCAGCAGGACCGAGGACAGACACATTATGAGTCCAGAACTCCAGGCCTCTTGCCCCAGCATGGTCAAGGGCAGTCTGTACCACCTGGCAGTCAGTCCCTTGCCCAGCAACCCCCAGGAGGCTGTCAACTCCGGCCACACAGCCAGCCATCTGGGGTGCTCTCGGTGCTCAGGTCAGCCCGAGGCCTCTGGTCTGGTCTGCTGCCCTCGCTCTCTCGCTCCACCAGAACAACCTCTTCCTGCTCCAGGTCACTGGACCCCTGCTGCCTCAGGGCCTTTGTACATGCCCTCTGCCCGGAGCTGTGACTGGCCTAGGTGCCCTGCTACAGCAGTCCTTCTGTACCCCCAGCCCAGGGTCATGTAATCAACCCTCGTGACTGAGTGGTGAGTCCTGGAGAGACGGCAGGGTCAAAGGGCAATGTGCCATCCTGGGTAGCCTGTCCTGCAGAGAATGGGACCGGGACTAGCCACCCCTCCAGAGCCACCAGCATCCCAGTCCCTTCTCACAGCCAACCTTGCAGATGCTTCACAGGATGCAAAGGGAAGGAACCTGCAGGGCCAGGTGCCCCAGGAAGAGGGCAATGGTCCCCTGCTCAGGTGCCTTGTCACTGTCCTGCTCAAACTCAATAGGCAATATTCTTGACAGCGAAGCCCATCCCAGGCCAAGCTTTCCCACCATGGGAACAAGGAAGGAGGGGTGGGTGACATGGCCCCTGCCAGTGCCCTTCTTGTCACACAGCAGCCACTCAAGCCAGGGCCCTGGGCAGCAAGCCAGCCGAGGTCCTGGGAAAGGGGAGGCTGTGCCCGAGGGAGGGCAGCAGAGATGGTCACAGCACCTGCTAGGCTGTGGGGTCAGCGCACACCCAGCTCCTCCCTCGGGTCACTGACCCTCGTGGCCCTGCATGGGCATCAGTTGCCCACCCGAGCCCACCCTTCAGAATACTGGTTCTCCCAGACAGCCCACGTGGCTCCCCTCCACTCCATGAAAGGGGCCGGTGGACTGGAAGCCCCTCCAGCGCCTCCGGGCACTCGCCTGGGTCCCGGCTCGGGGTAGAGATACACTCGCGGATGGAGTCTGAGATGCCCAGGCTGGCCGCTGTGGGCAGGGGGCCAAGCAGGGACTCCAAGGCCAGGGCTCTGCCGTCTCCCTCAGGGTTTTCTGCTGCCTCTGAGCTGCCACTGCCACCACCCAGGAGCTCCCGGTAGAAGTCCTTGTTCATATGGCTAGCAGCGGCCTCCAGCTCCTCATCCTCGACGTCCTCCTCGCCAAACAGGCTGGATGTGGTGTCCTCGACAGAGCCTAGGGACAGGATTCAAGGCGACCTGTCAGCAGGCAAAAGCCCGAGAGCCTGCCTCTGTGACACCCTCACCAGCTGCAGAACAACCGAGGGAACAAACGCATGAAGCACAGCCTCTTCCTGCAGCAGGGGAAGCAGGGCCTGCCGCCCACATGCTGGGGATGCCCCGTGTGCGCGGCATGCAGAAGAGCTCCCTGGAAATGAGCTGCAGGCCCAGCAGGGGGAGGGGGCGCCAGCGGAGGGTACTTCAGAACACAGCAGCACGTCCGTGACCGTGGTCGGGGAACAGCCAGAAGTGGGCTGCAAGCAGAATCCACACAGCTGAGGAAACAGAGCTCGGCAGCGTGAAGAGAGTCTGTCCTCTGAAAGACGCCACGGGCTTCTCCAAAGATAGGCAGCACGTCCAGGCAGAGTCCCCAACTCCAGAGAAGCACAGCCCGAGAAAGAAGCAGGCACAGGAGCAAGACAGCAACTCCAGCAGGCAGGACCTTCCGGTCAGGGTGACAACGCCAGGACGCAAGCTGAACCAGAGGGAGCCACACAGCCCCGGGCACCCACCAGCACCACCAGGATGCCAACGCTGACCAGAGACGCCAGTGTCAGGGGGACAGAGCCCTGGAGCCCACACACACTGCTGGTGGGCAAGCCACGCTGCAGCACTGGGACGGCACTGGCCACTCCCTGACGCAGACTGGGCCTGCCACAGAACAGCCACACCCCTCCCGTGCCCATGACCGAGGACGGCAAGGTCCAGGTCGACTGCAGGAGTGTTCACGTGGGGTGGCTGCACTCTCCTAGGGCTGGGACTGGACCAGGGCACTTCACCACTGAGCTACGCCTGACCCTTTTATTTCATTTTGAGACAGGGCCTCGCTAGGTCACCCAGGATGGCCTCCAACTTGCTGTCCTCCTGCCTCAGCCTCCCAAGTCGCTGGGGTTCCAGGCATGGCCCCAGCCCCAGCCTCAGAGCTTTATTTTTAGTGGTCCACAACAGGAAATGACCCAAGCGTCCTTCAATAGACAGATGAACGAACACTCTTGGTACAGCCACAGCCTATTAAACCACAAAAAAAGAACGGATTGTCAGTGGATCGCTCAAAAATTACACTATAGGAAAAAAACCAGAGAAAAAAAAGAGAGCATATATAATGTTCACAAAAGACTTTGGTGTAGGTCTAGAAACCCAACCTAGGCCGTGGCCGAAAGCAGCTGGTGGCCTGCATCGGGGGCACACCTGCACTGCTGGGTCTGTGACGGGCCCACGCTGCAGCCTCAGGTTGAGGTGTCAGAACTCCAAGGCCAACAGGTGAGTGTGTCCCTCCACCGGCCCCACAGCATCAGACAGTGAGCTCCTGGGAGACACCTGTGTCAGGGCTCCTGGGTGTGCCCTGAGAACCACAGCTGGCACCACATGTCACAGGGTCCTCCGGGAGCAGACCACTGGGGAGATGATCCTTCTAGGCAGGGGGCTGCACATGGCTTTGACCTGACCTCTAAGTCCCCTCCCATAGCTGAGCTGGCCAGGACCCTGCAGAGGCCACCACATGCCCCCAACTACCTCCAAGTCCTCCCCTGCAGCAGCCCCTATTCCCAGCCACCTCTGCTCTCAGGCCTAAGTGGCTCCTCCGACCAGCAGAAACCACAGTCCGGCACAGTCTGACTCAGGACACCCCCGTGCTCCCGCTCTGGCCTCACTGGCCTCCCGCTGTGCCCCAGGAGGGACACAGGAAATGTGATCAGACACCGTCTAAGAAACAGAGAAATGGAGACGTTTCGTAAAGAAAACACAGGAGCAGAAACCCAGACCAAGTTCACAGCGCCACGTGGAAGGGCCACCAGGGAGCAAGCGGCTCGCGTCCCCTGTCAGCAGGAAACAGGCTCTTCAGGTTGGAACAGGTCATGCCAGGCCTCCACGGAGTAAGAGAAGTCCCCAGGCGGGCAAAGTGGCAGAGAAGGATAAGCAGGACAGAGTGACCACTGCCCCCAGGGCTGGCCTCCAACCTGGGCAGGGCCAAGTGCCATGGGCAGAAGATAGACGTAGGTTCACAGCGGTAACAGTAGGCAGTGGCCACCTGTGTGTGCAGGACGGCACTGAGCAGATGATAGTGGGGCCCAGAGGCCCAGGCAGCTGAGCAGTGTGCGCGGACAGTGAACGGACAGCGGCACCAGCAGGCCTCCAGTCAGGGTGCCGCGTCTGCTTCCCATGTGACTGTGGCCCCCACACGCCTGGAGCCTGCACCAAGGACAAGGCAGCAGCAACACGCCAGCTAAGGTGCCAGGAAAGCAGCCGCTACGCCAAAGCTGGAGGGTGCCCACGCCAGGCTCCACAGCTCCTCCATGTGCAGGAACAGACAGCCTGAGGCGGGAACCCGAGGCCCTCAGGTGACAGTGCTCAGAGGGCTGCTGCAGCCACGGTCCACAGCAGACCAGCGGGCACACGGGGCAGAGTGGGGCAGCTGCAAAGAAAGAAGAGGTACCAGCAGCTACGACACGGCGCACGGGCAGTGAAACCGGAAGTGCTGCAGAGGCTGGCTCTTGGGAATCAATGAGCCACAGGAAAGCAGCCGGGCGCAGAGTACAAAAAGGCGAGAAGGAAAACCTCAGAACATACACAGGGACCGAAAGACGCAAGGGGGTTCAACTCTGCAAGCGCTAAGGCGGGAGCCCTGGTGGACACGAACAGACCACCACCGCAGCCAAGTGGTGCCACCAGGGACCAGCGAAGGGGAGACGCCATCCACACAGACTAGCAGCTTCCCCGCCCGGGGCATCTGAAACACGCACTTCCCCGGAGGAGAACGCGAGGGCTCACGGCGGCCACCCCCTCAACATGACTGATCTGAGAAGCCGTATCTGGCTGAAAGTACACACCCTGGTCCATGAAGCCGGTGGTGGGGTTGTGCCTGCTCCTGCCATTGAGACTCGGCAGGGTGCTGCAGGGCCAGGCAACAGACCGGACACAAGAAAGAAATGCTGGTAAAGAACAGCAGGATTGCTGTGTGTAGGGGATGCAACCAACCACTGAGAAAACCTGACGATCACTGGAGAACAACCCAAAGCAACTACAGAATTCCTGTCCCACAGGCGCACAAAGCAAGCACCCAGACACGGGCACTGTGCGAGCAGCGAGCACTTCTGGAAACAAAGACAGAGGCTGGAAAAGCGATGTCACAGGCTCTGACACACGGCACAGGGCCATCGGGGAAGAGATGCCTGCTCTCAGGAGGAGGGCCAGCAGGACACGCAAGGACAGGGCTTTCCCACGCTAGCTGACCGGCTGTAGCAGGGCTGGGGAGACAAGCTGGCCCCAGAGCACACCTGCAGCACAGCCAGTGTCTCACACTCTGGGACCTGCCGTCATGCCCACCTTCCTCCCAGACCCCACACACCTGCAAGGCAGTCTTCAGTGCCACACTGGGTGCTGGCTTCAACAAGCAGAGACCCCCAAGAGTACAGACCTGGCCTTGTTGGCGCAGGGGGCACACAAGCCCCAAGCCCAAGGCACATAAGGGACAAAAGGCACTGCAGGGCCCACTGTGGACCAGCTGCTGCAGAGGGCAGCTGAGCACTCCTCCACCTTGCCCGGCCTGGGAGAGGGGTCCACCCAGCAACACAAACACCCAGACAGCTCAGGAAGGCTCCAGACGCAGGGGACCAGAGGGGCAGGGTACAGCAGGAGGGCCGGGCGCTAAACAACACCCATGCCACAGTCAGTCTTCAGCAATGCACACACAGCCCGACTGGGCAGCAGGGAGGGGCCGGGAGAGGAGGGTGCAGGGCTGGGCCACTCACAGCAGGGCCACGTCCCTTGCCCAGGCGCTGCCTAGCCAAAAGTGAGAAGTGACTGAGGCGCTACAGGGGCAGGAGGCTGGCTGGCAGGAGCTGCTGGGGGACGGGGCTGCTGCTGGGTGTTCAGAAGGCAGCTGGCACTCAGCACAGGCTGTCAGGACCAGGGCACCAGCAGCCAGGGGTAGGAGAAGGACCACATGGCCACGGAAGGGACAAAAGGAGGAGTGGGATCCAGGGCCAGCAGCAAGAGGGCCTGGAGGCGCCCAGGACGAGGAGAGAGGGCAGACTCACCATCTTTGGACAGGCTGGCGAGGGCGCCCTTTGCCTTGGGCCGGCTGTTTTCTAGCTCAATCTCAATGGCATCCTGGTAACTGGATATCTCACCTAGAGGAGGGAATTACAAGCAAAAGGTAAACACAAGTCACTTTTTCCAACAAAACTAAAACCTGTGTATGGGAAGTCTGGTCAGTTACCTTCAACTTCCTCTAGTTTTTTTGACAGGACCTGTTCAAGCTGAAAGAGAAGAGCCAAATGCTGGTGAGCCTCATTGGCCACCAGGCCACGGGAACTGCCTCCTGATGCCAACCCCAGGGAGGGTGGGCAGAATCACACTATAGCTGGCCCAGAAAGACAGCCTCCTGGGCAACTGGGAACAGGCCTCACCCACACCAGGCCAGACCGGAGGGGTCAGGTCCACCCGCTGCACACTGCCCCGGCTCAGCCGCCTGTGTCCATGTCCCCACCCCCCGCCCCGCCAACGCCTATGCTGCTGAGTGCAGCCCTGGCACAGGAGAAAGACAGGCACAAAAGGGACAGGACAGTGAGGTCAGCCACAGGTGGGCGCCTCAGGTCCTGGTCCTCCATGCATCACTGTGGATGCAGCCCCACCGAAGCCCAGCTGAGGTGTGCCCAGCAGAGTGAGCCTGCTCCAGGACACAGACCAAGCTTAGCTGGACAGCTACACACGTGTCTGACCAACAGGCAAGGGGACGCGGTGGGGCTCAAATGCTCTCAGCCCAGGAGCTGTGGGAGAGGCGGGGCTGGCACTACCTGCTTCATTCGCAGTTTCCTCTGTCCAGCTGTATACGAGGGTGGGTCACATTCTTCCTCCAAGTCGATCTTCATAAACTCATCAATGGTCAGCTGACTGGTAGGGGTGTCTTCAAATTCTGTGAGCCTGAAGCAGGGAAATGAGACGAGCCAATGCCCTGAAGGCCCATCTGAAACTGAGTCTACAGAAGAGGCCGCCACAGGCCCTGGTCACACCACCACAAGCACAGGCCAGTCCCTTGCCCCAGTGTCAGAGTCCCCACTAGGTCTCTGAGAGAAGGCCTGAGTGCCCTTGTCACTCCCATACATACGCCCTGGGTCCTGAGCAAGCAGGGGCGCTGGATCAGAGTCTCCATGTGCCCAGGGTCTCAGGCAGGGACACTGCACTTCCCTGGCCGGCTAATGCTTAATTCTTACACATTTTCTACCATTTTTTAAATGTTCAATAAAGTAGTTTTCAAAGAGAATTAGAAGTTGTAACACTTAAGGCAAGAGGATTTCCCCCTGCATCTGGACTGCTGTGGGGACTCTCTCATCTGAAGCACAGCATCAAGTATCCGAGAGTGTGATCAACACAGCAGCAGTTAATTGCCTGCCAGCCTGGAGGCCAGTGCCACAGCCGTGAGCAGCCCTCAACACCGCCCACCGCCCACAGATGCAAGGCGCCTGCCCCAGCCTACCTGCTGGATGTGTCACTGGGAGAACAAAGGGGTGGCTTCTGACCCTGACTCCCCAAAGGGAGACAGACCTTGCAGGCGCTTAGGCCAAGATGGGCCACCCTGAGTGGGTAGAGCAGAGCGGCTTCCGGTACCTGTGACTCAGGGCACCTCCACAAACCATGCTTCACTTGAGCTCAACCTAGGCACTGGGGTGGAAGACAGGGCCCCTGCACAAACCGAGCTCCACCCTGACTTCACCTAGCAGATTCTGGGACTGAAGACAGGGTGCTCTACCAAGCAGGGAGACCCCAGAGAGCAGCAGCAGCTCCAACAGGCAGCCTAGCTCCCGACGCCACCACACTGAACACTGAAGTGCCTACCTCTTCCGTAGTGTGGACTCACACACTTTGACCACACTGATGACTTCTTTGACAGTTCTCCGGAAATCATGCATTCTGGCTGCAACCAGAAGTGCTAAAAAAGAATAAGAGGTCCTCAGAAAACTCAGCCAGAATGGGGAGCTGAGAAAACAAAGCTCTTCTGCTGTAGCCTGGGGCAGGGACAGGTGACTCCAGGCAAGACTCCAGCCAGGGCAGCAACCCACTCACCTGGCATGGCTCCTCCGGCTGAGCAGGGGGCAGGGCAGGTCCCACCTTCCCTAGTGCTATGCAGGACACTCCTGGGCAGTGACAGTTCCTACCTCATTCTGGGTTGTGGCTATATCACATGCCACTTTTAAATACAAGGATTAAAATAGAAATATTGAGAATGAGCTGACTTCAAAGTGGCTTGTATATGAAATGCTGGTTACAGGAGCTGAGGATTCCCAGAGTGAGGCCCAGGCTAGGAAGGGTAAGGACTAGTAGCCACAGGTGCTGGCTAACCTGTTAACCAAGGCTGTGGTTAACCCAGGGTGGCCCACAATCTGCAGTACAAATGCAGAAGTTAGCCCCTGCCTTCCAGGAAGGAGACAGAACTGCAGGCACTCAAGGAGGAATAGGGCTCTGCCAGGCAGGGGCTCCTCCTAGGCAGGGGACCCTGGGCCCAGGCCCGTCAGCCAGACCTTGTCCAGGCACCAGAGCAAAGCATGGGGGCTATCTATAGCAGCCACAACCACAAGGCACTCACAGGACAACTGCCAGGGGCACCGTCAGCAGCAAGGACTCCGTGACTCAGATTAGAGAGGCCACCCTATCAACCTCACCAAGAGCACAAACAATCCACCTTGAGTGGAAAGCCCAGGATCAAGGCCACGGTGCCCAGCAGTGCCTCTGGCCTCTGAGTGCCTACCCCTAATCTCGAAAGGTGAAGAGGCCAATGGGAAAGCCACTGGAAGTCCTCAAGGGCTGAGGACCCTGTGGCCAGGTCAGGGAGGGGCACAGGAGGCAGCTCCATGCAAAGTTCACTCTAGAAACACCCCCAGCCTGTGGGCTTGGTGCACATGGAACAAGGCTGAGGCTGAGGGCAGCTCCATAGGAGAGTGCTTGCCTTGCAGGCTCAGCGCTGGGTCCCCACGCCAACCCCAGCTACACACACACACACACACACACACACACGCGCGCGCGCAAACGCCGGGTCAGGACAGGAAATGTCTCCAGTGTCCCCACGTCCGGCCAGTGGGACTGCGAGATCGAGGTGGCCAGCCCAGAGCCAGGCTTGGGCTCAAACTGTACCTGCTCCGCAGAGGCCGGAGGGTCGCCGGCCCGTGTGCATCCAGTCCCTCTTCATCCGCTGCAAGAGCCTCAGGGCCGTCATGGACACCTCGTGGTTCTTCTCCCCGAACTCCAGCAGGTGGGCAAAGCGCGGGATGTACAGGCAGGGGTCTGCAGCAGACAGACCTTCAGTGAGCACGCAGGTCAGAAACAGACAGACACACAGCTCGGGCCAGGCAACGCCCCTGAGCTGGAGTGTCCATTATCCAAGTCTCTGTGCTCCTGGCTCCCCAAGTGCCCCTGAGACTTGGCCTCTCTGGCCCTCAGCGGGAGCCCTGGGTTCACTGTACCAGAGCACAGTGCTGCCCTCCTGCACCAGGTGGGGGAGCTTCCATGCAGAGTGCAGTCATGCCCCAATGTGCCCTGATGCTCAGAGGGAGGGATGGGAAGAGAGCAGACAGGTGTGGGCTCCGCACACACCACCTTCTGAGAGCAGGACCCGCGGGGGCCGAGCAGGACTCTGGGGTATGGGCCTCATCAGAGTCTCCTCAGTGCCCCGCACAATGCTGGTGCTGGCAAGGAAATGGAGCTCGTGACAGGGACCTGACAATAACCAGAGCATCTGATCTCAGCCCACCAGCACTGAAAGAGCCACACGCGGAGGTTGTCCAGGGGAACCTTGCCAAAGAGAGGCCACAGCGAAGTCTGAGGAGGAGAGGCTGGGAGACAGCCACTCTGGCAGCAGGCAAGCACTGCCGATGGCAGCAGAGGAGGGCAGGGGCCCATCGTGGAGACATGCAGGCAGAGAAGGGACGCAGAAGCACGGCTCTTCCCCAAGACCACTGCCCTTCTCCCAGGCCTGCAGCTGACCTCTTCCATGTAAAGCTGAGCTCTGCTCCCTGAGACCCCATGAGGTCCTCTAAGGAACTCCATGGCCAAGAGAAAGACCAGCAAGAGCTGGGCACAGTGATGCCCCTGTCGCCCCGTCTCCTCAGGAAGCTGAGCCCAGCAGTGGATCAGCTACATCCCACACTGACGGTCTGCAGCTGTGACTACTGCCAGGTTGTGCCCAGGATCCCAGCAGCCCTCCCCAGGTACCCAATTCAGGCAACTGTGGACACCCCACCCCCTTTCCCAGGAGTGGGAGCAAAGGGCAGTCTGTGCAATCTGCCTGAGACCTTGAGACTACCTATCCAGGGTGAAACTCAGGTTTGAGTCCATAGCTACTGCATTTCCACCTTTTTTCCTTTGATTTTTGGTGACACAGTTGCTAAACATATTATTCGGAGAAAAATGAATGACCCTTCAAGATAATCAAGATTTGTAACTATTTTCAATAACATAAGCCATCAGAACTAGAGATCATTGATGTGCTGTAAGATCTGACCTGGGCGGGACTCCGATGTTAATCCTTGAAATGCTGCTTAAGAAATACGGTAAAAATTTCAAGACAAATAAGTCAGGACACCAGGGTAGGGCATGGGTCCTTCAACTAGAGGAGGAAGAAAACCATGTGAGATAAAACGACCCAGATGTGAACCACATGACGTCCACTAAATCCCTCATCAGCTTAGATGAAAACACACCAAAAACTACTGCAAAAAGATGAAGGGCCATGGACCCCCGCCATGATGCACCCAGGCAACTGGGCGACAGGCAAGTGGGCGTGGAGAGGGACAGAGGCAAGCGCTGTGCTCGCGGGTAAGATAGCTACACGTCCCTAAGCACAGGGACAGAGGAGTACCGCGAGCAAGCAGCACTGGAAACAGACTTCACGGCCACTCTGCCCCAGGTGCCTGTAAGGCTCTCCAGTGTGACTGCCTCGGGGACAAGGACTAATGTGGAACCAGACACACCATCATGGATTCCACTTAATAATCAGGGTTGGATCCTGTGCCCTACAGAGTGATCCTTTCCTCAGAGTCTGGAGCACTTACAAATGGCTGTGTACGAAAGAACAAAGAAACCCACATTTAAAACAGGTCAGAGAAGGCGACCTCAGAGGAGAAGCCGCTGACCACACTGCAACAAAACTGAGGACCAGCACCAGCCCCTGCCCACCGGGAAGCTAGGCAACCCTCCAGGCACCTGCCAGACCTAGGTGCTTTCAAGACTGAGGAGGAAACAGTGGAGAAAGTAAGCCAAGCAGTTAAATAGGAAGTCAAAAATTAACGAAGTAAATCCTTAAAGCTAGGCAAAAGGGGCTGGGCATGGTGGGACAGGCCTGTAATTCCAGGTACTAGGGAGGCTGAGGCAGGAGGATCACAAGTTCGAGGCCAGCCTAGACAACATAGTAAGACACTGTCTCAAAATAAAAAAGGAAAAAAGGGTGGCTGTGGATGTAGCTTTGTGATAGAGCACCCCTCAGTTCAATCACCAGACCACCAAAAAAAAAAAAAAAAAAAAAGTAGGAACAAAACTAATAAAGAAAACTAAGTAATAAATAAATAAAACCATAAAGACAAATTCATAGACTAACAGAACAAAACAGAGAGCCCAGAAATAAACCCTTGCATTTATGGTCAAAAGGTCTTTGAGGGTTGGGGATCTAGCTCAGTTGGAAAAGTGCTTGCTTTGCAATCACAAGGCCCTGGGTTCAATCTCCAGCTCTGCAAAAAAAGAAAAGAAAAAACAAAAAAAAGAAAGAAAAGAAAAAAGAAAAGATCTTTGAAAGATCTTTGACAAGGTGCTGAGAAGACAATGGGGGAAGGATAATCTCTTCAACACACAATGCAGGGAAAATTAGATTTCCACAGGCAGAATAGTGAAGATACACACTTATCTCACAACATGTACAAAGATTAACTCTACACAGATGAAAAGGACCAGGGATGCAGCTCAGTACAGTGCCTGCCTAGTATGTACAAGGCGCTGGGTCCCACCCAGCACTGCAAAATCAAAAATGAAAACAAGGGGCTATGGTTGTAGCTCAGTGGTAGAGCACTTGCCCAGCATGGGTGAGGCACTGGGTTCCATTCTCAGCACCACATACAAATAAATGAATAAGATAAAGGTCCATCAAAAACATTTTTTTAAAAGTTACATTGCTAAAAAGAAAAGAAAACAAAACAAATTAAACATCTGAGCAAAAAACCTGAAAGTATAAAACCCCTAAAAGAACATATCAGGCAAGTTCTACAGCATTGTTCTTCGCATGATTTCTTGGACATGGCACCAAGAACAGGGACCACACAGCAGAAAAAGGCAAACAGGACTACTTCAGCTTCCAAGGTTGCTGCACTGAGCAGAGGCATCTCTCACCAGATGTACGGAACAGGAGAAAGATGTTTGCAGACCATATACTTGATCAGGGTGAATACCCAGAATGTGGAAGGAACTCGAACACCTCAATAACAAGGGAAAACAAGCAAACTGATTAGAAGATGGGCAAAGGACTTGAGGTGACACTGCACCAAAGATATGCGGAAGGGCACACCTGTGATCCCAGCAACTCCGGAGGCTGAGGCAGGAGGATCCCAGGCTCAAGACCATGCTCAGCAATGCAGTGAGGCCCTGTCTCAAAATAAAAGACCTGGGATGCAGCTCAGTGGAGCGCACTCCTGGGTTCAGTCCCCAGACCAAAAACAACACACACACAAAGAACAAAAGAAGGAGCACATGGAAAGATGCTCAACAAAACTGACCACCAGGACAACACAAATCAAAACCACAAGATGCCACCTCACACCCTCAGCATGGCACCACCAAGAAGCAAGGCTGCAGCAAGTGTTGGCGAGGATGCAGAGAACCTGGGGGCTCTGCACACTGTTACTGTGAATGTCAAATGGTGCAGCCATGCAGGAAAAGCCATGGTGTCATCTCCCTCAAAAAACAACACAACTGGGCACAGTGGCCCAATTATCCAATGACTTGGAGACTGAGGCAGGAGTGTTGTGAGTTCCAGGCCAGCTCCAGCAACTTAGTGAGGCCCTGTTTGAAAATAAAAAATAAAAAGGGTTGGGGGTGTGGCTCAGTGGTTAAGCACCCTGGGTTCAGTCCCTGGCAGCAGAACGCAACACCAAACTAAACACAGTGCTACCATACGCCCTAGCATTTTACTTCTAGGTAGAAACCCCAAACTGAAGGCAGGGTCTCCCAGGGACATTCGTACTCATGTGGCTGCAGCAATATAAAACAGCAGTCTAAACATGGAAGCAACCCAAGAGCCCATCAGTGGATGACGGTAACACACACAGAACACCACTCAGCCTTAAAATGGAAAGACATTTTGACACACAACAACACTGGATGGACCTTTAGGATATCAGGCTCAGTGGAGTAAGCCAGACATAAAAAGTCAAATAATGTATAATCCCATTTACACCAGGTCCCTGGAATCATCAAACTCACAGAGACAGAAAGCAAAACCGGGGTCCTCAGGAGCTGGGAGGGGAAGCGGGAGGATCTGTTCAAAAGGGTTTCACCCTGTGGGGTGCTAAGTTCTCTGATGGACTGTGCAGCCATGTGCTCAGAGCTGGGGACACCACACTGCACTCCAGAGCTGCTGAGGCGCCAGGGTACGGGGCTCAGAGGTGAGGTACTTGCCTACCATGCACGTGGCCATGGACTGATTGCTTTTTTAAAAAAATATTTTGTTTTAGTTGTAGGTGCACACAATACCTTTATTTTTATGTGGAGCTGGGGTTCGAATCCAGGGCCTCACGCATGCTAGGTGAGAGTTCTATACAACTCCAGCCCATGGCCATGGATTTAGCACTGCAAAATCTTAAAATAAAAAGTTGGGAGCAAAATGTGTTTTCTCACAATAAAGAATAAATAAAATCTACTCTATAAGGACCAATAAATAACATACAAATCTCCACCAAGTATAATCAAGAAACATGTTTAGGGTTTATGAAAGGACTATAAAAGGACTGGATAGAGAGGTGGGAATTTTAGAAATCAAATAAATACTCTGCATGACATTACAATGCATTTAAGACTCAAAATGGAAGGAATGACTTTTTTACTGAAATGCGAGTTTTTAGATGTTCACGTCCCCCATTGCCCTCAGGTCAGAATGCTGTCCACCTCCCAGGCAGCTGTCAGCTCACTCTCACTGTGTCCACTGCATGAACCCACCACAATTCATTCACCCTTTCTGTTGATAGACATGTGGACTGTTTCCATTTTGGCCACTTGTATTTTTTGGTAAAAATTATTCATGGCCCTGAGAATGGATGGCTGGGACAGAACCGGACACAGTGTCGGCACACCACTGAGTAAGTGCTGACACTGTGAGAGGCTGCTGTGGTTCCTGTATGCAAGGTGGCACACGCACTTTTTCTCTTGGGATTTCCTGGACCAGCTTTCCAAAATGCCAGTTGTATGAGTGACACTTGCCCAGCAGAGTAAGGCCCGGATACTAACACTCACTGTCCTCCCAACACTTGGCATTCTCAGTCTCCTGAGCTCAGCCACCTGGGGGACTCAGGGGTCTTAGCCCTGCTAACTCACCATATGTGCCCCATCCATGGTTGACTTGCCTTCTGGGCAGTGTTTGTTCACATCTCTGCCCATTTTTAAATACTGGGTTGCTGGTCTTTCTTATCCTGACTTGCATTCTGGACAGTCCCTTGTTAGGAATAACTTCTGAAAACAAAGTGCTCCCAGCTGAGGAGGCTGAACACTCAGACAGATAACTATGGAAGAAACGGAAAACACACTCCGTTCGTTGGCCTGGGTGTGCCAGGTGTCACCAGCTACTGAGGCTCAGTACAGAGCTCCCATAAGCTGCATGAAGCATGCAGGAGACCCCCACCCGGGGCCTGAGAACATCTGCTGAGCACTACCAGCTGGAACCTCCCCAGGCAAGAGGTGGAATCACACCAGACAGTCCCAGAGGGCAGGAGTGTCCCCAGCAGCCCTGGCTGGGGGGTGCCTAAGACCAAGCCCCATTTCCCACCACTTGCTGAGGGTTCCTGAGCACATTACTAACTCCTCTGTGCCTGTTCCCTCAAGGACAATGACAATTCTGCCTCCTCCCTACACAGAGCACTCAGGGCAGAGTGGAAAGGGACATCAGATCAGCACGTTCAAACAAAGTAGAACGACTACTGACAATCTATTTTAAAAAACCATAAAGCACAAAAACAAAATTCATAACAAAATACAAATGGGCAATAAACACAAAACTGTGCTCGACTGTATTCATAATTAAAGAAATGCAAACGAAGACAATGGGATACAAATTCCCGCGAATTAACAATTAGACATAAAGTGGATTATTAGCAAGGCTGCGGGACCGCCGCACGTTCTGGAGGGGGCACAACAAACTGCTTGGGGCACGATGAGCTGGCAACCCCCGTCCCTAACAGCCCCCAAATAAACAGTCCTCTGAGATAGCACTTCACCACTGATATCTCCATAAAGCAAAAACAAGCAAACCACCACCAGCTTCCCTGAGAGGGGGTACCGAGGCACGGTCCCAGCTGGTTGCCTCGTAGCCCAGGGGAGCAAGAGAGGTGGCAACGTCCCGCGCCACCGCGTCCTCACCGAGGCGGGTGGAGGGCGGGGACTGCAGGGCGCGCCGGCAGCAAGTCGCAGCATGGCGGGGGACCTCCGGGCGTCGCCAAGCTGCTCAGAGT
>JAJEJO010004616.1:155634-176657 GCA_020662805.1 Glaucomys volans
GGCTGCAGCTGGACACATCCTCCCCAGGCCTGCCTTACTGCCCTGTGGCTCACGCAATTCTTTTCCACCCACAGTACGTCTTGGCCGTTGGCAGCTCTGTCTTCTATGCTATGTTCTATGGGGACCTTGCAGAGGTCAAGTCAGAAATCCACATTCCAGACGTGGAGCCTGCTGCGTTCCTGGTCTTGTTAAAGTAAGTGCTCCACTTGATTGGGTTGGAAGGATGGGGTGGTTCATTTTCGAAGATCCGGGAAGGGCATGTGCACAGGAACCCATAGGCTTGTCACCCAGGCCAGCCAGAGCAGGCCTCCTCCCCCGACGCAGGTCCCTGTCCTGCCCAGGTACATGTACAGTGACGAGATCGAGTTGGAGGCTGACACGGTGCTGGCCACTCTGTATGCTGCTAAGAAGTACATTGTGCCTGCGCTGGCAAAAGCCTGTGTCACCTTTCTGGAGACAAGCCTGGAAGCCAAAAATGCATGTGTCCTGCTGTCCCAGAGCCGACTGTTCGAGGAACCAGAGTTGACCCAGCGCTGCTGGGAGGTTATTGATGCACAGGCTGAGATGGCCCTTCGGTCTGAAGGCTTCTGTGAAATTGACCGGCAGACACTGGAGATCATTGTGACCCGTGAGGCCCTCAACACCAAGGAGGCAGTGGTCTTTGAAGCTGTCCTGAATTGGGCTGAGGCAGAGTGCAAAAGGCAGGGCCTGCCAGCCACCCCCCACAACAAGAGACACGTGTTGGGGCGAGCCCTCTATCTGGTTCGAATTCCAACCATGACTCTGGAGGAGTTTGCCAATGGTGCTGCCCAGTCGGACATCCTGACCCTGGAGGAGACCCACAACATCTTCCTGTGGTACACAGCTGCCAACAAGCCCCTCCTTGACTTTCCCCTGACCAAGAGGAAGGGCCTTGCTCCACAGAGGTGCCACCGCTTCCAGTCTTCTGCCTACCGCAGCAACCAGTGGCGGTACCGGGGGCGCTGTGACAGCATTCAGTTTGCCGTGGACAGAAGGGTGTTTATAGCGGGTCTGGGCTTGTATGGGTCCAGCTCTGGGAAGGCTGAGTATAGTGTAAAAATTGAACTCAAGCGGCTGGGGATGGTCCTGGCTCAGAACCTGACCAAGTTTGTGTCAGATGGATCCAGTAACACCTTCCCGGTCTGGTTTGAGCACCCAGTCCAGGTTGAGCAGGACACCTTCTACACGGCTAGTGCTGTCTTGGATGGCAGTGAGCTCAGCTACTTTGGGCAGGAAGGGATGACCGAAGTACAGTGTGGGAAGGTGGCCTTCCAGTTCCAGTGCTCTTCAGACAGCACCAATGGGACAGGGGTCCAGGGTGGGCAGATCCCAGAGCTCATCTTCTATGCCTGAGATCATGAGGGGTGTGGAGAGGGCGAGCCCCCAGTAAGTGCAGATGGTTGTGGGATGCTGTCCAGGGCCTGACACGGAACGGCTTCCCTTTCTATTCAGCCCAAGTGTGGGAAGCGGGCGCTTTGACCATGCTGCCGAACCTGGTGGCCGAGTCTCGGGTATCTCCTTTACGCTGGGGTGCACACCGCAGGCAAAGGGCAGACTGGGACTTGGTACAGGCCCTGGCCAAATCCCACAGTGGCACTCAGGCTTTGGATGCTTGGATGTTCCTCCCTTCCTTTTGGATTCCACAGGGCTCCAAGCTTACCTTGAGATCTTCCCTTTCAAATCCAAAACTACTGAAAATTCACTTAAAATAGTTCAACTATTTAAGTGGATTTTCACAATAAAGGTTTCACGAAATAAGAGCCAAGTGTAGATAAGTGACTGTAGGAGCTGTGAGCTGGGTTCACTCACACCGTTGGCCTGGTTGGGAGAAAGCCTGTGGTGCTGAGTAGTGCCAAATGCTTACCCAGGAAGCCCATGTCTGGGCTGGCTTCCCTTCTCTGGTTGTGACCAGGGTCCTGTAGGGCAACTCTGGCTATTTCTACTTCCCACAGCATTCCTAGCACCTTAGACAAACCCTCTGCAAGAGGCAGATTTGATGGTGGGCCACTGCTGCCCACTGCAGAGTATACCAGGGCAGAGCTGACTCCAGGCCCTGGCCTCTGTCCTCCCATGCCAGTACTCCATGGTACTTGCTTGACCTCCAAAGGGAGAGGCAGCCCCATGGGCAGTGCTGTGGCCTTTGGGACAGGGTGTGGGTTCAGCCCAGTGTGCATTTAACTGTCCCACTGGTCCAGCACCAGGGGTCCAGCCCTCTGCCCTGGCCCAGGTGGTGCCTCTTCATCATAAGAAGACAATGCCAGATGCTGACAGCAAGCCAAGGAAACCAGTCTCAGTAAAGAGAAAAGTGCTTAGAGAGCACCTGCCTCTCATTCTGTCTGTGAGAAGATTCTGCCTTCTTAAAGGCACCTGGTGGCCAGGTGCGTTCCTCAGACCCTGTTCAAACGAGACAGGCTCCCAACACGCAGCACCGTGTGCATTTTCCTCCATGTACACCTGGTCTACACTTGGCAGGCACGGTGGTGTGCCTTCAAGTTTTGCACCAGCAGCAAGGCCCAGCTGTGCTCCTGGCAGATTTGCACTTTCAGTGTGGCACCCCTCCCACTGTGCTGGGCACCCTGGCATGCTGGTTCCCAGAGGCCCTGCAGTTACCCGACCTGGCCCGGCATACCTATGGCTGGTGCGTTGATGCAGAGCTCCCTCGCCAAGAGCAGAAACGTCTTCCCCAGCACATACACGTTCACCTGTGGCAGCAAGAGCACAGCCAGAAATGCATTAGTGTTTAAGGAAATGCTTTTTTGTTTTCTTTCTGTCGTTTAAGAATCCACTCTCAGAGCCCCCAGCTGGCCAGTGGAGCGCCCCACCACCTATGCCAGGAGCTAGCTGTCTCCTTTGACTTCCAGTCATGGAGAACACCTTCCTCCTAGGGAGCTACCAGGGCTCCGCTCCATTGTCTTGCCAAGGACTACATCCTGCATCTGCTTAGAAAACCCGCCTGAAGGGTGCCTGTCGGTGTGACTAAGCAGTGTACACTGCACTTAGAATCGACCTGCTGTCAACAGACGGGCCAGCCACACCACATCCACCCCAGGCTTCCAGGGCCCAGCGATTCACCCTGGCCTTGGATTCCTTGTGGGATCCTGATCTGTTCCTCCACCGTTCCCACCTCAAGGTCTGCTGCCCTGATCTTACCCCAGCCATTGCTCTCTTCTTGCCACCGCAGGCAGGGCTGTCCTGAGGGCTGCCTGGTGGTGGTGGGAGCACCATCACTTGTCAGAAAAGCAGGCACCTGACTGCATATAGAACCTCCAAGTACTATTGGTGCTATGCTCAGCACCTGGGTGCAGCCAGGTTGCCCTGGGGAGCCCAGTGTTGACCAGAGGCATAGGCAGGCTATGGGAAGGAGAATTCTAAGTGGGGTCAGATGGGTGGGCCCAGCCTCCCAGGTTGGATAGCTTGAACAATAGGCAAGGCAAGGAAAGCCTAGTTCCCACCCTCGGCCCATGACTCCTATTCTCAGTCTTGTCCCTGGAACTCCCAGGCTTCACAGGACTCCCCAAAGAAATTCCTTGCTTGATCAAGCCCACTCCTGAAGAAGGACCCTTTTCCTGCACAAAGGTGATACCCACCCCAGGGGAGCTTACAAACTTCAAGGGCAAGACCAGGGTGCCTACATTAGAGGCAGGAACTGGAGGGAGTGCTTGGGACATGTCAGCTGAAGGAGCCTGTCCAGTTGGGAACGCCAGGGCATGGCTTCCACATCCAGGCAGAGGGTGACTGTTCACTGGTCACCTAAGGGCTGGTGGCTTGCAAAGTACCTTCTGAAAGAGCTCCACCATCTGCTTCCAAGGTCCAGGAGTTCCTGGGGTGTGTCCACCAAGCGGTGGTGCGAGGATGTGTGGCAAGTGTAAGTGTGCTTGACAGTGCGGGTACACATGTCCGATGTGAGTACGTGCACACACAGTATGGGGGGTATGCACACGCACAGCATGTCCAAGTGTACTGGCAGCAGTATGGGCACACTCTCGACAAGAGGGTTCCTGCCCTTGTTCTGGACCGCACTTCCACCCTCTGTGAGGATGTCCAGGTCCCACTGGAAGGCTGATCTCTACCTGTCTATCTCATAATCCCAAATACACACAGGGCTGGTTAATGAGACCTGAGTGATACAGAAAAGGGTTCTCTGCAGGGGCTTCAGCTGGAAGTCAAAGATTTAAAAGCTATGTATGGCTAGGCATGGTGGCACACACTTGTAATCTCAGCTACTTAAGCTACTCAGAAGGCCGAGGCAGGAGGACTACAAGCTCAAGGACAGCCCAACAATTTAGCAAGACCCTGTCTCAAAACATAAGAAGAGCTGGGGGCTGGGGCCTGGGGTTAGCCATGCATGTATATATGCACACAGTTCTTCCCAGAGAGCCCTCTTCTCCATGTTGGTCTTGAAATCTGGGCTGAAACAATCCTTGGGGAAAACAGATGCATATCACCACACCTGATTCTAGAGATCCTGCTGAGTACGGGTTATTAGAAACTGTCCCACTAACAAGTCTTCACAGTTCACTCTCCTGTACTTGTGACTGATGGCCACTCCACAGGGTAGACCAGGCTGGACACAGCTGACTGGCCCTCCCATTCCTCTCCCAGGCTGGCAGTGGCATTTTGCATGCAGACCACTCTTGTGGGCCTTGGCTCCACCTCAGGGGCAGACCCTTTGTCTGCCATGGGAAGGGATCCAGACGTCTTCCTCATGGGTCCACAGGACGACCCAGGGAACATGTGCCAGGTGGGCCCCAGAGTGCTTCCTGCATAGGAACACCAGGTCTTCACACAGTCCCACCCAAAGGGTCACTGACCTTCAGCTCTACACTAGGGAGAGGTTTTACCTTTAGGATGCATATGAATCAAGAACTAAAATGACATCTAAACTCAAGGTGGTTTTTAACGTCAGCCCTTGCCAGAGGTGAATCCTCTCAGTGAGATCCCCATTGACCCAGGCAAGTACAAATATATCTGTTCCTTGAATGCCAGTCCCATCTTGGCCCCTGGGGGCAGGAGAATCTCAGAGAAACAAAGGTACCTGTGGACCCCTCTAGCCAAGGGCCCACCCACCTTGCCAGCCTCCTCCTGCTGGCCCCTCGCACCAACCAAGCTGCCACATGGCCCAACTTCCTGCAGGTGCCAGACCTTGCACTTGGCTTTGCCTGTGAGATGTTAAAGGTCAAATAGTATTGTGTCCACCCTGACCATGTGATTCCCTGGCCTGCACAGGGACCTCAGCCCTCACCACCCACCTTCTGTCCAAGCAGGCTGGCAGTTTTCCCCGCTCACAGGCTGTGAAGCCAAGGCCAACAGGCACACCTACTGCATTCAAGCAGTGCCCAAGTCATGTCTGTAGCTGGCCCTGGTGGCCATCTCTCCTACTAGGAAGTCACCAGGGTGGAGACAGGGACATGGCCTTGCCCTAATCTGAGCAGAGTGCGTTTGAAATGTGCAGTCACTGGATCATCCCAATTCCAACAGCTTATTTTTAGTTTTACCACACAATATTTCAGCAGTAGCTGCTGAGAGATGCCATTTATAAAGACAGCTGGGAGGACAAAAATACAAAGCGCCATCTGACCCAGGTGGAGTGAAACTGCTGATCGCTGCACTGAGGCCCTTGTACCAGAGGGCGCAGCCTGGCCTACAGGCTCTTGGGACCCTTGGGACACCCACATCTGGACAGAAGCCATCTCTTTAATGTGGCATCTGTACAGTGCCATTGGCTTCACTGTTGGTGGCATCAGCAGTGATCACCATGGGCCTGAGGACCCTGCCATAATCCAGGTCATGGACTGAGGGCCTGAGTTGGTCCCCAGCCAGATCCAGAAATCCATCAGTGGGGACACAGTGTGGGGTCCTGATGCCTGCCCACACTGTGAGTATCCCTGGGAGGGTCTTCCCACAATGTTCATTTGTTTGGAAACAAGCAATCCAACAAAACTTGCTTTCTCTGAGCCCAGAAAGTGCACATGACTCTTTCAGTTTGGGATTTTTCCATAGTTTAAGACACATACATGGGGCCCCAATTTTTTCTTTGTTTTTAAGGAATCTCCGTTTCCTAAGACCAAAGTTCACATGGTTCTCTCCAGTGGTTCTCGTGCTCAGTCATCTGGGCCCTGAACAGCACCAGGACAGCACTGTGGCCCCCTCCCACCCCTGGAGAGCCAGTCTGCAGCCCTGCACCTCTCAGCCCTGCAGGTGGAGGCTTCCTGCTGCACAGGCACACAGAGGCCTCCAGGCATGTGGGGTGCAGGGTGCCCCTCGCCCTGCAGTGGGGAAAGCATCTACCTGGAGCAGGTCACTGAGGTCCAGGAGCATGTCTGCAGCCAGTGTTAAGGAGCATCTTCTCGGAACCTATGGGAACTGCACCCCCAGGAGCCAAGCCTTGTCTGCCACACCTAAGCCCAGCACCTGATCAGACCTTACAACAGCCAGGTGCCCAGCAAGGACAAATGGCCAGAGGAGGGGTGTGGAGCCAGATCAGGGGAACCAGGAATGGGAGGGCACAGGGCCTTCAAGGAGCAGCACATTCAGGTGTCCACCACCTGAGCTCCACTCCTCAAGCACTTGCTGAGTGCCTGCCAGGTGCCAAGCAGTGCCCTGTACCAGTACTACAGACTTCTGGGCGGTGGGCACAGTCTGGGGATGTAGTTCAGGGGTAAACTAGGTTTAACAGGTACAAGGCCCTGGGTTCCATCCCCAGCACCACATAAGAAAGTAAGGCCATTCAGTGCTGCTGTCTGTTCAAGAAATAGCTTTAAAACAAAACAACAACAACAAAAACCCTCAGGGTGCTGAGTCTAGCCCAGAGCAGCTGTTCACAGAAAAGTCCTGGGGACTCAGGTAAGCAAGGGAGGACCCAACACCACCATTCCCAGGTCCCAGGAGATGAAAACCACATGCCTCAGGATGGAGGAGTGGGACCACCACCTGCCCAAAGAGGAGGACAGCCCAGCACCCACACTTCTGCTCTGAATCCCAGCCCAGTCCACAGCGCCATCTAGAGCAGAACCCAGGATGCTGCAACTGGGCAAAGGTCCTAGCACCCCGCAACCCGCCCTGCACTGGCTGTGCAGGCACCGTGAGGGGTACAGGGGCTGTGAACACCACGGCCTGCACAACACTGACACTCACTGTCTACACAGCCCTGAGGCCCACTGCCGGCACAACAATGATGCTGTCTACACAACACTGGTGCAACTATCTACACAATCCTGACACGCACTGTCTATACAACCACAGCCCCTGCTCTCTAGCACCATGCCTGGGGGGCATTGAGACTATCCTGCCCCTATTTTCCTGCAATGGCAACTAAAGCTAAGAACCACAATACCAAACTCAGCCGGCTCCTCTTCTGCTCGCCCGCACCACCACCACTCCTGGGGGTCAAACCAGAGGCACTCTCCACTAAGCTGCATTCCCAGGCTGGCCTCAAGCTGTGATCCTCCAGCCTCTGTCTCCAGTGCTGGGATTACAAGTGTGCACCACATCTGGCTCCCGCTCCTGCTCCAGCATAGGCCTAACCCCTCACCAGAAGGGGAAGCAAAACAGACTCTTGGGATACCTGATACCATTCTCCCCGACCCACACAATTAAACAGTGCAGCTGGCACAGGCTCCAAAACCAGGTCCCCTTGAGCACCCTGCACTCCGAAGAGCCTTGCAAAAGTATACAGCTGGGTGTAATGTTTAAGAATGTCAAAGAAGCAAGATTGGCATGCTGATAGAGCTTATCACCATGATCTCACCATGATTATCACCAGATCTCAGCGACCTGGGAGGCTAAGGCAGGAGGATTACAAGTTGAGGCCAGCCTGGGCAATGTAGCAAGACCATGTTTCAAAATAAAAAATAAAGTCAGGTGTGGTGGCGCACACCTGTAATCCCAGCACCTGGGAGACTGAGGCAGGAGGATCACGAGTCCAAAGCCAGCCTCAGCAAGGTCAAGGCACTAAGCAACTCAGTGAGACCCTGTCTCTAAATAAAATACAAAATAGGGCTGGGGATGTGGCTCAGTGGTCCAGTGCCCTGAGTTCAACCCCCGGTTCCAAAAAAATAAAAAATAAAAAGGACTGGATGTAGCTCAGTAGCAAAATGCCCCTGGGTTCAATCCCCAGTACCAAAAAAAGAATATGAAAGAGAAGTAGGGTTATGACTTGGAGCCTCCATTCCCAGTTTTCTGAAACAGGACCTGGTGGGCAGAGAGGGCATCCTTAGACCCACAACAGCCTGAGCCAGGCTCTGAGACATCCGGAACACAGTCTGGGCTAGGTCAGTCTCCCCAGAGCACAGGCAGCTCCAGTGCCCACACACAGGCCTCAGGAGGACCCACTGCCAGGTTGTGAACAGCCCTGCCCCTGCACACTGCACAGGGTCCCCTTCCTGACAGTCCCGAGCCGCAATGGAAAGCAGGTGTCTAGGACAGTGTGACAACCGATGTGGGCCCTGCTGGTGCTCCTCCCTAGCCCACGCTGCATCTCCACAGAAGGGCCAGTGCCTCAGATCCAAGGGTGCAGCTGGGCTACGGCAACCTACCACAAGGCTCTCCTTTGCATAATCGAGCACATCACCATTAATGCGACATCTGTGACATGCCTTCTCAAAGCCTCTGCACTGAGCAATGAACCTCCTTCCACGTGGCCAGGCCACCAGGTTCAGAGATGCCAGCACACGCCCTTCCTGGCCCCATCCCACAGCCTGTGCCAACACTGCTGCCTGCGGGAGAAGTGCAGGAAGGACCCAGACCAGACCCCACTCAGCTGCATGCCACCAGCTGGCGCGGGGCCCTCCTCCACTGGCCACTGGGGAGGCAGGGAGCTCAGGGTGCAGTTACGAGGCCCATTCTGTGCCCACTCCCTCCGGACCCTCAGGCGGTCCCAGAGTTGACCCAGTCACCTGTTTGGTGGTTGCCATGACACTCACTCCCTGAGGGCCCTGAGTCACCACACCGAGCACACACGTACTTTGCAGCTGGGGCATCACTTCGACGCCCAGGCCAGCCATGGCTCAGTCTGGCAGATGCTGCCTCCTGTCAAGAAAAACTGAGAGCCGGGAGAGCCGGAGATGTGGCTGGTTCTGCCTTGTCCTCAGGGCAGCACGCCACCAGCAAGAGCAGCAGCCTAGCATTCACACACTCTGTCTCACAGCACAGGGCAAGACAAAATCTGAAATTCAGGGACATCCAAATCAGCCAGACTCAAGGTTAAGTGAGTCACATGAGTCACCTGTGCACACAAACTCCTGCACAGCACTCGCCAACCCCTGGGCTGTTCAGGCACAAAGGCTGGACCCTGTAGAGCCACAGAGCCAGCTCTACAAGACGAAAAGGCGCAGAAGGATTTGTGCATTCAGAAAGAGTGCTGATGCTACCACAGCCCCAAGAGGCTGGCCAGCCACCTGGGGCAGTGTAAGAGGGGTCAAATTGCTTTGGGAGGAGAAATGCCCACTGCCTCCACTTTCCCAGACATGGACAAGACCAAACAAACAAAAACCAAGAGAAAACCAAGACAGAAAAACAGCCACAGAATATCTGAACACAGAATATCGAAGGCTCTTATGCAGCTGAGATAAGACTGAGAAATTCACCAAAGAAAGGAACTTCAAAACGAAGGGTCAAGGACAAGTAAGCGCTAAAATCACACATCTGAAGAAAGGAAGGTCTGACATACTCGTAACTCAAGTCCCAGAGAAGGGAGAGAGAGAGAGTGGGGCAGAAACCATGTTTGACAAGACACTACCAAAGACTTCCCAACAGACCAAAGATATCAAGGTACAAATTCCAGAAGATCTACAAATAACAACCTGGGTAAACAGAAAAACAAACCACATCTAGGTACAACAGAGTCTAGCCCCTGAAGTCAAAGACAAAGGGACTTCTTCCAAAGCAGGAGGTGATCAGAGACAGTGACCTTCAAAGTCCAAGAGGCCTTGCAGGTGACCTCACCATGAACAAAGTGAGGCAGAGGAAACAGCAACAGCATGAAACACTAAGAGAGCAGAGGGGACTTCCACACCCACTGAAAATAGTTTCAAAACTGAAGAAAAATAAAGGTTTTCCTTGCCAGCAGACATACTAAAAGTAACATCAAAGGGGGATTATTCAGAGGAAGGAAAGTAAGAGCAGGTCAAAGCACAGAAAGATGGGCAGGAAGGAAGAACCCTGGCAAGGGCCAACACTGGGTCAACCTGAAGGAAACCTAATAACCACAGCAGCAGCAGCGACCCTGACCCTAACGGGGCGGGGACTGCACTGCTGGGAAGCCAGCTCTCTCCCTCAGAAGACGCCATCTCCAGGGCAAGCACTAGGCGAACAGCCAAGGAACATCCACCGACGAGTTATCTGAAGGAGAAACAGGATAATAAAGATTTGATTACTGTTAAGAAGTGGTAAGAAAGGGACAGAAGAAGAATTGGTGCATTAGAAACAAAAAGATAACAGATTTAAACTAAATATACCCATATCACATTACATTTAAATGGATGAAATTCTCCAATTTAAAAAAAAAATTAATTAGACCAAGCCTTATGCAGCAGCTGTAACCCAAAGCGACTAGGGAGGTTAAGGCAGGAGGATCACAAGTTTGAGGCCACCATCAGCAACTTAGCAAGGCCCTAAGAAACTCAGCAAGATCCTGCCTCAAAATAAAAAATAAAAAGGGCTGGGGATGTGGCTCAGTGGTTAAGCACCCCTGGGTTCAGTACTCAGTACCAAAAATAAATTCAGCCAAAAAATACAACATATACTTACAAAAAACACATTCTGAGTATGTTAAGAAGGACTTATCCTAGTGCAAAATGGTGTAGGAACACTAACACCAAACAAGGCAGATTTAAGGGGTGATAGAGGGGCATCTTGTCATCTTAAGGATGTCCCCAAGAAGGCACACAATCCTGGATCTGT
The DNA here is from genome assembly GCA_020662805.1 of Glaucomys volans. Taxonomy (NCBI): domain Eukaryota; kingdom Metazoa; phylum Chordata; class Mammalia; order Rodentia; family Sciuridae; genus Glaucomys; species Glaucomys volans. The sequence continues at coordinate 166,555 of JAJEJO010004616.1, forward strand.
ACCTTCCTAACACAGCCTTGCACTATAATGGAACGTTGATGAGATCAAAGGAGAACTGGAGGCTCTCTCAGAACAGCCAGAGGTCAATGAGAACATGTAGCCTGGTGGACCAACTGGAGCCCAGGGCACTCAGGGACACTCACCAGCGGCAGACACATGCTCACGTTAGAAAAGAGCAAGGTAAAAATCAATAACCTCTGCATCTGTTTCAAGAAGCTGGAACAGTAAAAATTAAACCCAAGGAAAAGGGAAGGAAGGAAAGAGGTGCCGTCAAGCTGCAAGGCGTAAGTACGCAGCATAAGTTCTCTGCTGAGAGCGTGAGGAGACCCGGAACCTTGTGCACGCTGGAAAGAATCTAACAGGGCACCAGCCCACAGGAGCATCTGGTGCCACAGCACCACGAGCACACACAGCTCCGTCAAGTGAGAAGCCCAGAATAGCGATCGCAGAGGCACAAGACTGCATAAGACCAGTGGCTTTTTATTTTTTATTTAGAGATATGATCCCGCTAAGTTGCTTAGGGTCACACTAAGTTGCCCAGGCTGGCCCTAAACCCATGATCCTCCTGCCTCAGCCTCCTGAGCCACTGGGATTATAGGCATGCACCACTGGGCCAGGCCTGGGTTTCTTTTTGAGGTCAATTCTAAAATTGACATAACAATGGCTTCACAACCCTGTAAATGAACCAAAACCACTGAAATGTATGCTTTCATAGGTGAACAGTACACTGTGCGGATCACATCTCAACAGAACGCTTACAAAACAAGAAAAGACTAATTAAAAAAAAAACTGACGGCCCCTAGCAAGATGGACAAAGAAAGGAAGGCAAAATTCCCAGCATCTGGCATGAAAGAAGCAAGAGCTCTACAACTGTTACGGGCACGAGAAGAGCATCCGGGGCATCCAGAGTATCTCCAGGCAAGGTGGAACACGTGCCCGGCAAAGCTCGATTAAGCAAAGCAGAAAGGAGAAAAGACAGTCTGGTTAGTCCCGCCTATGGGAGAATGTGCATCCTGGGTGAGAACTTCCCACAAAGGAGACTGCAGGCCCAGACGGCAGCCGTGCCATTGGCTGGGTGGCACATGCTGCGTGATCCCAGCCATTCGGGAGGCTGAGGCAGGACTGCAGCACCAGGCCAGTCTGGGCAACCTGGCGAGGCCCTATCTCAAGATAACTAGGAAGAGTTGGGGGTGGCTCAGTGGTGGAGCAGCAGAGCAAACCCTGGGCTCTATCCCCAGCACCCCCAAAAATAAAAAGGAAATCTGTCATAGCCTGAACTGTCCAGACAGCAGGACACAGGGTGTGTCCCAGTACCTCTGAGGCCCTGCTCCTTTGAGATCAAGTGGACAGGGACAAGGACACCTCAATACAAGCCCGATGCATGACCTGGGCATCAGACACCGGCAGGGGAAGGTCAGCCACACACATGGGGGATGCATGACCAAAGCCAGGTTTGGTCTGGGTGACCTCTACAGGGTTGCTGTGACGTGAGGACAATTCAGGAGGCCTCCGTGGTCATTCCAAAATGCACATGAAGCATGTATGATAAGCTATCCTCCACAAGAAAATCTCTTGAAAAGCAAAAACGCAACATCTCTCACCGAGAAAGAGCCATTATATAACCCCAGCACCAACGACGGTGAAAACCAGAAAGCACCCCAGAGACTGGAAAGGCCCCTCGTCGTGTCTGTGCAACACCGCAGACAGTCACAGGCACACCAAGGACAAGAGGAGCAGATAACGGGTGCGTGGACTGCACAAGAGATAAAACTGGCTTGGTGACCAGCAGATACAATTGTTTTATTTTTAATTGACACAATTGTATACATAAAAACATATTCCAAAGTTCAAACAAGATTTAAGAACTGAATTCTGTAAGATTTCTAGATATGATATCCGTACACAAAATATCACTATGCTTTTATACGCCAGCATAGAGGACACCATTTGCATGCTCTCAAAACACCAAATAACAGGAATAAATCCAAGGAAGATGCCCAAGTCCTCCCCACTGTGGGAAACAGAAAGTCTGGTGCCTCATTCGTCCTTCACTAGGTCCAATAGCAGCCCTTCCCGTCTGCCACCCTGAGTGCAGGGCAGCACTGCGCTGGGTTCAAGAGATGAGCAGGTGGGAGACCTGCACAGTGCTTGTCAGCCAGGTTCCACAGCAGCCCTTCTGCAGAAGTGAAACTGGGCCCTGCCACCCACTTTCAAGCATGTGTTGGGTTTCGTGTGGCACATCTGTATTTCTAACACCACTGACAAGCCAGAACAAGGTGCTGGGCAGGGTGGTGCACCTGTAATCCCAGTCACTCAGGAGGCAGAGGCAGGAGGATCGTAAGTTTTAGGCCACCCTCAGCAACAGAGAAAGACCGTGCCTCAAGACAGGAGCTTTAAAAAGGGCTGGGGATGTGCTCAGTGGTACGGCACCTCCTCATACTTGCCTGGATTCAATCTCCTGGTGGGGAAAAACAAAAAAAGTAAAAACCCGGAAAAAAAATAAAGGAGATCTGACTGTTCAAATGAATTTCACTTCTCCCCAAGATCTATAAACCCCACTCAAACCCCCAGGTTTTCAGGGAAATAGATCCTCTGACTTCAAAATGCACACAGAGGAAAGAAGGGCCAGGAGTGGCCACAACAGTGGTGAGGCAGAGCAGGCTGCACCCCATGCTGCAGACACTGAGGCACCCTGTGCCACGGTCACTTTTGAAATAGTCTGGCATTGGCCTAAGCATGGGCACAGACCAAGAGAAGGGACCAGGCACTGGCTCCGGGTCACGCCTACTGGGGTTGAGACAACGAGGCAGGGAAAGGGTTAAGACAGCAGGCAGGAAACCTGGGCTCCTCCAGGTCAGGCCCCTGGGCAGTAGCACTGGAAACTGGGCACCAGCCAGGCCGTGTCCAGGTCAGGCTGACCCATGTACACAGGAAAACTGATTGTGAGACGTCTACTGTCGGGTACTCAGAACCCCAGGAAAAATGGGGCTCAGTAACCTGAGAGCCAGAGAGCATGGGAAGAGCAGTGGTCATGAGTGCCCAGCCAGGACAGGGTTGGGGCAGCTCCCTCAGCCCTGGAAGGCCAAATGAACCCCACGACAGCGCTCTCAGGAGCCCCTCCCTGGGGACACCCTGGGATCTTTGCCTGCCTGCTCTCTGCTCTCTTAGCAAGTCGCTACCATGCCCTCACCTGTGGGGTGGATGTCACACCTCAGGCTCCCAGGACCCAGGCCCGACCCCACACGCAGCACCCCTGTTGAGCAGAGGGACAGGAGGTTCTCTGCTGTGACTGGCATTGTGTCACCTGGACATCTGGGCAGGAAGAAGCCTCTTTCCTCAGGAGGCAAGGACTTCTTAAATGGGGTGCAAAGACATTAACTATAAAGGAAAAGACGAATAACTGGGCTTTGTTGGATTGAAGAACTTCTGTTCCTCAGAAGATGCCACTGAGGAACTGAAAGGCAATGAGTAGAAGGGTGTCTGTCCAGGATGTGTGAACACTGACATCTGTCTGTGTGCAATGGGGGACACTGTCACGTCAGCTCACTCCTGCCGCAAATGCTTGGCTCTGAGGGCTAACGCAGAACTGCAAGGCCACGGAGTGCGCACACAGTTATTGTCCATGGACACTGGCAGGCAGGATATGCTGGCCAGCAGGCTCAAAGACCTGAGCCCACAGCTGGGAGAGCCCGGGACACGCAGTCCTCCCGTGCTGGTCTTTGCAGGTGACAGAGTGAGCGCCATGCCTGAGGTGGGCTCCTCCCACAGCTACCAGCCATCGCTTCTCTTCTGTCCATGTAGAAAATGTAAACCCACCGTTCTTGAGAAGGTAGGCCTGGGAGCCTGGTGGCAGAGAGTGGGAGAGGTGGCACTGAAGCTTTCAGCTGACCCAGAGCTTGGGGCATTGGGAACTTGGCAGAAGCACAAGACCCTGATGTGCCCCAGGTCTGCTCTGGCATGCTCGGGTGTGGACACGCAGCCAGCCAGCTGCAGGGCTGAGTTCTGGGCAGGCCACACTGTCCACCATGCAGAGCCTGGACCTCGATCTCCCTCCCCCTTGGAGTCAGCCACTTAAACCACTGCCAGGGCCACTGCCTATCCTCACCATGCTGGCCTCCCAGGAAAGCATCTACACAGAGCTGGGCAACATCTAGACACAAACGCCAACACAAGTCACCTGCACAACAAAGGCAGAGGTGTCTCTGCACCCACGGTGCCTGTCACATCCAGGAGCCACCTGGGGGTAGGTCTAGACAGCAGGTCCTTGACAGCCCTGTACCCCTACTGACGCCCCCAGCCCACATGGAGGGAGAATCAGGGGCAGACTTGGGCCCAGGGTAAGCCTAGCCTGGTTGATCCATGAGTCTTGGCTCCCCTGGGGACCGGGAAGTGGTAGCAGGGGCCAGCAGGCTGTGGGAGCGGAGGGATGGGCCATGTGTGCAAGGCAAGATGAAAGGCAGGCGGGAAGGGAAGGAATGAGCTTGAAAGCCTGCATCCTGCCCTCGTTCTTCCTGAAAAAGAACTTCCTATGTCTCCCCATGGGCCCAGGTCCACTGCTGCCCATAGCCTGGATGGGATCACAAGAAAATCCCAAGGTGCCGCTCCAGGGCACCCCTATCCTGCACAAGAAGCTCACAGCACAGGACTCCCCAGGCCCCACTGATGGTGGTCAGGTGGTGGGTTGGGGTGGAAGGTGCTGCTGCCCCCTGGTTATGAGAAGCAGGCACCCCACTGGCAGTGTGAGAGGGCTGGGCAAGGAGAGCTGCCACCAGTGCAGGCTGGCCAGGGAAAGGGCCTGGCTTCATACACCCTCCCACAGTGCAACTCATGTGGAAGCAAAACGGGACTCAGAGGAGCTGAGACAGTCTGTGAGCCTAGCCAGATGGCCATGCTAGGGCAGCAGGAAGGGAGAAAGTAGTGACAGAGGACAAGCAGGCAGAGTGGGCAAGGGTGCTGCCACCAACCTGAAGAGGAACAGAGAGGCGTGTCACACCTGTCCCCCAGCGCCCCAAGCACTGCCAAGGGTGGGTAAACTGGGAAGTGAGAGGCAAGGCCACCAGACATGGCTTCTGGAGAGATGGCAGAGAGCAAGGCTGGAGGGCGGAGCCCCGCTAGGCCACCTGCAGCCCAGACAGGCTGGAGCACTGGCCTCACTCCAAAGCCCAGCCTGCGGCGCGATGTCGTCTTCGCGGGGTTGAGAGAAGCAACGTGCCCGGATGCACGCCCTCTTCAGGGGCTGCGCCTCACTTGCAGAGCTGTGACCGTCACCACTGCCACGGTTCACTCCGTCCTCAGCTCTGGCTCACAACACTCATGGTACAGATAAATGGCACCTGGCTGATCATTCATTGAGTAGACGCCTGGGACGGTCCCGCCTCTTGAGGGCTGTCCACACCAGGGTATGAGTGCTGTGTGGACACAGGCCTCCGTTTCTCAGGCCACACCTAGGAGTGGGCAGGCGGTAACTGGGAGCTTCAGGAGACGTGGCTCTCCACTGCACTGCACGTTGCTCCTCTCAACAGCAGCACCCAAGGCGCAGAGCCACACCTCATGCATGGGCCAGAGGACACCTGCCTGTCCTCCTTGTTATCGTCTCACTCTGAGCTCCTCATGTGCAGGGCAGTCAAGGATGCTCCTTTGGCACAGGACAAGAGGAGCACTGGGGTTGGCACACACATCCCTGGATCCTCCTAGGCTTCTGCAGGTGTCCATCTGCAGGTGTCCAGGCCACATGGGGGTCCTGCTCCCAAAGCTCTCCACAGTGGTGCTGCCGCTCCCGACTCCAGGTGGGGAGACTTCTCAATGCAGCATCCACAGAGGAGCTCAGACGGTGGAAGAGATGCGGGAACTTCTGCACAGGCAGGGCCATCATGTGGGCTGGGCTGGGCTCCTAAAGTGCGTGGGGGCTGTCTGGGTATTCACATCATCCATTAAAGCAATCACACTTTATACACTCTGGAGAGCGGTGACGTGGATCATGGTCTCTGACCGCCTCGTGGCTGCAGCTGCACTTATGCTGGGAACTTCCTGTGCAAGGTACAGGACAAGCCTGCCCAGGTGCAATGGTGACACCCTGCTTGAGGAGGTTCTGTGCAAGGCATGCAACAATCAGTCTTGACCCTGAGTTCAGACACCAGCTGCCAGGGATAGGGAATTATGAGCGCAACTAGACAGCTACAATTGCTTGCCAGGGCTTTGACCTTCAACACTGCCTGCTTTGAAGACACTTTCTAACAGAAACACTATAATAAACGTGCTGAGCTAGCTCTGGGTCACTGTTCCTCCATCAGAGGATGGTGTCCCACCTGGTCCCAGCCTTCTCTCTGTAAGTGTGTGCTTGTCTTTCTTGATCCCCCATTGTCCCTTGCCAGTTTCTAAGATCCGGCCATGCAGATTGCAGCAATACACTTGGGTGCTAAAATGATAAATTTCCAGCTTTTAAAGGGACATTTTAATGACAGATACTGAAAACTGTTGGGCGTGGTAGTACAAGCCTACGATCCTAACAACTCAGGAGGCTGAGGCAGGAGGTTTGCAGGTTCTAGGCCAGCCAGGGCAACTTATCAAGACAAAAAATAAAAAGACTGTGGATATAGCTCAGTGGCAGAGTGCCCCAGGGTTCAATCCCTAGTGCCAGGAAAAAAAAAGGATTCTGAAATTGAAGTTTGCCCAATCAGAAACAAGCCACAAGCCCACCAGCAGGGCATCTGGCGTACCAGCCTGCCCCTTACACAGACTTGGGGGCAGCCTCTGACAAACGGAGAGGAGCAGCCTCCTCCAAGTGGGAGAGAAGATGCCACCTGGAGAGCAGGCTGGGAAAGGCAGGCTCCTCAGAGCAGTGCAGAGCTCCTGGAAGCAAGACACATGGAGGCTGTCGGAAGGCAACACCTAGCCATCACCCAAAGCAAAACGAGGCGTGAGTGAAAGAGAGGGAGGCACGGCCACTGAGGCCCACAGCCAGGAGGCACAGCGAGCACAGGAAACAGAACCAGGAGACCTGAAGCAAGTCCAGGCCCAGAGGCGGCCAGAGGGAGGCCCCCACGGGCCATAGCCCTGACGACAAGCAGAAGACGCTGAGGCCTGCGGGATAAACACAACAGTCACACCACGAGCCAGGCTCGGCGACACCAGTGCAGGCTGGGAGTGCAGGACAGACCTGCAACTGACACTCTGCACTCCACCGTTTCCACATGCTCAGAGCCTCAGAAGATCCTTTCTCAGGGAGCCTTCAGAGAAGACACCCCACAAATGAGGAGGACGTGACCAGAGGGCCCAAGGAAAGAGAAGAAACTCCAAAAGGCACATGCATAGCAGACAGTGCGGGATGCCCTGGTTTCTTCAAGACCGACGCTCAGACTTCCCAATGCATGTGTGCATCAGAAGAGGTCAGGACTGGTGCCTGTGAAGTGCTGGAGAGGAACGAAGTGTGAGGGGCAGCACGGGGCCAGCAGACACTGCAGACTACCCCTCCCTCCTCCACCCTCAAATGGCAGGGATACCAAGCCCAGTCTGGCTACATCTACCTTGGCGGCAACACCCCTCCTCCTTAAACCAGAGGAGGACACCAAAAATGGCACCCAAGTACAAGTCAGTTCAAGATCAGAAGAAAATCCAGGGCATGGTTTCCAGGAGCCAGCAAAACCCTGGCTTCCCTGACGCAAGCTGTGACATAATGGGCACCTTGCGTCCCATTCCCTCAATCCACTGAAAGAAAGCCCAGGGTCAGCTGAGCCTGGCATCCGATGAGTGCCTGCCAGGTAACACGAGTACCGAGTTCTTGCAACGACCAAACCAATGTCTGAGAAATCAACTGAGAACCAAGATGGAGTCCCCTGAGGGGCTCCCTGAACAAAGGATACGTGGTGTGCCTTCTGTGCGGCAAACCAGGTAGAGGCAGGCAGCAATCACGTGCGCCATCTTCCGGCCACGGGTCAGGTGCTTGCTCACGGCCATCTTGAAGAAGTTGAAGGCTGTGTCCAGGCAGTGCTGGTTCAGCTGCAGCTGGCTCCCCAGGTGGTGGATGTGGCGCCTCCCTAGGACACAACACGAGTGACTTACCAAGATGCCGCCACGCAAAACAACTCTGGTTAAAAAGAAGCATCACATGACCACTTTAAACATTTAGGAGTAAGACTCAGATTTGCCCTTTTCCTTTGTGTGTATATGTCCATTCAATTTTTATGTATGGACAGTGAAAAGGGAATTTCCTATGGTTTTCACGAGGAGGGACATCCTGGTTTCAGCCCTGAGTGCTGGCTGTGAAGAGGCTGCATGTGCCTCTCCAGGAGGCTCTCTGGGCGCTGCACTGGTTCAGCCTGGTGCTACCTCCTGACTGCCTATGCCCCAGGTGGAAATGCCCCTTCTCCCACAGCCACGTGCTCAAGCACCATCTTCACCCCACCGCGCAGAGCAAGTCTAGTCCCTGACAGACTCTCCTCCGAGAGCTGGCTGCCTGACCAGCGGAGGGAGCAGAGGAAGGGACGGCCCAACAAGCAATCCCTCCACACTGCAAAGGGAGGACATGGCCAGCAGGTAGCACTGAGGGTCACAGGGCTCAGGGAGCTGCAATGGCGACAACCACGGCCACATACCTTTCTAAAGCGGAGCTTCCCTAAGAGCTATGGGCTGAGAGAGAGGGAATAGAGTACCGCCTCATGAGCAAGAAAAGCAGCAGGCTCCTGCTTATCCATGAAAACGCAGAGCCCAGAGGCCGGCAGCAGAGGGTCCTGAGGTCAGCCCTATGCAGGTCTCATACCTACAGTGTGGGCACCCAGAAGACGGATGGGTAGGGCGAGGTTAGCACAGCAAGAAGAACTGCCACCCCTGAGACCTCCAGTCCCACCAAGGTCTTCTGGTCCCCCAGACCACTCATCCTGGGACACCCCAGGCAGCCTCCGTTTGACTTACAGAAAGTTAAACACCAGCTGCCTGATTTCTCTGGTAAGGATGCAGCTTACCTTCACTAACAATGACAGTTGGCCAAAGGTGAGCCATACCCAGGAAAGGCACAACCGGGGCATGTGGCCTGGCAAGTCAGGGACGAGCCTCACACTGCCTCAGAGAGCTGTACCCTACTGAGACCCCGGACCCTTGAGCACTCCGGCTCAAAGGCCTGCAGTCGGGCTGAACTAACCCAGCAGTCTGGACCCTGCGCCCTGAGGCCTGGGCAGAGGCAAGGTTCTGACCAACTGAAAGGAGGACAGCAATTCTGACTGCCATCTCCCATCAGTATGCACATGCTCACAGGGGCACAAGTACAGACTGCCCCCCCACCGTGGCCCCTCAAGGCTCAGGGGTAAGCAGTCAGTGGGGGGTTTCTCCTCCACAGGCTCTTTCCCAGCATGGAGGGTCCTGATCCCCAAGATGCAGCCTCAGGAGGCTATGCCCTTATGAAAGGGACCTAGAGAGCCACCTGTCCCCCATCACCTCCCCCACGTGAGGAATCCAGTGAGAAGGCACCATTGGGAACCAGGAAGCAGCCCTGGCCAGATAGCGATTCTGCAGGTGCCCAGGTCTTGGACATCCAGCTTCCTGGGCTGCAGATCGGCACCTGTGCGGTCTAAGCCCTGGGCTGTGGTCTATTTGCTACAGACTCACTGAGCAGGATGCAGAACTGCTATAGTAAGCAACTTGTTAACATCTGTATGTGATATATTCAAATACTGAGAAGTTCCCACTTAAAGCCTACAATGCACAGAGTGGTGAAACCATCAGCACAATTCAGTACATTTCTCACCAACCCAAACAGAACAGCCTCGCCCATCGGCACCAACTCCTCACTCCACTCCTGACAAGGCTTTAATTCATGGACTCAGTAAACACCACTAGTAGACTAAGTCACAAGACCTAGGCATGTGCACTCTGTAAATGTAAAAAGATCCTGTAAGTAAACAATGCTGGTAAAACAGTCACCAGAACCTGCACGGTGGTGCACACCCAGCAACTGGAAGGCTGGGTCAGGAGTCCACAGGGCCAGCCTCAGCAGCTCAAAAAGGTCTGGGGTGCAGCTTGTGGCAGAGAGCCCTTGGGTTCAATGCCCAGTACAGAAAGATAGGAAGGAAGGAAGGAAGGAAGGAAGGAAGGAAGGAAGGAAGGAAGGAAGG
>JAJEJO010004616.1:176667-197875 GCA_020662805.1 Glaucomys volans
AGGAAGGAAGGAAGGAAGGAAGGAAGGAAGGAAGGAAGGAAGGAAGGGAGGGAGGGAAAAGGAAAAAAAGGAAAAGGAAAAGGAAGGAAGGGAAGGAAGGAAGGAAGGGAAAGAGAGAGAAAAAGAAAGAAGGAAAAGAAAGAGAGAGAAAGAAAGAAAGAAAGAGAGAGAGAGAGAGAAAGGAAGGAAGGAGGAAACAAAGAAAAAAGAAGGAAGGAAGGAAGGAGGGAGGAAGGAAAGAAAGAAAGAAAGAAAGAAAGATAAAACAAAATCAGTTACTAATAAAGTGCCACAGCCCACTCTCCTTAGGCCTCCTCCCAACAAATGAATTTTACAGTAAACTCACTAGCATACAGGTAGCTACCTTGAAACTCTGACACTTTGAAAAAATGAGGTCGCCCTCCCTGAGCCAGCAGCCAAGTGCCGCTCCAGAACTGCAGACCTCAGGCCCAGGACAGGAACCCCACGCCCCAGGCTTCCACTTCACCACCAAGCTCGCAGCCTCCATGGGAGCTTCAGGGGAGGCCCCAGGCAGGCTTGTAGACCCCACCACACCCTCTCCACTGCATCTGCAGGAAGTCCACAGAACCTGCAGACACAAAGGGCTCCGTTCAAGACCTGCATGTGCATGAATGTGCACTGACCACTGCGAACCCCAACACCTCAGGAAAAATTACCTTGACTGCAGGGCCATGCCCCAACTACCAGAGGAGACACCAATCCTCAGAAGCACATGAAGAGACAATTAACAAGACAGTCTTCTGGGTGGAGGTGCAGCCCAGAGTTGCAGTGCTTGCCAGGCACACGTGAAGCCCTGGACTCGGTCCCTAGCCCCGAACCCAAACCAAAAGACCCAATATGAGAAATTGAAAATATGATCATTAAGACATTTTTAACTAAAAAATAACAGATCAGGAGAATGGCACAGACAAAGGCCTGGGAGTGAACTGGGAGTTAGAGCAGGATCTTCTCAGGGAGGAACCAGATGCCACTTCAAAGCAGACAATGTAAAATTGACAGAAGAGACATCCTCCCGAAGAAGAATCGCAACTGAGAAGCTCCAGTGACTGAGGAGCTGAAGGGATGAGGAACAGGAAAGGCAGGTACCGTCCAGCCTCAGGTGGCTCCTGCCCTGTGCCCACGGCACCATGGGAACACGCCTCCAGGGTGATCAGCCGCCCTCCCAGCCCCAGTGCAGCACTGCATAACATCATTTCAAGGACAGAGGATGGAGGGCACCATCAGTCACTAAGCATGTGGCCAAAGCTGGCGTCACCAGAGGCAAGTCACACAGGCATCAGACCCCCTGATGTGGTCAGAAAAGGGCACCCCACAAATCCACAGCCCTGGGAAAGCATCAAACCCAAACAGCAACGTTCCACAAGTGCTTGACTAGGACTCCCAGTATGTTCAGGCCAGGAGGAAACAGAGAGAGAGCAGCCACAGATCAAGGGGGCCCCAAGGCTCACTCCAGCTCTGGCAGAAAACAGAAAGAAACACTCCCCCAACATGGGTTATAGCCAGAACAACCCTGATGGCTGAAGGCTGACAAAAATCCTAAGAAAATGACAGGCAGTGTCTTCCATTGCCTTGGCCCCCAAAGCTCTACATAAAAGATGACAACTCGATTCCAGCGGTGCACACCAACACTGCATCAGGAAGTGCAGCTGGGCGGGAGCCGGCCTCCATGCACAAGGCCCAGGTTCCTCTGCAGCACCACACCAGTAAAAAAGGTACAGAGGCCCAGAGGGTTTATTACTCCAGAAATGAAGGTGACTTCAAAAGCCACAATCAATGGAGTTCACCACATCAGCAAAATAAACAGAAAAACCACACACCATCTCCATAGGTACAAAGAAGACCATGGCAAAACAACATCACTCCTCACCGCAAACACTGAACACTTCACAACAGGGTCAGCAACGAGACGCTTCTACTCAATACTGTACGAGAGAGTCTAGAATATGGCATTAAAAGGTGTAACAAGCCATTGAAAGTAAGCAAGAATAAAGGTGGAAAGGAAGAAATACACTGTCTGTTCACAGACCACATACTGGTTAGTGCAGAAGACGTTAACAGGTCAGTGGAGCCAGCCTCCACAATCTGACCTACAGATTCAACGTCATCCCAACCAAAATCTGGGTGGGTTTTCTTTGAGAAATCAACAAGCTGATTCTAAAATTGATGTAGAAATGCAAATTAGCAGAAATAGCCAAAACAATGCCAAAGAACAGCAGGAGCCAAAGCCCGGGAACCTGAGGACACAGCAGAGGCCATGGGGCCGACAACCTAGGACCCGATGTCTCACAGAGTCTGCACACTCCCACACGAGGCCGAGACGGTGGAGCAGGGAGATGGTCTTACTGATGAGAGGGTGCTGGAGAACTGCGTCTGCACAGTCGGACTGTGGACTTCAGCCCAACTCACCACACACAGAAGACTGCTTTCAGATCTGTCAGAAACCTAAACATCAAACTTAAAACAATAAAACTTGGTGTGTGTGGGGGTGAGGGATGGAACTCAGGTCCTTGCACGTACTGGGGAAGCACCTGACCACGGAGCCACACTCCAGCTCAAAACTTAAGACAATGAAGCTTGGTGTAAACATAGAAAAATAAAATAAATCAATGAAGCTTCCAGATGAAAACACAGAGAGTGGCTTCAGACCTAAGGTAGATACAAAGTTCGTAAACAAGTCACCAAAGCCTTAACCATAAAAAACTGACTCATACTTAATTTATATTAATTATTTTTTTTTTTTTTTTTGGGGGTGGGTACAAAACCCAGGGTTTTGTGCTTGTGAGGCAGTCACTTTACCAACTGAGCAAAACCCCCAACCCAAAAAAAAAAAATTTTCAAAAAAAAAAAAAAAAGAAATTTAATTGTCTGTTCACCAAGATAACAAACTAAGGAGTGAAAAGAGAAGCTACAGAATCAAAATATGCACATGCAACAGAGGACTTGAGCCCAGAATAAAGGACTTCTACAAATAAGCAAGAAAATGACAACCTATTTTTTTTTTAATGTGCAAAAAACATGAACAGGTACTGCACACTGAGAGGACGTCCAGATGGCCAGAAAGCATAAGCAAAGGTAGTCAGTCAGACACAGGGTGCTCCATGCCCACCCTGCACTCCACACCCTACCTGCCGCGCCAGGGCCAGGCTCCCAGGTGCTGTGGAAAAGCGCCTAGCCTGTCCCATAGAGAGGAGCACACACGTACACACAACCAGACTCACCCACAGGCATGCTCCCAGGAGAAGCCAAAGAACTGCACAGGACAGCCAAAGAGGAAACCGCGAGACCCTCCCAAGGAAAACAAGACTAACTGTGGCATACTCATATCTAAAATACTACAGAGCAATGACAAAGCTACTTACACACTTAAAGTACATTCTAGAATGGCCAAAACTCAGAACACTGACAGCAGGAGCACTGCTGAGGCTCGGCGCCCTAGAAACACCCACTCATTGCTGGTGGGAATGCAACCACAGCAGCTCTGCTCGGAATCAAACTTGCTCTCTCCCCTGACGCAGCAATCGTACTCCGTGTGTCTGCCTGTGCACAGAAGCGTACAGCAACTTTACTCACGGCCACTAGGACGTGAAAGCAACTGAGGTGCCTGCAGCAGGTGATGGTGTGGCTCAGTGGTAGAAGCATGCTCAGCATGCTCATGAGCTCAGGTTTGAGCCCCAGCAGCCAAGGAAAAGAAAAACTGGGGTCTATCCAGACAGAGGAACATGGACAGGCTACCGAGCCACCACAAGACAAGGAAGAAACTGAGCACACATCCCCAAGTGAAAGGAGCCAGTCTGACGAGGCTGCATACCGCATGTCCAGCTCTATGCTCTTCTGGAAAAGGCAAAACTGGAGACAGCACCGAGTCTTGGTGGCCAGGAGCACGAACAGGGGAGCACAACGATCCCCAGGCAGGGCAGCTACCCCTGGACAGGATATGAGCCAAGCACATTGTCTAAGCCCACAGCATGTCCACATAAGAGTGACCCCGATGCAAACCATGGGCATCCATGGTAACGGGTGCACTCCTGTGGCAGGGGCAAGGCCAGGGTGGGAAGCTGTGCAAGTGGGGTAGGGAACAGGGGCATCTCTGTACTTCCTGCTCAACTTTTCTGTGAGCCTGAAACTCTGCTAACAGCCATCCCAGAGGGAAGACAATCCATTCAAACAGGTGGTCGGGATTCTCTTCCCCAGAACCCTACTCCAGCATCACATGGCACATGCCCAGAAAATTCAAAGTGGAGCCCAGGAGAGGGCACAGTGCAGGAGGCAAGTGAGGGGGACACAGCAGCCCTCTCAGCAGCAGGAGCAGCCATTCACTTACACCCATCTTTACTGTTTTTTAAGAAAAGCAATCAAGACTTAACAAAAACAGCAATATTTTAAAGCCAAATTCACAGATGTCAAACAAATCCACCAGGCTGGTGTTGGGCTACAATGTGAGCTGTGCTCCAACAGGGACGACAATCACTGAAAGAATGGTACCTCTGCTAACAAGTTAGGGTAGCCACTCCAAGAACCATCCTGCAGTGTACAACTTCCAGCTCACAGGGTGGGAGGTGAGGAGCACAGATAAGCAAAATAAAAAGACACATAAACCATGGTCAAAGAGCAAAGGGTAGCAAAGCATCTTACAAAGGAAGACAAACACAAAGAAGTGAGGCGGGCACAGTTGTACACATCTGTGATCCCAGCAGTTCAGGAGGCTGAGGCAGGAGGATGCAAGTTCAAAGCTGGCCTCAGCAACTTTGGGAGGCCCTAAGCACTTTAGCAAGACTCTGTCTCAAAATAATAAAATGAAAATGGCTGGGGATGTAGCTCAGTGATTAAGCGCCCCTGGATTCAAATCCCACCACTGGGGGGGGGAAAAAAAGTGAGAGGTAGGCAGAACCCCCAATGCATCAGAAATGCAGCCATCATAGGGGTCCAGAGTGCCCTTGGGCTTCTAGAGGCTTCTGGAGCACATGCTAAAATCTGCCCCATTAGACCCCTACCCAAGCTGCACAAGATGACACCAGAGAGATAAAGCTGACACGAACTTGCAGGAGCAGGAAAGGGCCCTGCTGTCAGGCAGAGACCAGGAGCAGGCCATCCACACCAGGCCCAGTGGGAAAGCAAGCTGGAGCAGGAGCACCTAACCAGGCAGGTGCGTGCGAAATGGGCATGAGACGTAGCCCCTGCTGTAGGCAACCACCCAGGACTTCAGGAGAAAGCCCCAGGGGGGGTGTCTCCAGAGGGTGACTGCTGAGGGCTCTTAGTACCAAATGGTGCAGGACTCCCATGAGAAGAATGTGCGCCAAGGGGTCCCTAAACCTGCCTGTCTCCTGCCTCCACTGACACGCATGGCTGGGGAGTCCACACACTGCATAGGTTTCCTACTTAAAGCAAGGCAAGTACTGGGGATTAGGCTCAGTTGGTAGAGTGCTTGCTTTGCAAGCACAGGGCCCTGGGTTCAATCCCCAGCAGTGTTAAAATAAACAAAATTTTTTTTTTAAAAGGCAAGGGTACTTGAAGGAGTGGTGTTTAGAAGTCAGACAGACTATCCTTCTGTTCAGGTTCTGATTTCATGGCTATGCACGTGTCTGCACTGAAGCCATTCTGCCCTCAGCTAGGTCTGGGTGTGGTGCTCTGATACACAGAGCAGGCTTCTGGAAATGCACATGCACTATTGGGAACAAAGTTAAAGTCAGAAGGAGCAAAAATGGAGATAATCAGGGCAAGGACCAGAAGCACGGGTGGGCCAAGCCAGAGTGGGTGAGAAGACCATGAGTGTTAATAGCAGCAAGGATCCCAATATATATACTCCAAAAATGCACAAATCCATGTGCAGGAGCACCACCAGAGCCAGGCAGGAGGCTCTCCTGTCCTCTGCTGTCAGCAAAACAGACCAAAGTCCACAAGGGTAAGCCCAGAGCACTGTTCCCTCCTCCTGCAGGAAAAGGACCCAAACTGACCATTAGCTGGGCCAAGGCGCAAGCCTCGAGGCCTCTGTTCAAAGACTGAAATCCTGCAGAACCTCATCTCTGGCCAGAGAATAATCAAACCAGAAGTCAAAAGGAAAAGAGCTAAATACCAGTCTATGCCTAAGTCCACAAGGCCAGAGCCGGTGGCACCATGGGAAGCTAATACACATCCCTGCTGGGAATGGCAGTCCTCAGCAACCCCCGCGCCCACCATGGCAACTGGCCAACATGGTTGGCCAAGGACTGGAAGAGACTATTCTCCAGGTTGTTAGAGACTGGCACTGCCATAAAACACAATGGAAATACTACTGCCAGGGCAAATTACTATGAACCTGCTGTTTCTACATTCATCTTGACTAAGACCAGGAACAAAGAGCTGTGGGCCCAACACCATCCAGGCACTTCCTTCTGAGCAGCCCTGACAGGGCCTGATGACAGGGGAGGGGACTCAAGGAGCAGTTCTTCCTAGAAGTGCAAGCAGCCCTGGCTTGGAGGGAGGCAGGCCATGGCAGGCCACAGGTCGGGGGAATGGGGTGGCGACACCATAGCACTTGAGGTAGCAGCCAGCCTGTCTGCCCCCATCTTCATCCCAGCATGAGACTCCACCTCCTGGCCCCACCCACTGTCAGCAACATCCACAACGGCAATACCATTCTGTAGGGTCTGTGCTCTGGATTCCTTCCCCAGGTTCACATGGAAGCCACCGCCCAGGGTTGGGGTCTTGCCAGCACCTGGAAACAGAAGAGACAGGTTAGCCAGAGCCTGATGGAGAAGACCCATTGCCCCTTCACTGCATGCAGAACAAAGCATGGTCCAGCATTTGTGCAGGGTAGGGACACAGGCAAGCAGAGAGACCCCGCTGCTCCGCTAGCTGACAGGCATGGCTTCAACCCAGAGGCCCCGAGCATGGCCCATACCTATTTGCATGTTCCAACCATGTTCCTAACACAATATGTATCCCAGTGAACTTGTGGCCTCTAGCTGCTGGGTGAGCAAAGCACTGTCCCCTTGCAGCCTGGGGTGCCTGCACGGTGTGGGCCACGCCTCTGTGTCTCTCTCCACAGCCCTCAAACATGCCCAGGCCAGTCATCTGCAGATGCTACACCAGCATGTGACTGCCCGCTAAACTGCAGCCTCCTGGAGCTCAGGGATCATATCTTGAGTGGGCCAGAGCTGCTAAGCTTTTACCCACTTGTACGCCACCCTCCCACAGAGTACAACAGTCTAGGAGAGCACCAGTGTTCAGTGTGGTCACAGCCAACTGAGCAAGCCCAGGACATCTCTGCAGGGCTCTGGGATTAGGACTTGGGCCACAGTACCCTTTGAAAACATTGGGTGTACATATGGATGGTCAACCAGACCAAATATCCCACGGGAAACTGGGTCTTCTGATGTATGCATGCTGAAGTAAGGAAGCCAGGTAGTGTGAGCACAGGAGCGGGGCTAGAACGTGCCTCTCACCCCACATGAGTTAGCCCTGTGGCAGCACTGGGGCCAGTACACGTACAACAAAGCACTGACACGGGGACTCGAGGCTTCTATAGTTAGCCTCAGCCAAGCAGGGAAACTGAGCACACAGGGCCTGTCAGGGACACAAGTGAGAAAAAATGGCAATGCAGAAGTGACAAGGAGATCCATCACCCAAGCCTGGGACAGGCCCTCTGCAAAAGGCACAGGGGTGGCCAGCTGCACCACAGGGACTCGGCGCCAGCCACAGTGCAGCACAGCACAAGCTTAGCATCCAGCTTGTCTGTGACACCCTGATAAAGACCAGCAACGGACTCTCAGGTTCAGATGGAATCAAGGAGGAACCAGAGGCAGCAAGAAAACCAAGCCATGCAAGTCTCCAGCCGCCAGCAGGGACACAGGGCCAGACTCTTCAGTAAGGGAATGAGGGACAGCCCCAAGTAAGAGCAGGCAGCCCTCTCCAACAAAGTACAGAAATGTTCTGACTGCCACAACCCAGAGCCGTCCTGCCCAAACGAGTCAACACAGACCCCACAAGAGCTGAGTGCCGAGTGCCTGGGCTCGGGAGCCCTGACACAGAGACCCAGGGAAGGACAAGGGGTGGCCTGTCTGGCTGTGCAACCAACGTATCAACTTGGTTCTGTAGGAATCCAACACAGATCTCAGTCTCTGCGTTCCCTAACTTTTTGTGTTTTGTGATGGTGTTTTTTAAACTCTAGAATTTTTACATTTGAAATCTTTCAGAAAAAGGAAACCCACAGTTATCTGCAGGTCATCTGTAGGCCATAACACACCTCAGCACGCATGCTTCCAGAACACACGCCCTGCAACCTTTATGTTAAAAAAAAAAGGCCCTGTTGCTCTAATGTAAATGAACAAGTGCTCTTTTTAATTTTTTATACATATTTTTAGTTGTTGATAGACTTTTTTTTTTTTTTTAATACATAGTGCTGAGAATTGAACCCAGTACCTCACACATGCTAGGCAAGCACCCTACCACTGAGCCACAACCCCAGCCCCGGACATGTGCTTTTAATAAAAGTCAAGTAATACTGCATTCCTTAGGAAAAGACGCTGATCATCAGTCAGGGCGGTGCAGCCTGCAATCCCAGCTACTTAGGAGGCTGAGTCAGGAGGACTGCAAGTTCCAGGCCAGCCTCAGCAACTCAGTGAGAAAAGGGCTGGGGTGTGGCTCAGTGATAAAGCATCCCTGGGTTCAAGCTTAATATCCGAAAGAGAGAGAGAGAGAGAGAGAGAGAGAGAGAAAGGGAGTAGGGAAGGAAGAGGGGCAGTGGAGGGGAGGGGAGGGGAGGGTGAAAGGCAAGGTTGAAAAAGAAAAGGAAAGGAAGGAAAGGAAGAAAGGGAAGGGGGAGTGAGGGAGGGATGAAGGAGGGGGAAGGGAGGGTAAAGAAAAAGAAAAGGACACTGCCCTTCCAGGGGCAGGGATTGGTGGTCTCCATTCTTGCCACCTGTTCCTTCTCAGGGCAGCCAGGAGTCTCCTGACAGAACAGGACCCTGGACAGAAGCCGCATTGAGTACAAGGGTGACTTCAGCTCTGGCCCAGTGTCATGCCATCTCTTCGCTCCTCACCTTCTCACTCCAGTGCCACCCAAAGCACACCTGCAAAGCTGCCACTCCCTCGACCATGCCCACCAGCCTTCCACTTCCGACCCTTCGCCATGCCCCCTTCACCCTTGGGGCCCCCATGCCCCTGTCTCTTCCCAACACCCATCACCTGCCAGGCTGTGTGGGCCACATGGGCTCTGGGAGCTACCTCCCGACTGCTCAACCCCCGGACAAGCAGGCATACACAGTAGAGGTATGCACAGTGAGAAGCACACATGGCTGGTGTAAGAAGCACTTATTCAGCAAACCTCAGCATCTTAAGGCGCAGGGTCACACTTGGGCTTTCTTCTTTCATCTTTTGGGGAGGCCAAGTATGACCTCTGGCCCAAATTGCCAACCGTGAATGCACATCCTTCAAATACACTCTGCTTTTAAAACCCTTTGGAATTCCTACAAGTTTAACAAAAAATTCAGGCAGGAAGTACCACGGAGCCAGGCCTGGGTGAGAACGCCCCCTTGTGGACAGTGGGGGGTGACCTGGAATTGGAGTCCTCTCAAAGACCCCTTTGTGCAGCAAAGGGTGCTAAGGGTGCTCCCCAGGGCGGCCCACATGGGCAGATCACAGGTCAGCCACACCAACATCCTGGACCAGAGCAGGAAAGGGAGCCAAAAGACCGCCACACAGCTCCTCCTCTGTGCCTCTCAGGACTCTTCCAACATGGGAAAATGCTCATGAACCATGCCAGTGTCACTAGCCTAGAGTTCCTGCTGCTGCAGTGACACTCCTTTTAAGGGGAGACATCTATCAGAGACCACCCTGGGCAGTACCGCAGGGAGAGGAACTCAGCTGATCTTACTGCTGAACTTGTCACCAACGTGAGCGCCAAAGGAGGTGCCACGAGTCCACAGAGACCCCGAGTGCTGTGGATGAGGACCACGCAATGCCTGGAAACTCCCTAACAATGGCAAATGCAGAGATGACGGCGCATGAGAACACTGCAGGCGAGGTGCTGAAAGCAGCAGCAGCCAGCCCCCCTGAGGGCCACACCCCAAGAGCTCATCTCCTGTGATCACTGCCTGACCTGGAGACCAGGGAGTGTGGGGGGGCGAGGCCAACAAGTGGGCAGACTTCCCTCACCAGATGCCTCCAGGATGGAATGCAGCCTGCATTTCCCAAGAGCAGATGCCTTTGATCAGGACATGGCAGGACTCTCAACAGCCACAGAATACAGAGAGACCCCAAGTCTTTCACCCTGGGGACAGGACCCTGCCAGGCTGCCAGTCCCAACTCAGCTCACACATGTCACAGATGGAGGGCTGGACAGAGGCAACCTTCCTGGGGCAAGAGTGGCTCTACCTCCTGGGCCCTCTCCACGGCCGGAGCAGCAAGCCTTTCCCAATCCCAGCAGCGGAGCATCTGTCACAAAAGGGCCAAGGGAAAAGCACCAGCACTCACAGACACCTTGCTGCAAAGCACAGTGTGCAGTCACTGAAAGTTCTGATTGCAGGGCTTCATGGAGCCTCGCCTCGCATGTGTGAGGCCCTCGGTTCCATCCCCAGCTCCACAAAAAATTTATGATTATGGGAATCACAGAGATGCTCCCAACCCACCCCCATGTGTTCTGGTGATAGAGAAGGTTTGCTGCTCCCAGCAGAGAGGGAAGAGGGCCCCAAGGAGGCAGCAGGAGTCACGGTTGCCCAGTGTAGGAGACATCCTCAGAAATGACCACACTAGCAGGAACGAGTGCGCCTCCACCCGGTGACAGAAGCAGGCCTCAGAGCACGCACAGCACAGGACACTGGGGTGTGTGCTTCTGGGAAGTCCTATTTTGCCACATAATCCTTACACGTGGGAGTGAGCACAGACCCAGACCCGCAGTTCTGACGCCCTCCCCCACTTTGCACAGGCTGTGGATCTCCTGTGACAGGTCCTTCATCCTACCTGACAGTTACATATTCCAGAGGAGGCTGCGAAGTGTCCAGCCTAGTTCTCAATAAGCAACAACACTCAGGAAGGACAGTGGCCTGAGACCTAGGAAACAGCCATTCAGTGGGAAAGCTCAGTTTTCAGGATGAGGCTAGAGGAAGGATGAACTGGGCAAGGGGCTCTGGGGTCCCGCTCACATGCTGGACACTGAGAAGTCACCAGTTTCTGTGACTGTGCAATCACACAGATGGGGAAGGGGGGTTGCCAGGTGGGCACCTGGGAGATGCAGTGAATGCCCTGAGCAGCCAATGCCCTCCCACTCTGACCCAGCCATACCACCCCCACTCCCTGGGGCTAAGAACCACAGCCCCACAGCCTGGCCCCAAGAGCCTCCCCAAGAGCCTCAACCACTGGTTGCTGGGGCTGCCTCTCCCTGGAGAGGCATTCTGGTGCCTCCTAAGAGCCTGTCTGACCTTCTGCTCAAGGCCCCTATGAGATTTCCCAGTAGGCATATGTGGGAGCTCACCCCAGATTTGCCCCACACCACATTCCCTGACCTCGAGGGACGTAGGAAGACCACACACTCTCACCAGGCCGTGGGGCCCCCTAGCACACTGTCTTCCCACAGAAGCCCTGTGTCTGCCACCACCAAGATTTGTTTTATTACTGCTGTTATCACCCCAGCAGCCATCAGTGTCCTGGCAACTGTGACAAGGCTACAGACAATACACCACAGAGCCACTGTTCCAGCAGCTAGAAGACTCCCTTGGGAAGTCACCCACAAAGAACAAAGACTGTGTGATGAGTGAAAGAGATCTCAGGAAGGAGAGAGTTGGAGAAAAAACCCAAACCCAAAGCCAGCTGGAAAGACAAAGAACACTAATAAACTTTGGGCAAGAAAGACAAAGAGAAAGAAGATACAAGACACCGACATTGGCAAAGGAAGAAGGATGTCACCACAGATCCTGCAGGCATCACAGGACATAGGGATGCCACCAATTACTCTAGACACATAAATTCAACAACTGGATCAACTGGCTCAAACTGTTAAGAGCAAATGACCAAAACCAGCCCACAGTGAAATGATCTAACCCTAACAACCAACTCTGAGGTCAGAGTGAACTTGTAACTGGAAACCTGCATATGAAGCCCTCGGGCCCAGATGGCTGCGCTGGTGAGTCTACCAAACACCTAAGAAGAAAACAATAGCAGTTCTGCACCATCCCTTCCAGAACACAAAGAGAGGGACCATCCCACCCATCCCGAGAGGCACAGCACCTTGACACAGAAAGCAGACAAGGACATTAAAGAAAACACAGGCCAATATCCCACATGAACACAGACAAAAGTCTTCAACAAACCATGAGCAAACTTAACCCAGAAACACATAAAAAGAATAATATCCCATAACCAAGTTACCCCAGGAACTCAAGGCAGGTTCAATGTTCAAAAGTCAAGGGCTGAGGGTCTAGCTCAGTGGAAGAGCACTTACTTAAAACACCCACAGTGCTCTGGGTTCCAATCTCAGCACAACAAAAATAAATAAATCAGAGACTGGACGTAGAGGCTCACATCTGTAATCCCAGTGGCTTGGGAGGCTGAGGCAGAAGGATTGTGAATTCAAAACTAGCCTCAGCAACTTAGTGGCGCCCTAAGCAACTCTATTAAAAAAATTTTTTTTAAAAGGCTGGGGATGTGGCTCAGTGGGTAAGCACCCCTGGGTTTAATCCCTAGTACCAAAATAAATAAATACATTTTTAAAATGAAAAAAAATTTGGTCGCTCTGACAGATAAAAGAAAAACATGTGACAGTATCAATTGTTGCAGAAAAAGCATCTGACAAAAAAAACATCTAGCGCTCAGGTTGTGGCTCAGTGGTAGAGCATCTGCCAAACACGTGTGAGGCACTGGGTTCTATCCTCAGTACCACATATAAATAAATAAAATAAAGGTCCATTAACATCTAAAACAAATATTTTTTAGAAATTCAACATCTACTCATTTTAAAAAAACTCAGCAAACTAGGAGTAGAATGGGAACGTCAACTTTACTGATAAAATATAGAAAATCAAAAACTTATAGTGAGCATCCCACTGAACAGAAGAAACAATGCTTCCTGCTAAGATCAGAACAAGGTAAAATGTCTCTTGTAAGGCATAACAAGAGAAACAAAAAGAAGAAACATAAGTCTATGTTTATGTTGCCTAAACATAATTATGCACTCAGAAAATCCCAGGGAGTCCATAAGAACCCAGAACAAGTAAGCTAAGCAAGGTTACCGAACAGGCCAACACACAGTAGGATGATCAATCATCCTACTGTATCGGCCTGCGGGTGTAGCTCAGTGGGAGAGCTCTTTCCTAAAACGCAAGAGGCCCTGGATTTGCCTATGATGATGATGATGAGGAGGAGGAGGAGGAGGAGGAAGAGGAGGAGAAGGAAGGAAGGAAGGAAAATCAACCATATTTCTAAACACTATCTTAACTGTATTTCACACTACTATCAACAAATCAATGCAAAGTATATTAAAAGAAATCCTATTCATGCCTGCTGGGCACCCTGGCGCATGCCTGTAATCCCAGTGGCTTGGCAGGCTGAGACAGGAGGTTCACAAGTTCAAAGCCAGCCTCAACAAGAGTGAGGAGCTAAGCAACTCAGTGAGACTCTGTCTCTAAAGAATATATAAAATAAGGATGGAGATGTGGCTCATTGGCTGAGTGCCCTGATTTCAATTTCCAGTATCCAAAAAAATAAAAAATAAAGAAATCCCATTCACACCTCCAAACATATCTTAGGAATATGTCTAATAAATGTAGAGAAGCTATGAGACCAGGAAAGGCTGATGGAAGATTCCAAAGAAAACTTAAATGGAGAGACATGTGTTCACCGACTGGAAGACTTAAGACAGTAAAAAATGTCATATCCCCCTACATTTATCAAAAGATTTTATGCAATTCTCTTAAAAACTCAAGCAGGACTTTTGCAGATATATACAAACCTGTAAAAACAAAGGAAAAGGGAAAATAACTACAAAAGGACAAATTTTGAAAAGGAAGAACAAAGTTAGAGGACACGCAATAACTGATTTCAAGACAAGGTAAAACATCAATAAAATGAGGTCCAATACCCTGAGTTTAAGCCCCAGTACCTGAGTTTAATCCCCAATACTACCAAAAATAAACAAACACACAATAAAGGAAATAGTGTGGTGGTAACAATGGAAATAGCACAGAACAGAGCCCAGAAAAAGACACACGTGGAAGGGACCAGGGATCTGTGCCAAAGGAGCAAAAGCAGCCGGATGAAGAAAGGGCGGGTGGTCAACATATGCTGCAGAAGGTGAGAAATCCAGACAGAAAGTGAACCTCAACCCACACATCACACCTTCTACAACGGTTAAGGCAAAATGGGGCAGAGATCTAAATGCAAACCCAAGGCTCAGCGGCTTAGCGTGCCTGAAGCTCTGTGTCCAGTCTCCAGCATGGAGAAAAATAAAAACACTACATAAAAGTAAATGCAAAACATTTTTTTAAAAAAGCAAACTTTTTGGAGACAAATATCCACCTTAGGGTTAGACAAAAATATCTTAGAGGGGACACCAAAACTAATCTAGAAACAAAGTATCAATCGGTGAGCATCAAAACCTGAACTCTGGAAAAAACGAACTTCGGCCGAGCAACTCACACACACAACCAAGGATGCCTAAGGGGACGGACGCGCCGAGTCCCAGGCTGGGGAGGGAAAAGAACGCGCCGAGCAGGCGGCGGACCGTCCCTCCCCGGACCCCTGCCCCTGTCCCAGCTTCTGCCCTGGACCCTGCCCCTGCCCCGATTCTGGCCCCGACCCCTGCCCTGGCCACTGCCTGGGCACCTGCACCGACTCCGGCCCTGGGCCTGGCTGGCCCTGCCCCGACCCCGCCCCGACCCCTGACCCACCGTCGAGCGACACGAACTGGCCCACGGCCGACGAGCCGCCGCCGCTGTTCTCCACGAACTGCACCTCGGACACGATGATGTTGTCCTCCAGCACCGAGCCGCAGCCAGTGCACACCGCGTCGCCGCGCGCCGCGTCCAGCTCGATGTCCGTGCCGCCGCAGCCGCGGCACACGCGGCCCGTCATGGTGCCGCCGCGGGGCCCGCCCCAGCCCCGGCCCCGGCCCGCCCGCGCCGCCCGCGCCGCCCGCCCTCAGCCCGCGGCCCTCAGCCCGCCAGGCCCGCCGCCCGAGTCCGTGCGCGCCGCACTCTCGCGAGGCCGCCGGCGCCGGTCCCGCCGATTCGCGGTGGCAGATTCGCCACGAGCGCCGGGCCGCACAGCCCGCAACGGCCAAGCCCGTGGGACCAGAACGGGCACCGGAGCCGCGGCCCGGACGAGGACTCGAACCGATGACCTCCGGGCGGGACGCGGCCGCCAGACTTCTACACCGCGGGCGAGCAGGCCTCCGAGGCGAGCTGCTAGCCGGCGGCCGGGCGGGGCGGGGCCCGAGGTGGGCGGGGCGCGAGGTGGGCGGGGCCGGGGCCGGCACCCCGAGCTGTGGGCGGGACTATTAGGTGGGTGGGCGGGGCCGGGGCGGTGAGCGGGGCTCCCGCGGTTAGTGGGACTTCTGAAGGGACTAGCTTGTGGGCGGGGCTTTGCGGGCGTGGTAGGCGGGGCCGTAGCGGTGAGCGCGACTTCGGACAGGACCAGTGCTGTGGGCGGGAGTGCTGGGCGTGGCCGGGCGGCGAGAGAGACCTCGGACAGGACGCGGGTGTGGTGTGGCCGGGGCTTCCGGGAGGGGTGGGCGGGCCCGGAGTGGTGATCGAACCTGGGACAGGCCCAGGAACTGTGGGCGGGCCGAGACTCGGTGGAGCGCTGGGCGGAGAGACTGACGGCGCCTGGAACGGCGGGCGGGACCGAGGAGCCGCCCTCTGGGCCCAGGCCGCCCAGGTCTAGCTGAGGACCCGGCCGGCCACCCTGCCTCGCGCTCTGCACGTCAGACCCTGTTGTCTGTGCCCTTCCCAGGACTCCCCACTGGGACAGTGACAATCTCGTTACGGTGGCCCCGTCCACGGTGGAACCTGAGCAAGAAGCTGCCTAGCTGCGCAGCCCTCAGACGTCTGCAGATGCTGCTCACAGTCGTCTGGCACCCAGGGATCTGAGAGGAAGCCTGAAAATAAGTGTGTGAGACCACATTTTGAAAACTCCAAACCTTGATTGTAGGCATGACAGGAACTCAAACTAAACCAGAAAAACATCCATTCCCAGAGACAGCAACATAGTCTTCACCAGTAACTTTGATCCCAATAGAAATGTCAACAGGATTTTTCAAAAAACTCGATAAGCTGATCCTAAAGTCATCTGGAAGAGAAAATCCTCAAGAATTGTCAAGAAAATTCAGAAAGAAGGAAGGCTGGTGGGGGCGCGGGAAAGAAAGTTCAAGTAGGAGAATTCCCGTTCTGTGTTTATTTATTTATTTATTTATTTGGAACCAGGGATTGAACTCAGGGACACTCGGCCACTGAGCCACATCTCCAGCCTTATTTTGTATTTTATTTAGAGACAGGGTCTCACTGAGTTGCTTAGGGCCTTGCCAAGTTGCTGAGGCTGGCTTTGAACTCGGGATCCTCCTGACTCAGCCTCCCAAGTCGCTTGGATTACAGGTGTGCGCCACCACGCCCGGCCGGTTCTGTATTTAAAAGCTATATCGAACGTTTTAAAGCTTCGAAGACAACATGGTGTTTGCGGAAAAACAAGTGGAGTAAATCTAAGAATCCAGAAACAAACCAAATATACAGGAAATTTAGGACCCACAAATCAGTGAGGAAAAGATAGGTTCTTCAGTAGCATTGGGATTTCCAAGTGGAAAAGGAAAGGGTACCCAGTAGCCTTGCCAGTAATCCCAGCCGTGCGGGAAGCTGAGGCAGGAGGATGGCAAGTTCAAAACCAGCCTCAGCAATTTAGGGAGGCCTGAGCAACTTAGTGAGACCCTGTCTCTAAAAAAAAAGTAAAAAGGGTTGGGGATGTGACTCAGTGTTAAGCGCCCCTGGATACGATCCCTGGTGTGAAAGAGAAAAAGAAAGGAAGGAGAAAAGGAGGGAAGGAAGGAAAGAAAGAAGGAAAAGAAAAGAGAGAAATGAGAGAAATGAAAGAAAGAAGGAAAAAAGAAAATGAAAGAAAGGAAAGGGTAAATGGAATCTTAGTTGTTCAAAACCAAGGACATGGAGGGCCATCTGTACATTATTGTTTTACATTTTAAGGCTGTTGTCAGGCAAAGTGCAGTGGCACCCGCCTGTAATCCCAGTTACTCAGGAGGCTGAGGCAGGAGGATTACAAATTCAAGGCCAGCCTTGGCAACTTGGTTATCTGTTGGCAAATTAGTTATCTGTTGCTGCAAAATAAGTTACCCCAAAACTGAGCATCTGACAGCATCAGCATGGATTATCTCACACAATTGCTGGAGTCAGGGACATGGGAGGTGCTTGGCTGAGTGGTTCTGGCTTAGCGTCAGTCAGCTGTCATTACCTGAGATAGGTTTATTTTTACTCATGGTATCAGAAGTTTCAGTCCAGGGTTGGTTGGCTCTGTTGCTTTTGGTCCTGTGGTGAGGCAGAACATCATGGTGGGGAGCATGTGGCAGAGCAGAACTGCTCACTCACAGCAACCAGGGAGCAGAGAGAGGGACAGGTGTAAGCACAAAAACTAAAAGGGGAGGCAGACCTCGAGAGATTCAGGGAAGCCTTTATTCCTTGCAGAGTCGGATGTGATTCGGGTCCACCTCCCGGATGGAAAATGGCTGCCAGTTACAGGGGGAATTCTGGTGTTATAGGGTATGAGGAGGGTGATGTAACCATTGTGTGCATGCAGATTAAAATTAGATACCGAAGGGTGAGTATTCAAATCTTGCTCAATGTCATTCAGGATTAGGTTGACATGGGGAAGGTCAAGGTTTAGGGCCTAGCATTCCATATCCGCCCTTTTCCCCAGGGCCCATTGTTGTCAGGAATGCACTGGGAGAGGTTTAATGGTTGGCCGGTTTCCTTTCCCACTTCTCCAGCCACACCATCCCTCCATTTTATTTTCCATAACCCTTCATTCCAGACTCTGAAAGGGGAGAAGGAATTGGGGCACCGTAAGTCAGACATGGCTGCTTCGAGCTGAGAAGGGGCAAAGTGAGGGGGGCTCCTTTCAGAGTTCTGGAACAGAGCATGGAAACCCTGGTGGGGAAGAGTGTGGGGGAGGGAGTCTTGAGGCCATCATAGGTGGAGTTCCCCATTGTGGTCTCAGTGGGTCAGGAGGTGAGCAGGAAAATGGTGTCCATGTGTTCCAGGAGGTTTTCTGGGGCTGTGCTATTGTACCCAAAGAAAATAAAATCATCCAAGCCGATCACATAAAGCCAAACGAAGCCTTTATTTTAGCTGGCCAGTGACAATTGCCCTTACACCTAAAAGCGGGGTGCGGGAAATCTCGTGTTCGTTTTTCGCCAACTTTTATAGGGCACGTGAAGGGATTAGGGTGGGGCTATAGGGAGGGGAAGGGATTGAGGGGGGCTATAGGGAGGAGATTTGAGATTGGGGTGGGCCATAGGAAGGGGATTTGGGATTGGGGTGGGCTATAGGGAGGGGATTTGGGATTGGCGTAAGGTGGACTCTACTGATGACGCTGGAGAATCTCCCAGGGGAACACAACATTTTAATCTGTTTTCTGTGGCTATAACATTCCCCACTGGTCTTATCCACATTAACAAATCCTTGTTTAGGAAACTAGTGGTTTTTCAGTTTCCAACTTCCCAGACTCTGATGGGTTCCATTCCTCAGTTTGACCAGATTTCTTATTTTACACAACTGCCTGTCCTTAATTAGGAACTTTTTACTGCTGTAAGGAGCGGGGGCACCATCCGCTCTTGCTGCTTCCAGCTGGAAGGGGGTGGAGTCTGGGGAAGCAGCTTGAAGTTCCTTTTAGAAATCTGGTCAATGAGGAGCAGAAGGCTGCTTGGGAAGAGCAGGTTGTAAGGTCATCTGGGGTGGGTGCTTCTATGAGAGAGAAACAAAATGACATAAGTGCCAAAATGAGATTAATACAGAGTATCATGACATGGCAGAAGTCAATCTCTCACCAGGTGGAAGAACTGAGAAGTTGTTCCCATAACAAGGCCTATCAAAGGCTGGAGAGGTGGAGGCCTTTATTTGGGAACAAGAGTTATCAGGTACGTTTGCCTAAGAATCTCTCTTCTGTAGCCTCCAGTCCTATTCTAGGGGCTAACACAAGTACGTCTTAAGTTACATTAAACTATTGTTTCCTTTAAATGCCCAAGAATGTCTATGGTTTGGTTTTGACTGTTTTGCTAGGTGTTTAAGATCAAGCTGGTCAAGTTGACCTGTTCCTGTCTCTTAAGAGTCAGCCGAGTTCTCACAGGGTCACTCGTGGGGAATTTGAGAGCAGCCTCTTAGCTTTGCTCCTGTGCTTGGATGGTGGCAGCCCCTGCATTTCAGCAGCTCCTTCTTTCCAGCAGCCTCTATTCTGGGGTGGGCAGCAACTCCTCCTGGATTCCAGCAGCTCCAAGGCAGTGGCTTCTGCCTTGGGGACAGCTGGCAGCTCTTTGCTTCCATTCATGGCAAAGGGAAGCTGGTCCCTGCTCGCTCCCATCAGCCCCCGGAGGGTAGGAGCCAAGCCTGTCTGGCCCACTGTTGCACCTCCTTGTTCTCAGCAATCGTTGCTGCGTCTCCAACTCTGGGGGACAAGCCTGGAATGCATGGGTTATTGAGAAGCGTCCACTCAGATTGGGTTCCATCCTGGACGGCTCTGAGCTCTGGTGACAGTGGCATCTGGGCCCCAGTGGCTCTTGTGCTCTGGCTGTGGCAGTTCCCCCAACCTGGAGGCCAATGGCAGCCGGTGTTTCCTCGGCTCTGGACACAGCGATGCCTTCTGTGCAACACAGAAACCAGGCGGTGTCTTTTGCCCACTGTCTGCATGGACGAAGACTCCGAGTTCTGGCAGCAGCGAAGGCAGCAGTGTTGACCCGGAGTTGCAAAGTTAGAGAAGCTCTCTCATTCCCTGGACGCAGGCTGACTCTGAGGGCAAGAACCAAAACTGGTTTTCTTGGCCCCTTTGTTTTAATCTCAATCCTTAAGTTTGATCTTAAACATCCAGCAAGCCAGTTTCACCAGTTACTATCTCGTCTATTTCATAGGTGATGGCCTAGTATTATTCTTCAAAACATTAATCTGGCATCAGCTACAGAGCTTAGAAGAAAAATACAAAATAATTAACAACAGTAGAAACATACCTACTTTGTGTAATAGTCATCCTAAATCCGCCTGAGTTATATATTACATTTCCTGTTTGATATCACAGGAATTTTACAACAAAAAACAATTTTTTGAATATAACTTTAAATGAGCTGAAAGCTGACTTATTTTGGAAACATTCTGACTTGTAGCAGGGTGGGAGGCAGACCCTTATTTCAGGTAAGGCAGGGCCTCTTACAATCTTAGGCCCTACCAGACTGGGCCCACACGGAGGTCCTACCGGACTCTGAACAGAGGCCTACTGGACTAGGCCCAAGCCACACGTGGCGGCTGAGCAGACCAGACTCCAGGCAGCGGCTATGCCGGAAGCCACGTGGCCCAGACGAGACTAACAAGACAAATAGAGACAGACAGACAATGGCTGGAGTAGGTCCCACAGGGAGACCTATTGGACTGGGGCCCACATGGAGGCCAAGTGGACCCGGCTCTAGACAGTGGCTACGAGTCAGCCAGCCACGCGGTAGCCGAGCAGACCGGCCCCAGATGGTGGGACCCCCAGAGAAGGCCCACCAGACTGGACCCCCCGGAAGAGGTCCACCAGACTGGACCCCTCAGAAGAGGTCCACCAGGTTGGACTCCCCAGAGGAGGCCCACCAGACTGAACCCATGGGGGGGTTCACCAGACTAGGCCTCACGGGGAGGCCTACCAGGAGCCAGGAGCGACGTCTTGCCCTGACCTGGGATTTGTGTAAGTGACTGCGTCCAGTCTGACCATGTCCCCCAGATAGAGATAGCCAATTCACCAATATAGGATACCGGGTGGCTTTGTCCAGAAGAGTGTCCCGAAGGTGGGCTGGGGTCCCCCCAAGAGTGAGGCTGAGGCACGTCTCTCAGGAGCTCCCCTCTACTCAGGGTGGGGCTCCCAGACAACCATCACAGGAGGCCAATTTAGGCGTGAGGACTTGGAGAAATCAAATCTTGGTGGGACCTCCAAATGTTGTACCCAAAGCAAAGAAAATCATTCAGGCTGATCACGTAAAGCCAAG